>LPNX010537601.1:33433-184623 GCA_001517045.1 Pseudotsuga menziesii | reverse complement strand
TATATAATATATATTATGTATATATACATGTATATATATGTGTGTGTGTGTGTGTGTATGATTTAGGTAGAACCTGAGGGCGAGTTCCCGATCGAACCCTTCCACATCCTAGATAGGAAGGAACGTATGCTACGGAATTGGTCCATCGTTCAAATAAAAGTGCAATGGGAGCACTATAGCCCTGAGGAGGCAACATGGGAAATGGAGGATAAAATGCAGTAGGCATATCCCTCCATGTTCCAGAATTAGCAAGAGAGCTCAGAATAAAAGAACAACGAGGACGGTGTTAAGAATACGGGGGGAGTAATGTAATACCCCCAAGACATTATTATTTTATTTAATATTTGTGAAAATAATTTCGAAAACAATTATTTTTGTAAGAGATAATTAAAAACTTGAAAATACTCACAAGAGGTGTGAGTGGCATTTTACACAACAAACTATTATTTTATTATTAATAAAAGGAAAAGGCACTTGGAGAATTTAGTTACATGAGGGGACACCACCATGGCACAAGAGAGCATGTGTAAGCAAGCTAGAGAGATATTTACCAATCAAATCCAATCTAAAACTCAACAATAGTAGACAAGATCCTAAATCATAGGGATTTATGGATTGATTGGAGATTTGATTGGGATGGCATAATACCTGGGAAAAACTATATAAGAGTGCAATGAGATAGCATAGGACGCTGTGTTGTGCATGGAGAAACCTTGCTGTGAGTGCATGTGTTGAGTGCTTCTCCTTTTCATAAGTCCATCATTGAGCTTGTTAAGAACTCAGGGAGACAGTGTCGCGTGGAAGCTCTTGCTTACTGGTTCTATGCATGGTGGTGATCTAGCTCAGGGGTGGAGTTGGGATCGTGGTTTGGCGGTCCTTTCCTATGGTTGGGAGGAACTAGTTCTCCAAGTATATTTCTAACATTATCTTGAAGTAGGTGACTCTAACCTCCCTTATCCTTGTTTGTGTTTCTCTTATTAATGCATAAATTTCCGGTGTATATTTTGGGGCTGTTGCACTGGTCTTCCCCACCCAAGTTCTATATCTCTGAAAACTCTGAACTAAAGGAGATTTGATAACAAATCTATCTAGTCTCTTTAATATAACTCCTTCCCACTTCTTCCATTTCTCCAAGTTGGTTGCATAATTGGGGGAATGATGTCGACCAGATCAAAACTTTCCATGAGACTTTTGAAAAAATCAGCTAACAAATGCACTTTTGCACTATGTCCCAAGATCTCTGTAGGTGAAGTGCTAAAATTTAGATCTCCAACTATAACAAGGTTTTCAACATTTAATAACGCATATTTTGAGAGAGAACCCCAAAAAAATTCTCTATTCTTGTAAGGGGCATAAATGTTAAGGATTGTCACATCTAAAAAAAAACCAGCTTCCCTTCCAAAACAATTCCCCAATCAGTTTTGTAAGGCGTTAGTTGGAAAAATTTTGGATTCCAGCGAGATAAAAGACCACCCAAAAGGCCAGAGGCACTAACAACAGATAATTCCCATCCATGCAAGAGATTCGCTATAGTTTCAATTGCATTGGAGTCAAGACACATAGTTTCTTGCATAAGTAAAATAACAGGATTAATATCTGATATATGTTTAGATAAATCCTTAATCCTCTCAACTTTACCCAACCCCCTTACATTCAATGAGAGGATTGTCATTAAATAATGACAACTTGGGGATTCTGTGCTCTAAGTTCCATATAAGTATTATCAAGTACAAAGACTTTTTTAACAGAAGCCGCTTCTTCCAACCTGACAGATAAGGGTTTGTACCCTAACAGATATGAGTATACATAAGAGACCTTTTTAGCCATTTTCTTCTTCCTTCTAGTAACATTTTGGCATCTGATAGACTGAAGGGATATTACCTTTGGATTGGAAGAAGGATTCTTTGAAAATACATCTAGAAGAGCTTTTATAGCCTGGATATCAGTATGATTGTACCCACTTTCAATTAAGATTTTGACATCATTTATAGGAGGGTTTTTAATCTTAGGGTTTAAGATACAACCTTCTTCATCCAATAAAGGGTTTAGGACAATCGGGTTTCAAGAATTTCTTTTTTCTGCCAAAAGAGAATCTAGAGGAAATCTTGGGGAATCTGTATATATTAAATGTTTATCCAATATAATACCCTTACTACCCCCTATTATAAAACAACCTCAGGTGAAACTTTAACATAAACCCTACTTTGATTTTGTTCAGACAAAGTAGAGGGTAAAACCTCAATAAAACCCTTTTCCAAATTAACATTAGTCGAGACTGCATTACAAACTTGAACTGGGTTTTTTCTATGAAAGGTACCATCTAAATCAGAATTCAGATTAACATAATTTTTCCTAGATTACTGACAAAAATCAAGATCTTTTTCCATAGCAAGATAAAAATTTAATTAATCTTTTGAAACATCCTCATAATTAGTTGAGAAATTAGAGTTAATCTTACTTGTATTATGGCAGTCGTTTTTTAAAGCCTTGCAAAGATTCATATTTTCCTCATTGGGGTAAACTAAAGAAGGCGTATCCTCAGGAGCTTCAGATTGTGTCGGTTGAGTACCCAAGATTAGGTAAGGATAATGGGCTTTGACATGTCATGCATTTTTGTAGTAATAAAATATTAAAGGGATGTGTAGATAATCAAGCTTTTGTCAAAAACCCTAACTCCCCAAACCACTTCTAATTCAGCAGGAAACCCTTCCACAATATCAACTTCCACCATAGCCCTAGCAACCATCTTATTCATACCATGGAGATAATTCCTGTCAACCTTGATGAATTTTCCAACTAAATTTGCTAGGCCTTCCGAAACATTATGCATCCAAATATCTAGGGGAAATCCCGGTAAGAGCATCCAGAGATGTCTTTTAGTTTGTCTTTCTCTGGCAGGGTTGAAAGCAATGTGCCAGCATTTTAGAAACAAGGAACCTTCATTGTAAATCCAAACCCTTCCCAAAATTTTGAACAATTTCTCTTCATCCGGGAAAATGAAATAATCTATCCATTAATCAATTGATTGATATTCGGGGCATATCCCATCTCTGACACCCAAAACTTGTTAACCCAGGCTTGTAAATCTCCTTTGTTTAATTTTGCATACTCAACTCTTTCCACCAACGTGCATATGGAAAACATCTCAACTCTGTCAAGATTAACATCAACCCCTAATTCAAACCTGTCTAATCCATCATTTGCTTTATACATCTTTAACCTTCTTTTATTCCTCTCACGTTCCCTTATTAGACGACGATTCCACTCCTTTTCAGGCTGTAAATTCGATAGACAGGTTGCGGAGAAATCCATTTTCCCATTTTGTTTAACTGAGCATAGGTTTCCTGAGACACGTTTGTCCTTTGAAATATTTACCTCATCCATGCAGGACCCCCGGTAGGGCCAGTCAAAAGCTGCCCAAATGAAAATCCCTCCTAAAAATCCTTCCAAGCCACACATGTGACAATCCTTCGCCTCCATGTACTCAAGCTACAGTTACTTCAAAGTTTAGGGTAATAGACATCCAAATCTAATAAATTTATGCAACAAAAACCCCAACTCAAAAAATACCCCTAAACCTAGCTCAATGAATTGAACAAAATAAGGAAGAAAGGCATGAAAACCCTCATTGGCGGCACAACGAGAATAATTATAGTAGAAAAAACAACAAAGGAGTTCCCACCTTTTTCTCTGGGTTGGTACTAGGCTAATCAGAGAATATTAGTTGGACTCCAAGTATGCTATAACCTCTCATTGGCCTCCAAATGGTATTTTCATAGCCAAAGTCTTCCAAACCCTAGCCATTTTCATTCTGCAACATTCTAGCCATTCCTTAATTAGATTTCTTTACATGTATTTTGTTATTTTGCTTATGTTTATTTGTAATTGTTATTGAGTTTTTTTTATTAATGTAGTTTATGTTTTAATGAATAATGTTTTAAATAAATGTAATTATTGACAAATATCTATATTTGATTATGGATGTTTATAACTGAATTTGGCCTTTATATGTTATGGTTGACATTACTAATTCTCACTCACCCCCAAAATCTTAACCCACTAACGATGGTTTACTATGGCTGCATATAGTTATCCATGGCTGATGTTACATTTCCAATTAACCACTAACTCCTAACCTAAACTTGACCACTAATAGATGTGGTTTAATGTGATTAACAATGTTATACCATGGTGATTATAGACATCTAGAGTTGGATGCATCCTTTTTATAATGTTTGACACAATTTACCCACTAACCACTAACTCCATAATCCATTAATCCAATAACAATAATTGGCTATAGTTGACAATGCTTATGCTGCCCCATTAACTAACCACTAAACCCTAACTTCAAGGCCACAAAGAAATATGGTTTACTATTGTTAACTAAATTTGACTATGGTTGAGAATAGATTTCAATTGTTGAATGTAGCCCTAAAAGGTCCATAGTTAACCCCACTAACCTCTTCACCACCAAATATTGATAAGTGACATGATTGCTTTCAATTAACCATGGTTGGATATAGTTTTCCACAATTAATGACGCCCCACTAACTAACAATGAACTAATGTGGCCTATGAGGGCACCTAGCTTGGAGAAACACCATAACTAAAGGTGTGAACCTAGCATTGCATAATATCCAACATGTAGTATGAGAATTTCTAACCTCTCACATTAAAGATAAACCTGTCTTTAGTGATAATATATTAATGATTTGCTTATAATGGAGTTGGTAAATATTATTGTTTATTGTTTCACTAAAGACTTGATCAATTTGGATCTCTCTCACATGTGTGTATAGATATGTGTATAATAAAATGAACAAGTGTATTATCTTAATGTACAGTTAGGCAATTCTTCCATTAACTATTTGACTATTTTTTTTAATTTACTTTCTCATTTTACTATGGCCTTTTGCCCATATCATTTGGTATTACATTAACTTTGGCTTAGTGGCTTGTTTTTTAGTCATATTTACAAGCTTCCACAACATTTTTAAAACTCAATGCTCTCCCTCGTATTATAGCTTGGGGATCCCTCATTACCTCCTAAATGAATCTAGTTTAGGAATCCCTCATTTCCTCCTAGACAATTCTAACTTCAGGATCCCTCATTTCCCCCTAGTTCCTTTGTGCACTAGTGACACTAGTCCAAATCAATTATTTTGTGTGCCAACAACACATCAACTTCAAATATCAATCATGTGCACCAATTGTAACCTCATTCATAATGGAAAAAAAGATGGATATCACTCAACAACTTCTTGAACACATGCACATCACTTGAGAGAGTGAAGACCGCAAGCAATGCACCTTCCTTGAGTTGCTCACCAAGCAACAAGCACACTTAGTGCTTTATCTCAATTAGAACCTTTATCTCCATTGTTTCAAAGACACTATGGATGGGAGAAGGTAGAGTATCGGAAATTGATTTCCAAGCCCATCCAATACTTATTGATGTTGAGCAACTAACACATTCTATTCATCATTTGGAGGGTCCTACACTTGATTGGTGGCATCAATATACACAGAGTTTTCAAACTTAAATGCAATATTCAACTGTCCTTACTTTGGTTGTTCAAATTAAAGGAAAATGTCCCCAACCTATGAAATGTGGTCATGGTTTCTTTTCATGGTATATTTACCCCCCTAATTATTGCAAGGATATCCTTACATATTGTTTGCAACTATGGTAGTATTCTGGGTAGATAATGCAATAGTTCATTGATCTTTTTTCCAAGATCCAATCTTAGTTCTAGATCTTTGAATATAAATAGATAGCTATTACCAGATTTAACTCTAATTTTTTGGTTTCTTTATGACATGTTGTTCTCTTATTTACCAACACCACTCTTAACAAGGATTTCAAGCATGCCCTTGTTTTAGAAAAGATAAATGCCTCTAAGTACCCCTTCCAACATCTTATCGAACCTACTGCATTTTTTTCTTCCCCCCTACACCACCTCCTCTCCCTCACATCCATGTATGACACCATAGATTGTCACACCTTGAAATCTCATGACGAGGCTAAAACTTTATTCACTACCCCCACTATTGAACCTTCACTCTCAAAATTATATCTTCGTGATTTGGATAACCCTTCCACCCCAATCCCAATCTCTCCTTAGTGGTCACCTCTTTAACAACAACTACTTTCTCCCTATTTTATCATGATATTTAATACTATTCTACCAATGCTATATTTAAAGAGTGGTTTGAGTTTTTGGAGGGAAGATAAATCCATGAGGTTGTAGGGGTGGTAAAAGAAGGCCTTCACACTAAAGTAAAGTAGTTCAAGGCATTTGTGTAGAGAGTATATTTATCAAAGACCCATGGAAACTTAAATCAGTTGTATTGGAGGCTCATGTTGATTTATTTGGGATTTTGTGCACCCTTTGTATCCTGGGTCATGAATTATATCTCTTTATTTATTTTTTAGTTCTTATTAATGTATCAACTACTAAGTTCTTCAATCTTGGAAGAGATATTTTTTAGGTTTGTTGACTCTCTCCTTTACTTTTTCTTATAGTTGTTGAAGAATTAAGTAGAGTATTAAAGGATGCTCATAGGGATGGAATTTTTAAAGGTATAAAAGCAATGATTTGATGGTCTTTGACTCACCTTTTGTTTGTTGACAATATTTTCAATTTTTCTGATGGTGATAGGAGGGATATTGCCAAACTCAAATATACCACATAGTTGTTTCGTATAACTACATGCATGAAGATCAATCTAGAAAAAATAATTATCTCTTTCTTTGAGACTAAAGAAGTAGATAATGTATACATGGCCACTATGCTCCCTTATAAACACTCTAACCTTGGATTTTTCCTCAAATGAAATGACTACGAAAAAAAAGACTAGGAGTGGTTAATTACAAAATTTGAAAAAAAGGATCAACTATGGTGCAATAGACAAATGTAGAAAGGGCGTAGTTTGGTTCCAATTAAAGTGGTAATAGAAACAATGAAGATCTATTCGATGTCATTGCCTTGGATACCAAAAGCCTGTTGGAACATACTAGAAGATTATGTTTTAAATTGATTTGGTTAGGAAATGAAGATAGAAAAGGCCTACCATTAGTAAAATGGAAGAATCTAGTAGTATCAAAAGCATAAGGTGGTAGGTGATTAAATAATGTTTTCCTTGTTTCTAAGGCACTAGTTTCTAAAGGTTTATGGAGGTTGATCTAGAAGAAAATTCTTTGGCACTTGGTGGTTCATAGGAAATGTATATATCCAATGTTGAAGAATGGTTGAGGAGTCCGATTAAAAAAGTGCAAAATGTTTCGACAATTTGGAAGACTTTAGTTGTTGCATTTCCTTTGGTGGGTAATTGGTTAATTTGGAAAATAGTCAAAGGTAGTAAAGTTTAGGTGTGGCTTGATCCATGGATTGGTAGTGAGATTTTTTTAGACTCCAAACCATTTAATATTTTTCTTTTGATCCAAATGAATCTTCAACTTGCCTCGGGTTATTGACCCTATCAACATGACTATTTGGTAACATGAATGGATTTATGGTAGAGAATTGGGTTTTAGTGATGCAAATTATGAGACGAGGGATGATTATATTGAAAGCCTTCATTCTAGCTTTGTGTGCCTTAAATCAGAAGATAATTCTTTATTTTGGTAAAAAAATCTACTTGGATTATCCACTCCAAAGGAGGGATATGTTGATTTCATAGGGTGAGATGGAACCACCAAAATGGTTGTGGAAGGAGATTTAACATTTCAAATGTCCATCAAAGGCATGCATTTTCATGTGGATTATTTAAAAAATAAGGTTCTTGTGTGGGATATTTTAGAAAATAAGACATTTGTGGGTCTTGGGTGGTGTAATATGTGTCAAATTCATAATGAGACAAATTACCATTTGATAATGAGCTACCCTTTTTCAACAAGTTTGGATAGAGGTGGCAAGGCCCATTGGTTTTGTAGAGCTCTACTTTGGGGATTATTTTGAAAAGGGTTTGAAGTAGTGGAGTGAAAATGCAATGTTCCCTGTCATTTGAGCACTCTAGGAGGATGATATATTATCCTAGTTGATTCCCATAGGCTATAGTTGACGACAATAAATAAATAAATAAATAATTTAATGTCACCAGGAAAAAAATAACTTTATGAAGTGATGTTGAGTAATTAATTCATAAAGTGACTATTGAAAAAACCCACCTTATTAATAAAAGGGGGAAAAGGGTAAAAATGGAAAAAAAGAGTCAAAGTAAAAATAAAGGGGAAGTAGTTACCTTCTCTCATTCATTCATGAATATTTTTTGAAAAGTGATTTTGGAGAGCTATTACAACTTTTCTCTTGGGACGAAAACCCTAAGGGAGAATATCGATCTCGATGGTGAAACTATCCACTCTAGTCGACCTTGAGAGGCAATATCACTTAGATTTTGTCATTGTACTTCATTTTCATGGGATAGGAAGCAATGCACTTGCATATCTTTGAATTTTTAGTGAAGTTCTCCTGTTGGTTGAAAGAGAGCACACTTATTTTAAGGAAGCACTCTTGTCTTCATTATTTGTTGTTGTTAGAGAGTGTTCAAAGGGACCATTCTACTCAAATATGAACCCAAGAGGAGAGGCGTTGTGCGTCATTATTTCTCATATACCATTGCTTCTCCAATAGTTGAAAAGGAGGGTGTTGTAAGTTACCTTGGGGAGGTTGTATTTTTCATTGTTGGTTGGTGGTTGGTTGAGTTTCAACTATGTGGATCATGAAATTATTGTGGAGGGCACACACTTTCCTATGAAGACTGACTTGTGAGGTTTGGGGATATTTTCCTTACTGTTGGGCGCATATGTGCTCATTATTTCCTTAGTAATGACAAGCTCCCATTTCATTCTAGGAAAAAAAAGGGGGACTGCTAGAGTAACAAAATGTTATGCAAATTATTTTGGCATCTATAGGAACAATTACAACATTACAATGTGTTTACTTTGGGGGCATCCTCCTTGTATTATTGTTTATACCATATCTGTACTAAAAAAAGGGTCATTATAGCACCATAGAAGGCTTGTAATCATGTCATCTTTCATAGGTCAAATATCTAATAATAAACCAAATCCTTTTAAGTATATTATTGCTACTAGCTTAGAGTTTGTCCACTATTATTCTTTTGTAATTGTTGTTTGGAATCTATACACACATTTTTGTAAGTATGGGTATACAACATTTATGGCACATGCTAAATCATGCTCAATCTGAGATCCAAACCATAAACTCAACATCAAACAACTACAAAACCATTTAAGTCAATATCCAGAAAATTGTCACTAAAGTGTTTGATGGAAGTATTGAACCAAGAAAATATAGAATTACTTGCAAATCAGTAAGGGGACTATACATAGGATTAGTACTAGTGTGTTACCAAGTATTTGACAAATGTCCTAAGTTAGATTGCATAAGTAGTGAGGAAAATATTAGCTTGGTTTGGGTTGGGGTCATTATAGTAGTATTAGAGCTGGTGATTCTGCCAACCCATGAGTTGCTTGCTTTTTTATGAATCCCGAGAATAGTGAACATATCACCTACATGAGAAGAAGGAAAATGGGAGATCATGTGAACATGTTTTATCATAAATTTGAGAAGAATATCAACTAGAATCAAAATATAAGTAGAATTTATAAATAGAAGAAGAATAAGAAGAGGAGGGGGAGGAGAAGTTATAAACAGTAGAAGAAGAAGAAGAAGAGGAGGAGGATGATAAGTTATAAACAAAAGAATAAGAAGAATAATAAGAAGAAGAAGAGCAGGAGTTAGGAATGAGCCATTCATGAGTAGAAAAAATGATACAAACAAGGAGGATCCACCTAAGGGAAGCACCTTGAACATTTTAAATGATTTGGATAGGGGGTAGAAACAGTTGGTCTAGCTTATGAATCAACTAATCACTAATATTCATGCCAACCAAAACAATAATGGAAACAATGGGAACCATGCAGAAGGAAGCAACACTAATGTTCCCACTCAACAAAACACTCGAGCATCTAGTACTGTGACACATATACCCCTCTTATTCTAGTTCTTGGACGAGTAGTAAATAAGGAATCTGGGCCAACCAATGCTAGGTGACAACGGCAATGGTTACTTGAGGGAGCACCAGAATATTGGGGTAGAGTTCCATGCAACGATGACATTATAGGATTTTTGTATCATCAAGTACAAAAACGAACCTAGAGGCTTCAATGGGCACCAACATAATTTTGATCTGTAGTGGAAGGTTGGGGAGTTGACTTTCCCTTCCTTTGAAGGGTTTAACAAATGCACGGATAGAGATTGAGTTCAGAAATTGGACACATACTTCCATCTCAATCCCATGAAGGAGGCTGAAGAAAATAAATATGTTTCCTTGCATTTGGAAGGGGAGGCTCATGAGTGGTGGTATTGTGGACTAGTTACTGTGGGACATGCTAGTATTACTTCGTATCTGGACTTTACATAACAACTAATGGACAGTTTTGACAAGAAATTCCCAAAGTTACATTTTAGGGAGTTGGCATAAGTAAAGCAGGTAAGTAAAGTAGATTCATGAAATTCAGAGTTTCAAAGGCTTGTAGTTAGGGTGATAAATGTGTCAGAGCCTAGAATTATCATGTTGTTAACTAAGGGATTATCTGAGCAACTGTGTGGTTGGGTTAAGACCTTATAGAGCCCGATACATGAAGGATGCAATCCCAAAGAAAAAATTCCAGTCCAAACCTTTCATTCCTCATAAAGGAAAATAAAAGAAGCCCTTGAAGAAAGGGGAGTTGGGAACAACAATCTAGATGATGATTCCCAAAATGAACTAAGAAGGAAAACAATATGCTTAAGTTACAAAGAACCTGGGAATGGGGACATAGGTGTATGGGTAAAGGAAAGGTTCACTACATAGAAGTACTTTAGGATAGTGATGACGATGAGGTGGTGGTGGAAGAACACATTTAGGATGATTAACAGAGCAATGTGAATGATGAGAAACCATAGGTACAACCACCATTGGTACAAAATCAGAGTGGAACCATTGCTTCCTTATTAAGTGTCCCCAAATTCAACACTTTTAGGTTTAGGGGAGTTATATAGAGGCAATGAGTTACCATCTTGATAGATGGTAGGGCCACCCACAATTTTATAGACTTAGCTTTGGTGACCAAGAGAGGTATCCCTATAGAGGAGTTTGAGGGATTCAATGTGGAGGTAGCGAGTAGGTGCATGTTTCCATGCATGTAGAAGGCTCCACAATTGACAATGAAAAAGATAAATTACAACACGGCTAATGAATTGTATGTGGTTGATATGGAAGAGACCAATGTAGTTTTGGGTTTCCATTGACTTAGTACATTGGGTACTATTTTGCATAACTATTAGACCATGGAATCGAGATTCAATGCAACAAATGGCAAGAATATAGTTATGAGGAGCATGTCTAATGATGACCCAAGAGTTGTTTTCTCTAAGAGAATGGAAGCACTATTTAGGTATGAGGATATATATTGTGCATTAGAATGCCTTATCACAACTTAGACGACCTCAAATGATAGCCAACAATATCATGTAGACATGCATGCATTATTGGGGAAACATGACATGGTTTCTAGAGAGATTCCTTAGGGAATACCTCCTTATAGGGGCTTCAAGCACACCATCGATTTCAAGGAGGGGGCCAAACCAATGATCATCGCTCCCTATAGGAACCCGAAGAATTCAAAGATGAGATTGCAGAATCTATTAAGGATTTATTAGCCATGTGACACATCAGACCCATTTCTAGTCCATTTGTGTCCTTAGTGGTTTTGGTGAAAAATAAGGATAGAATAATGAGGGTGTGCATTGACTACAAAGCATTGAATAAGAATACCATTGAGAATAAGCATCCTATCCCCTAGATTGATGAGTTGCTAGATGAGTTACATGAGGTAGTGTATTTTTTGAAGATTGATCTTCGATCATGATATCATCAAATCAGGTTATGAGAATAGGATTCACACAAGACTACTTTTAGATACCAATATAGGCAATATGAGTTATTGGTTATGCCTTTTGGGTTAACCAACACACCTGCTTCTTTCCAGTCTTGCATGAATCATATTTTGAGGAAACAATTGAGGATATTTTTGTTGGTGTTCTTCAACGACTTCCTTACATATAACAATACACATGAGGAACATGTGAGGCACCTAGATGATATTATGAGCATTATGGAGGAGCAGTCTTTGTATGCCAAGGCCTTGTTGGTAGTCAGCAACAACCCCTTCATTTTTTTTGTAGCGATGAAAAATGATTAGTTCTCTTCTATGATTAATTTTTTTTAAAGATTATAAAAGAGTGCCTTAAGAATCTTCGATTATGAAGGTACTCTCAATTATAGAAGAGTTAAAAGTTGTATTAGAAATTTATGAAAACACTTTCATAAATTTGACAAATTAGCAGCTGTCAATCTTGTAAATTTTATATATGATCAATTTTATCATTTTCATCCGATTATATATATTGATTTAGGAGATTTAAGGTATAGTATGCTAATTAGTTTTTGATGAAGATACATTTTGAATTTGTTCAAAACTTGGTTTTGATAAGATATTTATCATCATAAGTTTTTGAAATCCTTATAACTAAGGGTGATTTATTAATTAAAATATTTTCATTAAAACCTAAGGTTTAGATTTCATATATAACTCAATCTTTTAATATCATATCATTGCTTTGTAAAATTGTACATATATATCATAAAATAGCTAGAGTGTATATTATTTTGAAATTTTCATTTGTCACATAAATATAATCATAATAGTTTTATGAGCTTTGAGGGGTGGCAGGAGTGGGGGGGGTCCTTCTAGACCCCGGTGGAAATATAGAACATTCCTTCGCCTGGGGATTAGGGAACACGACCAATAACGAAGCAGAATGGCTGGCTCTGCTACAAGGTCTTCAGCTTCTTCAGGCTAAAAACTATCGCAAGGTCTTATTATTTGGAGACTCCAAGCATGTCATCTCCAAATTGATTAATGGATACCCCTTGGGAGCAATTAAATGTCGCCGCCTGTACAACAAGGTAAAACCTCTTATGCACCACTCCTTTGAGCCCCTGCATATTCTTCGGATAAACAACAGTGCAGCTGATGATATGGCCAACATTGGGGCTTCCCTCCCGCAAGGTGTTTATAAACAAGATGGGGACCCCCCCATGCACAAATTCATCCCGTAATGAAGAAGAATATTTCATCAAGGCTCAATCTCCTCTTTGAGTTTTGGTTTGCCCCCTTGTTAAGGCATTGCAGGCCTAGCTTTATGATTTTAACCTTGGTTTGTTTGGGTATGGTCTTACCCCTCCCCTTCATCACCCCTTTCCTTTCGCTCCTTGCCCTCCCTTGCCTCCTCGTCCCTCCTCCCTCCTCGTCCTTTGTTAGCTCCATGCATTTATCGCCCTGTTCTATCCTTCCCGCCGCATGGTCTCCGCCTCGATCCTCCCTTCATCCGGTCGCTTCAGAATTAATGGCCTCAAGGCCTTGGGTAACTTGCATTTACCCCTCGCACGTTTTGCGTCCCGTTTATCCTTATTCTCCTTTCCCCTTCGGTTCCAGAATGCCGCTCCAGAATTTCTCCCCCGCAAGCTCTGGTTCTCATGAATTTCAGCGATTTCTGGGGCAGGTAGTCTTGGGTGTTAGCGAAGGGTGGCTTCAGGGCCTTCCTTGGCAGGTTCTCCCCCTCTCGCGATCGGTGGTGAAAGAGTGGCTTGTCTCCGCAGCTCTTTCTTCCTATACAGGAATAAACCTTCCAGTGTTTCAGGTTGCAGCTCAAAGCGATAACTGGGTCTTGGCTCTCGGACAGGGCGGGGTGATTGGTGCTGCGGGTTCGCTGGATACTCTGCAGCAAGGTAAAGCCTCTCTGTTTCAAGAATTTTTGGTGCTCAGTTCTTATTTTCCCTTGGTTGATTCTCAAGGCGAAGCTCTTGGCATCCCAGTCAGTCTCCCTCTCAATCTTTTTGCTCGATTGATCATTTCGTCTGAGGCTTCCAGCATGGCTTAAGGTGGAGATTGGGCAGATATTAAGAAGAACTTACGCAGATTCTTTGAGCTCCTGGCCATTAACGTTGTGGACACCAAAGAAATGAGCATGGAGGTAAAGAAAATGGCTGACACTGTTAGCTACACTTCTCAGCAAATAAGCAACAACTATGCTCGCATAGATGACAATGAGAGCAGTCTACGGGAAATACATGGGAAAGTGGACAGGATTCAAGAGGATCTCCAGCGTTTCATTGAAATGCACCAAGCCAGCAGAATTAATGGGGAAGTCAATGGCGAAGTTGAAGAAGCTGTCCTCCCCATGGAGGAGGAATCTGTTGTGCAGCCTAGAAACAATAGAAGCATCCAGTAATTAGTCCCCTCATGTTGACATGTCTAAATGTTTTTTTGCCTCCTTTTATGTAATCAGTTTGTAAGGGTTTATCCCTCTTGCATTTTCAGAATTTTTGAGCAGTTTGTATGCAGGGATTTTTGGACAGTTCCATGGTTAGCCTTCCCGTGCAGCTTTTTTGTAGTTCATGAACATTCGAAGCTATCTTTCTTGTAACGAATGGCTGTGCGCAACCCTTTTTATATATACATATTTTTAGTTTCTGTTAAAAAAAAATAGTTTTATGAGCTTTGTATCCTATCACATTTTGTTTTGAGACATAAGTGATTAGGATTTCATAAAGTATTTAAAACTATATTTTGAAATAAATTACATGTATATATATGGTTTGGGTGCGAATGGTGATGGCTATTTAGTTGTAATTTTAGAAACCCTAGGAACATTATGGATTATTATGACAACTCCACATCATCCTGTTTATGAACACGATTGCCTTCCACATGTAATTCTGGGTTATTATCAATTGATAGTTATGATTAAGGTACAAGATTCGTATGGCTAAATTGATAACATCTGTTTACAAGGATCACTGCATAAAGATTGAATTCGTATTGGCATGAGGATTTGGTTTAATTGTTAACACCTATCAATTTAATTGATACCTGTGAGTTTAATGATGAAATCGTATCAGTGGAATTCAATTCCATAAATGACTGATAGCCATTCCTATTCATGATGTTGTATGAGTCCATCATTCTAGACTGGGTGTTATTCATGTTTTGATTTATAAATTGAATGATTTCTGATATGAAGGATTAGTTAGATACTGTTTTCTGAAGATATGAGTTAGTCATGGCTAGTCTGTCCATTTATCATAGCGAAAAACACTAGCTGTTGTTCTCATCATTTCCAAATAATGTTAACATGGCCAAAATTGGGGTTCTCGTTTCTGTCACGTATGAATCAATTCAGGATTTGACATTTCACATAATGCCTTTTACTTGGGTGCCTATTCCTTCGATTTTCACGACTTCATTTGTTTCAACCCATAACCAGAGTTGCAGTGAGGAAACAATGTCTCCTCTCAGCCAATTTGAAATTTTAGGGCCTGAGCTGGTTGAAGCCGATGAAAAAGTCGCTCTACTGTTTGAAAAGATTGGATAGGGTTAGTTTTTCAGATGTTTTAGTGGCCATAATGCAGAGTTCACCAAACAATTTGCTATGAGTTTTAGGGAAAATGTAGCTCACATTGGGGTTTCAGTTAAATTTTTAAATCCAGAATGGTGAGCGTTTTATGAAATCCTAGTTAGGTATGTATCTTGTGATGGCCAATTCTCTCATCTGCATTATTATCATCTGCGATTACTGTCAGCATTGAAAGGTTGTAAGCTCAATCTTCCATTTTAATTACTACAAAGTCTAAAGAAAATGGCACATTCAGTACAAAGTACCATAGGCAATTCTGATAGGAGTTTGTTCCACCACAGTCTAATTAAAATTTTAATCCAGCATCAGTTGTCTCTTAGCTGTAAATCTTGGGATGAGTTTTTGGTTGAAAATAAACTAGGGTCAACACAGTATTGGCCAAACCCTCCCCCTAAAACTCGTAGGAAGCGTAAAGCTCCAGCAAAATCTGAAGTTGATGATATTCATAAGGTTGAGTTAAGGGATAATAAACTACAGGAAGCAAGTCTACCTATAGGTACTTGTATTAGTAATGATGAATTCAAGAAGGTCGATCCCTATTATGGTGAGCCAAACATGGACCAATCCCTATCTAATAAATGCTTTAGTACATCTACAAAGGTGGATGGTGGATTGACAAAAAATGAAGAAGTTGATGTTGTTAATCATGAAAACCCCTCTGAGTTATGTTCTCCTAAAGAACTTGGTGATGAATCCATGCGAAAACTTGAACAGTTAGCACAGGTTTGTTGTGACAAAGAGGGTTTTGAGCCAAAAGGTCTTGTGTTCATTCGTACAAAAAGAGTCACTAGAAGCATGAATACAATAACTACAACCTCTGTTCCTGCAACCACTCAACATAATGCTCGACCAGTTATTGTCCATATTGAGGATGATGTTTCATCTTTGGTTCCCGAAACCCCGCATATGGATGAACCTATTCTCATAAAGAATAATCATGAAAAATCATTGACCAAAAACATTACTGAGCCAGGTAAGTTTGAAGCAGCCCCATCATGTATGGATGCTTGTGGTTCTGGCCCTGAGCAATCGTTTATGAGCATTCCATCACCGGATCAAGATGTGAATAATCTTGATTCTTCTTAGTCAGATGATTCATGTCATGACAAGCAAGAAGAAACCCTCAAACAGGTCCTTGACAGTGTATACGAAACCAAAATCACTGAATTGAAAAACAAATTAAAAGAATGTCAAGCACACGCAACCTTAAAAGAGGAAGAAAATAAAACATTCAGGGTAGAATTACTAAATTGGGTTAATAGATGGAAGGACATAAACTTGAAGAAGAATCGATACAAGAAAGCCAAAAAATCAATGATAGACACAAACCAGCACTTGCTTGAGCAAGTAGATCGATAGAAGCTAATAATCATCAGGCTCAAAGCTAAACTTTCTGAAGCGAGAAGAGTAATCGATCTACAAAATAGAGCCTGATGTTGTTTCTATTTTGGTTATATGGTTTATCTCTCTTTTGACAGGTAATAAATTTTTTTAAGAGCATACCTACAAAATTGTAGATTTTGCAGGCATGCTTATAATTTGTTTGTTTTATTGTTATTTTCATTAACATGGTTTTAATAAGATTTTTATTTTCGTTTGTACAGGTGTACATGGTATCGCTATCCTCAGCAAACATAAGATGTTTTGGATCATAGTTGGCATACGTTGATGCTTCTGGAAAGATTGGAGTTTCAAGATGGTCACGAATATGTCAGTCCCCATGAATTAGGAGATAATACAGGCTAGTCATTTTATTGACAGTTTTTATCCCATAGTAATGTTTGTGACATGTGTCTTTTTGAAGAGATTCGATGCTCTTAAATAGGGATAAGACTCCTATGCTATTGATTATAACACTTATTGGGAACTGAAATGAAAGACTAGTGGGGTTATATAAACGGGTAATTTGGATGTAATTAGGGGATGGAGTATAGGAAGAAAAAGATCATTGAAATATCATTTTAGTACTAGTTTTATCTCTTTACTGGGGTTTTATCTTCGGAGGAGGAGGGTGATTGGAAATTCTCAGACTGGTATCACTGTTTGGTACTATTTTTGAATACTTTTAAATATATTTCAATATATCATCTTCTAGTTATACTTGGTTATGATTGTATTAATTATCTGATATTACACTCTGTCAACACAATATTTCTATTTGAATGAGTATGTTATTATAATTGAATTAACCAGTATTTCTATTGAAATTTCGAAACTCAATAATATACATATTTATGTTTGTTTTGATTTCATTTGTATTATGACAATGTCTTCATCATGAACATTATCTTTTATTCAGATATTTAGTGTTGGTTATTAATTGTTAATTAATAAAACATTCCAGAAAAGTTTAAAGTATTTGTCTATTTTTAAATTTTTTGTTATGGTAAATATATAGCAGAATGATTTAGTGTGAATGGTTTAAATATTTTCATTTAAATCTTACCCATTTATCTTTCTGTTTACTTGAAATATTAATTGATAATTAATAGAATATTTAAATTGCTCTCGGCTGGGATAGAATAATTTAGTTAGTGTTATTTTAGTGTAGTTTACATTTAACAATTATTAAATAGGATTAGGTTAGTTTCACAATAGTTATAATAGTCTTTTTGAATTTTGAATATTCGAAACAAAATCCTCAAAAATCAAAGATTTTCATTAAGAAAGCAATTCTAGGATAACTTAGGTAGTAGAAAACTAATTTTAGGGTTTATTTAGATAGAAATAAGATTAGGATAAATTTTTACTGAATTTTAGTTTCTCCTTAAGAGAAAAATTCAGTTGGTAGCAGGACCATAACTTGCAAGATTTTGTTATCCCAAACACACCGGAAGTTGTTTTAAGCTACTTGTGTGGGCTTAATCTCCTTAGTAGGCCAAGGTAAAAAAAATCATGCCAACAAATGGCGCTAGAAGGAGGGCCTGTTAATGATTAATGGTAGGTAGAACTAATGATAAAACTTCAACCAGTCAACAACCTCCAGAAGTCAGCAGATCACCATTTATAGAAACTATTAGGAGTATCCTTGAACGTGATCATATCACATCCCCATTTACTCCTGAACAAAGTACTCAAACTTTAGAAGAATCACGACATATTCTAATAAGAGCATATGATAATCAACTTGGTGTAACTCCAATAGATTATGGTCTATCTAGGCAACACTGACATAATCCACAATTGAACATAGTTACTCAAGATTTGGTAGAAGCTAATAGCACTTCACGTTATCAAATTAGAAGTCACCAGAGACAAATTACTCAAACAAATAGTGCTAGAAGATTGACTTCAGTAGGAGGTTTTGATCTGCCACCTTCTCCTCCAGAATCACCACTTGATAGTCCAAGGTCATTCAGTTCAGGGAATTCTTCAGGTTCTGAGAGAAGTCCTATGGTGGGAGACATACCTGTGGGAGGAGGAGGTAATCCTCCACCTAATCCACAACTCCCTTGGTTGAGAATAGTCGTTGTAGCTGTCCCTGGTGTACAACATCCTTTGCCTAAACACTCAGATAAACTTCTTCCTAAGTTTAACCCAGATAACAAAGAACCTGCAGAGGTGCATGTAGACAAATTCATGTTAGCAGTTCAAACCATGAATGTTCAGCATGAAGATGTGGTTTGTCGGTTATTCCCTTTAACTTTTGAAGGAAGAGTCTCTACTTGGTACTTTTCGTTAGTTCAAGGATCAATTACAAATTGGGGTGAATTTAATAAAGATTTCTTAGATAAATTCAGGGAGGATAGAACACCTGCTCTTTTAGCCCTGGAGTTATCTCGGATTAAAATGGAACCTAAAGAAAGAATTAAAGATTTTAACCAGGGTTTCTTACATTAAAAATAAAATTCTGGTTGCTTCTCAACCACCCGAGGATATAATTATTGAAAATTATACTTCAGCTTTACCAAAATATCCTGGGATGTTTGTTAAGAGAGCTGGTAAAACAACTTTGGTAGAAACTTTTGAGGAAGCCATTAAATTCGAGAAGGATTCTATGTCCTATGAACCAGATAGAAGAGGGAAATCTGATACTTTCCCTCGTAGGAAGATCAAAAAACCTAATTCAGAAAAAGATAAAGCATTTGATGTAGAACAACTGCAGAATGCTATTCGGGCATTAACAAATGAAGCTGTAGGATTAAAGAAAACCAATTCTGAAGCTTCTTCTTCTAGAGGATACTTCAAAAATCAGTTTAGACAAAATCTGAATACAAATAATAAAACAAATACACCGCCTGATGTAGCAGTAAATGAAGAAATTTTTAATACTATTCGAGCTGTTTTATCCTTATCAGAGACTCCCTCAAATCAAGAAATAACTGAAAATGAAGAGGAAGAGGAATCATAAAATGATGAAGAATCGGAAGAACCCCAACAAGTTAACGGTCATTTTTTGGGATAGTCTTGTAAAAGAATATGAAAGTAAAAGTCCTCCTGCAGGACAACATGCCTACAATACTCGTAGTAGAACATTCGCAAACACTCCTGGAGCTTCATCAAGTTCTACCCCGAATAATGATAACAATAATTCACAACCTAATAAACAAATTCAATCTGGCAAGCAGACTCAACCAACAAAGATTACTCAGCCCATTCAAAATGCTCCAAAATTGGATTTACAATATGATATAATTGAAGATTTAAAGAAGACATGTGCAAAAATCAGTATGTATGATCTTCTTCAAATTTACCCAATGCCTAATAGTCATGTTATAAATCCTGCCATGAGTTCAATAATTCCTAATGCAAAACAAAATATTGTTGCAAATAATTCTAATAATGATGGAACCTCAACTGATAAAGGAAAATCAACAGTTGACAAAGCTTCGCTAATAGGGAAGAATTCTAAATCAACCACGCCTCCATTCTTACTTACCTTTGATATTTTCAATAGGAATGTTCATAATTGCATGGTTGATTTCGGAGCATCTTCCAATGTGATGCCTTTATCTGTATGCAAAAGGTTGATTGGAAAATATGTTCCATCAAATTCACAAATAACTCAATTGGATAGGACAAATGTGAGGGTTGTAGGAGAGATGAAAGATGTTTTAGTTAGGATTGCTTGTAACCCTTCAGTTTTTCAAATTATAGATAAAGTGGTTGCAGATATTCGTGATGCGTATGGGCTATTTTTAAGTAGAGATTGGTCTCAACAATTGAATGGATTCTTTTCCACGGATTGGTCAACATTATGGTTACCTAAGAATGGAAAGTCAAATCAAATAAAGATAAACAGAGAAAGATATATGAAACATACTATGACAGAATTACATGATCCGAGCGAACCAGTTTTATTTTCCGACTCCATTATGGGGAATTACATGTACGAACTAGGATTTGGTAATTTTAAAGCTGAAAATTCTGTTTTTTTTCTGAAAATAAACAACAATCAGAAATGATTAATGTGACATCTATTTCTCCTGACTCTTCATTCAAGGAAATTATTAATGATGTAGATAATCTTAATATTGTAAATATTATAGAAAGTAAAGTAGTTGTTAATAGTTCTACTTGGACTTTATATTTTGATGGTGTGGAATCTAAAGAAGGAGCCGGAGTTGGTTTCCTGCTAGTAGACCCTCAAGGAAATAAAACATGTATAGCTTGTAGATTGGAATTTAATTGTACAAACAATACTGTGGAATATGAAGCTCTAATACAGGGTTTGAAAAAAGCAATTGATTTGGATATCAAAGTGTTAATTTCATACGGTGATTCTGAAATCATCGTCAGACAGGTTCGTAATTCTATTCACTGCCTTTCTGAACATTTACAGAATTATCAATGAGAGGTATGGAATCTCATTTCACATTTTGACACATTTAACATAATTTCAGTTCCAAGAGCTCAAAATCAAGAAGCAGATTTATTAGCGAATGTAGCATCAAAATTAATCCCATCATAAAATCTTACACCAGATTTCTTTTTAGTTGAATTGATTTTTAGGCCTTCTATACCAGATAATATTTTTAACTGGCATGTGTTTGATAATGATGTGCAGGTGCTGAATTTTCTAACGAATGACGACACCTTTAAAGATTCAGCCATTGATGAAGTTACACATGACGAAAATCTGCGGGATTTTTTGGTAATAAACGATTTTTGTTCAGTTGAAAAAGATTTTGAAAAGGTAAAACCGATCCCTAATTCAGTGTTAAGATTAGAAAAATTCTTTGATCTTCAAGATAAATTTAGATCTATCCCTAACTGTAAAACCAATAGCTCTCAAATGAAATACGAAAGCATAAATTTAGGAACAGAACTAAATCCTCAAACTATAAATCTAGGAATAGATTGCACTCCCGTAGAAAAAACAACATTTATAAAGTTGTTTAAAGAATTTAAGGATGTCTTTGCATGGAAATATGATGATTTGAAAACCTTCAACAGACAAGTCATGCAACACATAATTCCAATTAAACAGGAGTCAAAACCTTTTCAACAAAAACTAAGGAAATATCACCCGTCATTAGAACCAACAATAAAGAAGGAACTAAATAAACTGTTAGCTACCAGGATTATTTTTCCCATCCGACATACTTAGTGGGTAGCCAGCCTAGTTCTAGTTAGGAAGAAAAATGGGGATATTAGATTATGTGTGGATTTTAGAAATCTTAATAAGTCTTTCGAAAAGGATCATTACCCAGTTCCTCCCATGGAACAAATTCTTCAAAAGGTTTCTGGGTCTGAGATGCTATCACTTATTGATGGTTTCTGAAGATACAACCAAATATTGGTTTCCTCAGATGATCAATTGAAAACAGCTTTTAGAACTCCATGGGGAACATATGCCAACCGAAAGATTCCCTTTGGGTTAATCAATGCTGGGGCAACTTTTCAAAGGGCAATGGATATTGCTTTTAGAGGCTTAATTAATCATTCAGTAGTTTTCTATTTAGATGATGTTATTGTATATTCTAAATATCGACCTGATCATATTAATCATCTTAGGAAAGTATTTGAACGATGTAGAAAATTCGGAGTATCCTTAAATCCTAAAAAAACAATATTTGCTGTCTCAGAAGGTATTTTATTAGGTTGTGTAGTTTCAAAACACGGGATCATGATTGATCTCGAACGAACCCAAGCCATTTCAAAAATAACTTACCCTTCTAGCAAAAAAACAATGCAATCATTTCTTGGTAAAATAAATTTTGTTAGGAGATTCATCCCCAGTTTCTTTGAAATCATTCGTCCTTTGCAAAAAATGATTAAGAAGGATGCTATTTTTAATTGGGGACAAACTGAAAAAGAGTCAATCCAGAAAATTTTAGAAGCCATTTCAAAGGCTCCTAGTCTTTTAAGCCCAGATTTTAACAAATATTTCATATTGTATACTTTTGCTTCTGACATCTCATATGCAACAGTTTTAACCCAACTAAATCAGCAAAATAATGAAGTGCCAATCTCCTTTATGAGTTCAAATTTTAAAGGTGTTGAGCTTAATCACCATGAAGTTGATAAGCAAGCTTTTGCTGTTTTTTAAGCTATCAAACACTTTTGTACATATTTATTGAAATCTAAAATGAAAGTGATAGTTCCTTATCCTTCAGTCAGAAATTTGTTAGTGCAAAAAGATTTAGGTGAAAAAAGAGCACCATGGATGACAACCCTTCAAGAATATGACTTGGAAATTAAACCTTCAACGATAGTCAAAGGTCAAGGATTATGTAAACTAGCTGTTGAAGCTGCTCATCTACCTAATAATAATGCTGAATCTGTCATTGATGAGGTTTTACTTACAAGGAAAATCTACTTCTATCCTCCACCACAATATTCCTAGTATACAGACATAAGAATATTTTTGGAAATAGGAATTGCTCCAGATTACTTGGAACTTAAGAAAAGGAGAGCACTTAGATTGAAATCTACTCCTTATTTACTAATTGATAACATCCTTTTTAGGAGAAATTCAGATGGAGTGTTGCTTCGATGCCTGGACAAAGATGAAACAGAAGTGATTTTGAAGGAGTTACATTCTGGACCAGTAGGGGATCATGTTGGTGGAGAAACTAATGCGCATAAGATTCTTAGAGCTGGCTATTATTGGCCTACGTGATTCCTATGCTTTTGTCAGAAAATGTCAAGAATGTCAACTTGCTGCAGGAAGAGTTAAGAAACCTGCTTTCCCTTTACAACCTGTTTCAGTAGAAAGACCTTTTCATCAATGGGGTATTGACATAGTAGGACCAATAAACCCTCCCTCTTCTATGCAACACAAGTATATAATAAATGCAACTGATTATTTTACTCATTGGGTAGAAGCTGCTCCATTAAGGGTTGTAAACACCAATCAGGTTATATTATTTTTAGAATCCTTTATCATAACGAGATTTGGTGTTCCAGATTCCCTTGTCTTTGATAATGCTTCATACTTTTCATCAGTTGAGTTAACTCAATTTGCCTTAGAGAAGGGAATAAGGGTTACGTATTCAGCTAACTATCATCCTCATGGAAATGGTTTAGCTGAATCAACAAACAAAAATTTATTGAAAATTCTCAAAAGAACTATTTCAGCTCACCATCGTGATTGGCATACAAAATTATTTAATGCCCTTTGGGCAGACAGGGTAACTCCTAAAGCTGCAATAGGTAACTCACCCTTCTTCTTGGTTTATGGAACTGAAGCTATTTTACCACCGAATTTATTTTTACCTTCATTACAGTTAGCTCAGTCTGTTCAAGATGAAGATTGTCCAGCAATGGAAAAAATGATCAATACTTTGTTAAAACTTGAGGAAGAAAGAGAGAAGTTAAAACAACATTTTACGAAACATCAACAAATTGTGAAATCCTGGTTTGACCAATCCTCAAGTTCTAATCGAGAATTTCAGGTGGGAGACTTAGTTTTAAAGTGGGATAAAGTTCATGAGGAAAAAGGAGATCATACTAAGTTTCAAAAGCTTTGGTTAGGTCCCTTTGTTATTGCTGAAAAGATAGGTCCAAGTACCTTTCATTTGCAAACACTAGAAGGACAGTTCGAAACATTCCCAGTGAATGGATTGATCCTGAAAAAATATTTCTGTTGATATTTTAGACCATAAAATGTATATAATTTGTTTGCTGTTTGTAAATAGTTTTATATTTCAGTATAAAATTGTTTATATATTGTAGAAATAAAGGATGATGATAAATTCGTAAAGCTTATGTAACTTTCAAACATCATTCCAATATTGCAACTAGTTCTGGTTTTCTTAATCAAATATTTCATTTGCATTAAAAACTGTCAAATTTCTGTATATATAATTAGTCATTAATTTATAGATGTTAACTGAAGAGATTAATGTAAATAATTAAATATTCTGTCAAAAAAAAGCCAGTTGGATCATTAGTTTAAAAATTATGATATCAGACTGAAATCTTCAAAATTTGTTCAGGATGATCAAAAGTTTCTTGAGTCTATTAAGAACCTATCATTATTTTATTTATAAGTATTACTCAGATTATTCCTCACTCTTTTATTTTTCTTATAATAGTTGGGATAGCTAATTAATGTCTTTTTCGAAACTTGTACTTTGAAAAACTCTCATGGATCTCCACTATCGGTCTTCTAAGTTATTTACAATCTAAAAACTTTTTAGAATATGTTCCAGCCAATAAAATGCTAAAATGAGAGACAGAAGGTCTTAGTAATAAGCCGATCTGATCAGGGTCATAAATATCACTAGCATGACATTATTAGGAAACTAATAATGGCTCTTGGTCGCAAGGTCAAGAGATAGGGGGTCTCATCACGAGTCAGCTGATTCATTTTTTGGTGATATTAGTGACTGACATTACCATTTGGTCACCATGCTGGGTAATGATCTCTCATTTTATAAAATTAAAATTTCAAATTTCATAAGGGAAACATAATTTTTATTGAAGAATAGGAGGTCTCATCATGAGCCGGCCTAATCATGATCATCAGTGCTGTCTAGGATAACTTCATTTCTGATCACAAGGGTGATGGCTCTTGGTTAAATAACTAAGAAACAAGAGGTCTCATCACGAGCCGGCTTGCTTATTCTAGATAGTTCTCGTGAATGATGCTATCACATTGGGATATCATGCCTAGATAGTAGTCTTTAGTCAGAATTATTGTTTAAAGAAAAGAAAAGAAAATTATTATGTTTTTGGAATAGATTCTGGAAATTTTTCAGAAAAGTATTTTTTTACATCCTATACTGATGGTATAGATTATTTTTACTATGAAGTACTTTGTTTTGATCAAGATATTTCTAAGCTTATCTTTAACAAGATCTTTTATTTTAATGGATAGGATATTTCTGAATTGTACTTATGAGTATGAATCAAAATAATGGTTTTTATTTAGACAGAGAATTTTTGATTGTTTTTTTTTTAATAGATTTTAAGATTTTGTTTATATTATCATTTTAAAACTGTATGAGCAGAGATAACTGGTTCGCCCAGGTCGTCGCCATTTGTTGGTAGTCAACAACAACCCCTTCATTTTTTCTGTAGTGATGAAAAATGATTAGTTCTCTTCTATGATTAATTTTTTTTTTAAAGATTATAAAAGAGTGCCTTCAGAATCTTCGATTCTGAAGGTACTCTCAATTATAGAAGAGTTAAGAGTTGTATTAGAAATTTATGAAAACACTTTCATAAATTTGACAAATTAGCAGCTGTCAATCTTGTAAATTTTATATATGATCAATTTTATCATTTTAATCCGATTATATATATTGATTTAGGAGATTTAAGGTATAGTATGCTAATTAGTTTTAAATGAAGATACATTTTGAATTTGTTCAAAACTTGGTTTTGATAAGATATTTATCATCATAACTTTTTGAAATCCTTATAACTAAGGGTGATTTATTAATTAAAATATTTTCATTAAAACCTAAGGTTTAGATTTCATATATAACTCGATCTTTTAATATCATATCATTGCTTTGTAAAATTGTACATATATATCATAAAATAGCTAGAGTGTATATTATTTTGAAATTTTCATTTGTCACATAAATATAATCATAATAGTTTTATGAGCTTTGTATCTTATCACATTTTGTTGTGAGACATAAGTGACTAGGATTTCATAAAGTATTTAAAACTATATTTTGAAATAAATTACATATATATATATGGTTTGGGTGCGAATGGTGATGGCTATTTAGTTGTAATTTCAGAACCCCTAGGAACATTATGGATTATTATGACAACTACACATCATCCTGTTTATGAACACGATTACCTTCCACGTGTAATTCTGGGTTATTATCAATTGATAGTTATGATTAAGGTACAAGATTCGTATGGCTAAATTGATAACATCTGTTTACAAGGATCACTGCATAAAGATTGAATTCGTATTGGCATGAGGATTTGGTTTAATTGTTAACACCTATCAATTTAATTGACAGCTATGAGTTTAATGATGAAATCGTATCAGTGGAATTCAATTCTATAAATGACTGATAGCCTTTCCTATTCATGATGTTGTACAAGTCCATCATTCCAGACTGGGTGTTATTAATGTTTTGATTTATAAATTGAATGATTTCTGATATGAAGGATTAGTTAGATACTGTTTTCTAAAGAATTGAGTTAGTCGTGGCTAGTCTGTCCATTTATCATAGCGAAAAACACTGGCTGTTGTTCTCATCATTTCCAAATAATGTTAACATGGCCAAAATTGGGGTTCTCGTTTCTGTCACGTATGAATCAATTCAGGATTTGACATTTCACATAATGCCTTTTACTTGGGTGCCTATTCCTTCGATTTTCACGACTTCATTTGTTTCAACCCATAACCAGAGTTGCAGTGAGGAAACATTGGCTCCTCTCAACCGATTTGAAATTTCAGGGCCTGAGCTGGTTGAAACCGATGAGAAAGTCACTCCACTATTTGAAAAGATTGGATAGGGTTAGTTTTTCAGATGTTTTAGTGGCCATAACGCAGAGGTCACCAAACAATTTGCTATGAGTTTTAGGGAAAATGTAGCTCAGATTGGGGTTTCAGTTAAATTTTTAAAACCATAATGGCAAGCATTTTATGAAATCCTAGTCAGGTATGTATTTTGTGATGGTCGATTCTCTCATCTGCATTATTATCATCTGCGATTACTGTTAGCATTGAAAGGTTGTAAGCTCAATCTTCCATTTTACTTACTACAAAGTCTGAAGAAAATGGCACATTCAGTACAAAGTACCATAGGAAATTCTGATAGGAGTTTGTTCCACCATGGTCTGATTAAAATTTTAATTCAGCATCAGTTGTCTCTTAGCTGTAAATCTTGGGATGAGTCTTTGGTTGAAAATAAACTAGGGTCAACACAGTATTGGCCAAACCCTCCCCCTAAAACTCGTAGGAAGCGTAAAGCTCCAGCAAAATCTGAAGTTGATGATATTCATAAGGCTGAGTTAAGGGATAATAAACTACAGGAAGCAAGTCCACCTATAGGTACTTGTATTAGTAATGATGAAATCAAGAAGGTCGATCCCTGTTATGCTGAGACAAACATGGACCAATCCCTATCTAACAAATGATTTAGTACACCTACAAAGGTGGATGGTGGAATGACAAAAAATGAAGAAGTTGATGCTGTTAATCATGAAAACACCTCTGAGTTATGTTCTCCTAAAGAACTTGGTGATGAATCCATGCGAAAATTTGAACAGTTAGCACAGGTTTGTTGTGACAAAGGGGGTTTTGAGCCAAAAGGTCTTGTGTTCATTTGTACATGAAGAGTCACTAGAAGCATGAATACAATAACTACAGCCTTTGTTCCTGCAACCACTCAACATAATGCTTGGCCAATTATTGTCCATCTTGAGGATGATGTTTCATCTTTGGTTCCTGAAACCACGCATATGGATGAACCTATTCTCATAAAGAATAATCATGAAAAATCATTGACCGAAAACATTACTGAGCCAGGTAAGTTTGAAGCAGCCCCATCATGTATGGATGCTTGTGGTTCTGGCCCTGAGCCATCGTTTATGAGCATTCCATCACTGGATCAAGATGTGAATAATCTTGATTCTTCTCAGTCAGATGATTCATGTCATGACAAGGAAGAAGAAACCCTCCAACAGGTCCTTGACATAGTATACGAAACCAAAATCGTTGAATTGAAAAACAAATTAAAAGAATGTCAAGCAAACACAACCTTAAAAGAGAAAGAAAATAAAACATTCATGGAAGAATTACTAAATTGGGTTAATAGATGGAAGGAAATAAACTTGAAGAAGAATAGATACAAGAAAGCCAAAAAATCAATGATAGACACAAACCAACACTTGCTTGAGCAAGTAGATCGACAGAAGGTAATAATCTTTAGGCTCAAAGCTAAACTTTCTGAAGCCAGAAGAGTAATCAATTTACAAAATAGAGCTTGATGTTGTTTCTATTTTGGTTATATGGTTTATCTCTCTTTTGATAGGTAATAAAATTTTTTAAGAGCATACCTGCAAAATCGTAGATTTTGCAGGCATGCATATAATTTTTTTGTTTTATTGTTATTTCTGTTAACATGGTTTTAATAAGATTTTTATTTTTGTTTGTGCAGGTGTACATGGTATCGCTATCCTCAGCGAACATAAGATGTTACGGATCACAGTTGGCATACGTTGATGCTTTTGGAAATATTGGAGTTTCAAGATGGTCACGAATATGTCAGTCCCCATGAATCAGGAGATAATACAGGCTAGTCGTTTTATTGACAGTTTTTATCCCATAGTAATGTTTGTGACAGGTGTCTTTTTGAAGAGATTTGATCCTCTTAAATAGGGATAAGACTCCTATGCTATTGCTTAAACACTTATTAGGAACTGAAATGAAAGACTAGTGGGGTTATATAAATGAGTAATTTAGATGTAATTAGGGGATGGAGTATAGGAAGAAAAAGATCACTGAAATATCATTTTAGTACTAGTTTTATCTCTTTACTGGGGTTTTATCTTCGGAGGAGGAGGGTGACTGGAAATTCTCAGACTGGTATCACTGTTCGGTACTATTTGTGAATACTTTTAAATATATTTCAATATATCATCTTCTAGTTATACTATTGATACATTTATACTTGGTTATGATTGTATTCATTATCTGATACTACACTCTGTCAACACAATATTGCTATTTGAATGAGTATGTTATTATAATTGAATTAACTAGTATTTCTATTGAAAATTCGAAACTCAATAATATACATATTTATGCTTGTTTTGATTTCAATTGTATTATGACGATGTCTTCATCATGAACATTATCTTTTATTCAGATATTTAGTGTTGGTTATGAATTGTTACTATAATAAAACATTCCAAAAAAGTTTAAAGTAGTTGTCTATTTTTAAATTTTCTGTTATGGTAAATATATAGCAGAATGATTTAGTGTGAATGGTTTAAATATTTTCATTTAAATCTTACCCATTTATCTTTCTGTTTACTTGAAATATTAATTGATAATTAATATAATATTTAAATTGCTCTCAGCTCGGATAGAATAATTTAGTTAGTGTTATTTTAGTGTAGTTTACATTTAACAGTTGTTAAATAGGATTAGGTTAGTTTCACAATAGTTATAATAGTCTTTTTGAATTTTGAATATTCGAAAAAAAATCCTCAAAAATCGAAGACTTTCATTAAGAAAGCAATTCTAGGATAACTTAGGTAGTAGAAAACTAATTTTAGGGTTTATTTAGATAGAAATAAGATTAGGATACATTTTTACTGAATTTTAGTTTCTCCTTAAGAGAAAAATTAAGTTGGTAGCAGGACCATAACCTGTGATATTTTGTCATCCCAAACACACTGGAAGTTGCTTTAAGCTACTTGTGTGGGCTTAATGTCCTTAGTTGGCCAAGGTAAAAAAAATCAGGCGAACAGGCCTCAAAATGAAAATTCAGCCTTACAAATATTTTATACTTGGTCCATGTGATTAACACATAGGGTGTTCAAGTTCACTAGGAGAATATTTAGGCCATATTGTATTGGCCCACTCCTAGATCGCTTACAAAGTTTCAGGGATTCTTTGGGATATGTACTTTTTATAGGAATTTTGTGAAAGGATTTTCATAGTTAGTTGCACCCTTAACCTATCTCACAAAGAAAGGAGATTTCAGGTGGACTGAGGATTCGCATAAATCACTCAACAAAATTAAAGAGGTAATGAGTACATGTCCTGTGTTGGAATTACTAGATTTCAACCAACCCTTTGTGCTGGGGTGTGACACTTTGGGTATAGGTATAGGGGCATTTTTTTATGTAGAACAAACACCAAAAGATTCCAAAAGTAGGAAACTCAGGGAGATGGAGAGGATCTATTCCATTTATGACAAAGAGATGCTCACCATAATGGATGCATTAGTCAATTTTAGACAATACCTAGTAGGTAGCAGGTTTGTGGTTAGGACAAACCACAATAGCTTGAGAAATTCCTAGAATAAAAGGACCTAAATGAAAGACAACAGAAGTGGGTAAGTGAAATACATGCCCTATGATTTTGATATTGAGTATGTAAGGGAAAGAAGAATGTTTTTGTTGATTCCCTTTCCAGGAATCTAGCTATGTGCTCACTAATGGACCTTTCAGTCGATTAGAAATCTCACCTCTTGATGTAATATTCCAAGAACAAATTTGCTTGTGAACTAATGGATAGGCACATCCAGAATGACAGGGAAAAATTGTGTGGTATATGGCATCATCTTCTCAAAAGGTAGGATATACTTGATGTCATACTTCAATATTAAGCAGAAGATTCTTAGGGACACACACAATGCACAACTAGCAAGACACTCGTGGTACTTCAAGACTTACCATCAAAACAGGGAGAGGTTCTCTTGGAAGGGCCTCAAAGACGATGTGTTGAGGAATGCGAGAGAGTGCATGGTTTTCCAGTAGAAGAAGATAGAGCGGACCCATTTAACATGACTATTACAACCATTTCCCATACTAGAATAGAAGCGGGAGAGTATTTTGATGAGATACATCATAGGATTACTGAAGGTGCAGGGTCAAGATTATAATTATGTTGTAGTTGATAGGATGATGACATTCACACACTTCTTTTTGATTTCATCATACTATTTAGAAACACAGATGGAAAAAGTATTCTTCAGGAAGGTGTTTCATCTACACGGACTACCCAAATAGATTGTCAATGATTGAGATAGAAGGTTTCTTGGGGAATTTTAGTAGGAGGTATTCATATTGGTAGGTACAAAGTTGACTCCTAGTACCAGTTATCACCCCCAGGTGGATGGACAAATAAATATTGTGAACAAATGGATTGAGGGGTACCTGCACAATCATGTGTCAGGACAATGGAGAGCTCAGATTAAGTGATTGAACTTAGGAGAGTAATTCTACAACAACACTTACTATATGTCCATTGGTAAGGCCTTGTTCAGATCTTTGTATGGCTATGCCACTCCATAATTTGTGTATATGGAATTCAGGGATATCAAGTCGCCCAAGTCCAAATATTGAATGCACGAGAGTCAGGAAATACATATAGCTCTTAAGGATAATATATAGATGGCTCAGAATCAACAAAAGGCGTACACAAATAGACACATGATAGAGTGCAGTTTCAAGGTGGGGGATTATACTTTTTGAAATTACAACCATACCACTAGTCCTCACTAAATAAAAGTGGTGCAGAGAACTTGAAGCTTCATTTCACAGGCCTTACAGGGTTTTCTGGATGGTTGGAGAGGTGGCATGCAAGATTGAGCTGCCAAAAGGGAGCATGATTCACAACGTATCCCATGTGTCGTGTCTCAAGAAGGCACTAGGACAATAGGTCACAGATTCAACAAAGTTTCCTATGTTGTATGAGTGATATAGGAGGATATCATAAAGGACCAAACATTATATTCAAATGTTTTTCAAAAGCATACCAGTGTATAAATTTCACCAAGAACTTTTCAATGATACTCGTTTCATACAAAATGAACTTCGAACACAAAAGATATAATGTTCTGAAGTTTTGATGAAGAATGAAAAAGGGGTGCCACATGGCACTCCCATATTATGGAACATGGAATGAACAGGTGGACCGTACATTGAGGTGGTAGACACATGGACCAATTATATTTTGACATATGACAAGTTCATTGCACAGTTGGAAGTCAAGTTGGCGGTGACAGGGTCTATTTCTGACTTCCAAATCAGAACAGTTAGGAATCAAAAGTAGGAATGAAAATTACAGAAGTTGAAAGGCCCATGCCAAATTTTGAGTTTTGACTTCCGAATTCAGAATCGGTGAAGTTGGGATTGTAAAGTTGACAGTAAGTTGTTATGATGTTTAACAATTTTGTCTTCCAACTTTTGACATCAAAACAATCAAGATCATAACAACCAAAGGAATCACATCGAAACTGACAAAATGGATAGGTCGACATCAGAATAATCAGGATTGACACAATCGAGATCACAACAACAAATTATAGATTGATAGTACAACATAACCGATGGTAGATCTACATCAACAACCAAGAATGAATCTTGAAGTTACATCTGTGGATTTGGTTTTTCAATTCGACAAAGTAATTTATGGGATTTTTGGTTCCTGATTTGCACTAAGCCTATGTCTTCAATATTGGAATTGATCGTGAAGGATAATTTGTTCATGGAATCAAATTTTATACCTAATTATATGTGTCACTTACTAATCCAAAAACCAATCCAATTTGTTATTTAAACATACAATTTAGATGTGGATTGACAGACCAACATAGAGACTGACAAATAAAGAATTCATTAAGAAATAGAGCTTAGATAGACTGTTTGAACTAAGAAAGCTCAAAATTTATAGTGAGAATGTCAAATGTGATAGTCACTATAGTTATTTCCAATGATTCGAAGCTATAGCACGATTATGAGGTAGTTTCGTTCAACACAGGAGACAAGTTCTCATACAACGTGTCAGGGTAGGTCCTTGGTAGAGCTAATTAGCATTGGTGCAGTCTGTTGTTGTAAGTAATAGACCAAATCTCTAAGAGTTCTCTGTATTGATCTAAGTTTGCAAAATTTGAAGAAAATTATTTAAAATAGTCCCATTGGAAGCCAGGACTTGGAGATATAGTCCAAACTAGATGTTCTCTTCTATCAAGTTGCATTCTTCAATTTATGGTTTGCATTTGTGTTCATTTGCATTCCTTTTATTTCCACATTCTAGTTTAAGAATTGTCATTTTAAAATATTCCTCAAGGAATTTATTATTTAAAATTCATTAACATGGAAATTCATGGTTAATATGATCCTTTAAAATTCATATCATCAGAGCCCAAGTAACCAAGAAATTGTGAGTGTGTGAATGCTTACTAGGGCCAAGATTAAACTAGGAGAAGGACAACTTGATCCTTTTAATCGAAAAATTGGACCAGTAACTCAAAGGAAGGAAATGGTAGATGAAAACTATGGAGTAGAGGATGATAAGACTTTTCGTAAAGCTTTCTAATAGATGGAAGACAAGGTAGAATAGTTATTTTCATACTATCAAAGGATATTGGAAAATAATATAAATATGCATATGAGAGAAGTAGGTAATACTTCATAGAATAAAGGTAGTGGCGAAGATCCTCGTAAAACTCCACCATCTCTGTCATCATCTTCTTCTAGTACTAGTTGTTAGATTTTTGTCATTTAATCAATATGATCTAGGATCTTATCTTAGAGAATAACATGCACAACAATAAACACAAGAGACAAGAGACACAAATAGTTTTCCTCGAGGAAACAATAAAGGAGAAAACCTCGCAACTTCCTCGGAGATAGAATGAGCACCAATAGAAAAAGTAAGACCCAAAAACACAAAGATGATCTCCGATAGGTGTTCTCTCTCTCACTTGTGTGAGCTCCTCTTATCTCACTCATGTGCTACAGTTGAATGAGTGTGTGTTTCAAATAGAGAGTCTCACTCTCTATTTATACTTTTTTTCCACTTGAATTTTACTCTTACAGGGCCGAATTCTCTAGGAGAGTCTAATAACCCTAATACCACTTAATTGTGGGGACTATTGCCCTGACTTACACTCGATGGTTAACCTCAACTCAATTGTGGGGACTGTTGCCCTGACTTACGACAGAGGGCTAACCTTAATGAATTTACATGACTTTATTATATTAATGACTCTCCTGATCGGAGGAACATTGGGGTACAATGAAATAGAATATAAAATATACAAGTGAATACATTCCGAAGTTGCAAATACATCAACACTAGTTTTTCCAGTACTTCACCTGATGCACATAAGAAGCATTTTGATAAATATGTTTTGAACATGCCATTATTGAAGCTTGATATAAAGTATAATTTACCCATGTTTAATGGAGAGGTTAATGATGAAAAATTGGATGACTATGTTAGGGAAATAGAGGTTTATTATATAATCTAGAAGTTGGAAGGAGATGAAGTTAAAATCCAATTGGCCTCACTTCAACCTAGAGTCATTGCTCTCATATGGTGGGAGATCAAAACTCAAGAGGACCTCATAGTTAAAGGTAAGGTTATTTACTCATGGTATGAGTTTGTTTAAGCATTAAATTTTTTTTCTATCCATTGGGGAATAGAAAAAAAGCTATGATGAAATGGCATAATTACAAACAAGATAAGGGACAAAGTGTGCATGATTACGCACAAGAGTTTATAAAGAGGGATTTAGTGTTGGGTATTCCTCTCTATACTCAAGAAACACTTCTTAAATACATAGTAGGATTGCATAGTTACTTAAAACATACAACCTTAATGTTTAATCCTAACAATTTGGATGAAATGTGCATCCAATCCACCCATATCAAGTCTAAAAAGAATATTACTGTGATAACTTTTCAAGGAAGCCTTTCAAGCCAATATGAAATAATTTTAAAGGAAAAGGGAAATGTAAGAAAACAACTACCATGAAGAAAGGAGGTGATAAACTTACTTGCACATATTGTCAATGTAGCATCCCCACTACTCTACCATGGCTTTGATACCACAATGTAGTGTACCCGCTACTCTACTACTGCAATGTAGTGTCCCCAACGCTCTACCACTGCTATGATATACCACGATGTCCATGAACCCAGTGCCCATACACTTGACTGATATGCGGAATAATTTAAAATTTCTCTTTACTATCTCTTTCAACACAGTCAAGGGTCATGCAACATCTTTTAACATTCATACTTGAGCATAAACATCACTGTAACAGTCGTTCCGCATCTCATAGATCCATTATGTGAGCAGAAAAGTCATTGCACACTAAACCTAACTTTTTCTCCTTTCGCATTCCACCCTTCCGCCTTCCACTACAGACCTTGGGAATAAAAAACTCCCTGAAATGACCACCTTGACTTTTGACTTTTCACCTTCCGAGTTTCACCTTTTCTCCTTTCGCGGTGGACCTCGAAAGTCAGAAACTCCATGAAACGATCATCTTGCCTTTCAACTTACTCCTTTCCGCCTTCTGCTACGGACCTCGTAAACCGGAAAACCCGCGAAACGATCGCTTGTCTTTCAACCTTCCACCTTTCGACTTCCATATTTTTGCCTTCCGCCATGGATCTTAGAAATAAAAAAACCCGTGAAATGATCACTTTTCCTTTCGACTTTATTCCTTCCAACTTCCGGCTTTCCGCCTTCCATTGGGGACCTCAGAAATCGAAAAACAAACTTTTTCCTTAACCTTTTTCCCATTTTCTGCCTCCTGCCTTCCACCTTCTATAGGCGGATTCCAGGGTACAGAAAACACACTTTTACCTTATAATTTTTGGCTCTTTTTTCGCTTCCTCCTTCCTCCTTGCATAGGCAGATTCTGGGGTGCAGAAAACCAACATTATACCTTGTTCTTTTCTCTTGTTTTCCTCCTTATGACTCCCAACTTCCGCCTCCCATAGGTGGATCCCGGAGTGCGAAAAACCACATCTTACCTTAAGATAGCCACATTTGTGATCTTGTAACCAAGATTCTAGCCTCCATGATCATAAGCAAATGTAGTGGAAAATACAAGGCATATACAGATGCAAATGCATGGACATTTAATCAACAATAACTCTACTTAATTCATTCATAAGCATTCTAGATAATCAATATATTCATAAGAAAATACATTACAGAAATACCACAACTGAGAATACTTATCTTGAAGATGAAGCTGTCCTGCAACTAGCTATGTTGTTGCACTGTTCCACCCAACCAAAGGCTAGTTGTGTTCATTAATCTCTCAACACAACTGCCACCCCCGAGATGGGCATGAATTCCACAAGGAACTAGGGAATGAAGGCTCACACATAGCCATAACACATCAAACACAGTCAATCCAACCTATAGTTGGGTTTCAAACACTATCCAGACAAGCCAATACACAATTGGGTTTAACGGGATGCAGGAAAACAAGCCAATACACTGCTGGGTTTAATAGGCTATTCATCTAAGCTAGCTAACAGTTGGGTTTAACATACTACACACAGTTAAGCCAACATTCACATTAAGGACTAACCAAGCCAATTAACAGATGGGTTTAACAGGCTACTCAGCCAAGCCATCTCACTACTGGGTTTAACAAGCTGTGCAACCAAGGATTACACATGGAAAAATGCATAACAAGACACATCCAAGCCAATATCCGATTGGGTTTAACAGGTTTCCCAACAAAGCCAATATACAATTGGGTTTCACAAGCTATTAGCCAAGCCAATCTACATTTGGGTTTCACAGGCTGCTAAGGCTGTGGAAAGGAAGAATGGCTAAGCTAGTGGCTCATTCAAGAGCTATGAACACCCCTACAAGATCTATCTAGACTAGAAACCACATTACCTGCACCCCAACACAAGGAAATATCCCCTTCTCTGCTACACAGTCCCTTGGGCTATACCTTCCCTTCAAGTGCTCTTTAGGGCGTGCATAGAAGATTCACTAGCCACTCTTATCTTTCTGTGAGGTTCCTCTCTTCACTAGGTTTCACAAGCCCATTCGGTGTCTCTCCCACTCCTAATTCTTGCATATAGTTAAGACCCAAACCAAGGCACACATAACAACAAACCACAAGGAGACACAACAACAGAGGGCTTCACTCAGTAACACAGATGCCTAGGTTTGCATACCACTCTATAACACAGGGGAAATAGGGTTTTTACTTGTACATAAGAGACCAGGGCTCTAGACCACTCTGTAACATAGAGAAACACTGTATAACATGTAGAAATACCCTACTAGCTTGCGCTGCATCTACGAACAATGAACCACACTGAACCACACTGAACAATCATTTCCCTGTCTCAAGATAGTGAACAATGAACAACCTACCCCGAATAATGGATAGGAATGCCCAAGACATACTAGGTGACTCTGGAAAATTATGATATGGGCATCCATCCCCATGATTACTTGCTTCAGAAGCAAGAATACGGCTTCCATAGATTGCAGGCTGCAAGTTTTCTTAGACTGCAGGCTGGCTCAGTCACGAAACTGATTGCTATGCCTTGCTCTGCCCAAGACATTAACTGCCTCAACTTCTCCTCTAGAAGAATTGAATTATTGAGTGCATTTGACATAAAGGTAGTTGAGGGTTTATGGGTTTCCCCATTGACATATGGTCTCACCCTATTGGCTCAGGATTTTGACTAACTCCCCTCCCTATTCCTTATGAAATCATGCCCCCATCTCTTACATTGCAGTGCATAGCTAGTTGTGGTATTTTATTAAATTGCATGGTGACTTCAAAATATAATGTTCCTGACTTAGCACTATACCCATCGGCATCAACCTTGATCACCAATACACAAAACACCAAATCAATGGCAGGGACTTGACCTTGATCTCCTCGCCATGATTTCAATACAATATATACATCATGTACAATTTCAATACCATGGGGTCAAAACAGGGGTGTTATAGTCATAGAAAGGGCCATGACGTATCCAAATGCTAGAAACTCCACCCGAAACTCAATCTAGAGATGTTTCAGAAGAAGCAAGAGGAAAATAAGACTATTGCTACTATCCAACATGATTTGGGATCATACTCTAGAGATGAGACAAAAATTGAAGCCATAGGATTACAAGGTAAATCTTCTTATGATTGTGTTTTAAAAATTGAACCTGTTATTAATGAAAAGAAAATGAGTGAGCCATTTCATATCAGGGTTATTTCTAAACATACCAAAATTGATACTTTATTTGATAGTGGATCACAAGATAACTTGATTTTATAAGAAATGTCTAAAAAGTTTGGTTTCGAAAATAAGCCACACCCCAAACCATATCCACTTGGATGGGTTTATGAAAATGCACAACTTCAAGTTACCAAGCAATCCAAACTCAAGTTTTCTATAACTTTTGGATTTATGGATGAAGTTGATTTGGATGTGTTTTCATTAGAGATATGTGGTATTGTATTAGCCAGTCCTTATCTTTATGACATGAAAGTAATATTTTACAGGGAAGTAAACAAATGCCATTTGTTTAAAGATGGAGTGGAACTCATAGTAAGAGCCCATCACATAAAGACAAATATGTCACTTGGCTATGTTGGATAGATGAAGAGACTAATGGACACCAACAATGAATTTGTTCTCATTATTATTAAGCCCAAAGAAAGTGATAGTAGTAATTCTTTTAAGTAATGTGTGTTGCATCTGGAAATTCCACATTGCCTATTAGCCTTTCAGAGATCTTGACCCAAGACACCTTGGTTAGCTTTTTTCCATATTTTGGAAGGGCGACGCTTTTCTCTGGTTTGCATAGAGTGCTGATGGGGCTTTCCATAGTGGAGCATGAAGCGTTGGTCTACCTTTTCTTTGGAAACAAATTGGGTCGGTGCCTTTACCCCTTCTGCTAGGTGCACCGATAGTCCAAAAAGAGGAAAATATAAGGTTTTGGAAGCTTCCTTGTGGAAGCCTCTATGGAGTCAGTTCCTATTTGCTTGGGAGAGGTGGAATTCACCTCCCTCATTTGTTGGGATCACTTCCTATCCATTCCCCAAGTCAATCTCATGTGTTTTGGGCCTATAAATGAAGCCTTCATGATGTGAGTGGGGGAGGCCAAAATAAAGTACCCTTATGCTGTTGGATTGAAGTCTGAATTATAGGCAAGATAGAGTGGGCTTGTATGTGAAGAGATGCTCATAGTTGTGAAGGATTATATATTTCTTGTAGAGGTTGAAGCCATCGACATCAGGGCTTGGTTGTAACTTTACTCTCTCATTATTTAATACAAAAGTGTTCCCCTTTTGTATATTTGATGTGTTGTTAATTTTAGTTGAATATTATTAGATTCCTTGATCACTGATATAAGTAATTGATTTATCATGATACTATGACCTTGTGTTTTGCCTTTTGATCTATTTTGCAGGAATTGAACATTGCAAGGGATTTTGGAACAAGGAAAAAGAGATCTAAGTCCGAGGTATGGTTTATTTCATGTTGTTCAAATTTATTGCTTAAGGAAAGGATATACTACTATGCTCTTTTGTTCTACACTTGTGATTTACAGGTTAGAGGAACAAACGATGTCCGCACCAATTGCATAATTCCTGATAACAAAATTGGTGACTCTAGTGGGGAAATTCTAATTCAGTCAGATCTGGGGTAGATCAAGTCAGATCTGGTGCAGATCCAGTCATATCTACAAGCTTTGGTAACTATCTCGCTATGAAGTTCATCTTCTCTTCCTTTAGTCATTTTAGCCGATAAGGTAAGCAAACCATATTACTGTTCCATTTATTGCCTCTGTTTTGGGAGTGGCGTTCACTCTTTACAATCCAACTCAGTTCATTTTTTGGTTTCTCCTTCAGATCCTTAGTTTTTCAATCTACTGATCCACCGACGCACTTACCTTTGGTTGAGAGATCGCTGATCCCTCGACGACACCTTTTTCCTCTTGACACAGAGTGTCGACAGCGCCTTTCTGTAGATCAGGAATAGTGTTGACGATTCTTTACTGCAGTAGACTAAGTGTGTCGATCCCAGCTACAACGCTCTGGTGCATCCCGTTTTAGTGTGTCGAGGTAGGAATTTAGACCACCTGTAAAATTTTTTTTGCAATTCTTTGTGATTACTTTCCTCTCTAATTTTTTTTGTGATTTGCTTGAGTTTGTATGTTCCGAGTCTGGTGGTTTTGGTGAGCCTGATTCTCACTTGCTGAGCTCAACTCCGAATTCTTTTTCTTCTTCATTAGTACAAAAAGAATAGTGGAAAAAGTTTAGTTTTGGATTTTTTGTTATGTGGTTCATGCTGTGAAAATTTTATTTTTGAAAAAGGAACCTATAGCCTCTTTCTGAGTTAGTTTGCTTTGAGCTTGTGTGTCTTTTATTTTCCAGAAAATCCAAAAATAAATTTGCTATTTCGCCTTATTTATGCTTAGGGAAGTTTCGTTTTTCATTTGCATAAGTAATTGGGATAAATAGGCCTTTTTGGCATCATAGTGAAAGTCAAGTTTGTATGCACATTAGAGGCTTTGTTTTCTTTCTTAAATTCACAGATGTCGAGTATTTGCTAAAGAAAAATTGTGTTAGAAGATTTCTTTTTATGATTTCTTATCTGGTATTGCATTTCAATTGTAGAAAGTGGAATTTATTTTTGTGCCTTGTTGAAAGGAAAAAGAAAATGGTCTCTTCCTTACCCTAGCTAGTTCTCATCGAAATCAAAAAGTGCATTACATATAGATTAAATTTGCATTTTTGGAGACAACAACTCACAAACATTCACTAATCATTCAGATAAAATAAATGGTAGATTTAGGTTAAAATTGTATACAAAGTTGAGTGATAGGTTAGTGACGTGTTCCATTGTCGTAAAATGTAGGAGTTCTCATTTTTTTCCTACATTGCAACTTGGGACATGCGTGGTTCTTCCACGTACTGTCGGTACATTGAACGACCTTTCATGTACCCTTAAGGTATATAGAAATGTACTTCACGTACTTGATTATATATCGAAAGGCCCCTTGTGAATGATTGTGCATTAGAAAACACTACTACGAATTTGAGCTCCCACGTACCTTGCGTATATCGAGAGACCCTACTAGGATTCCTTGTCCATATGAGAAAAACCCTTTGGCCGTCTTTTTTGGAGCAATACACTGAGAACAACACTTGGGGAGATTACTATGCACGTGCCATCCAGGTAGTCGGGTATTCAGGTGAGGGAAGGTTGATCCTCCTCGCCGCGTTTTACTGTTGGACCCTGCGGTATATCGTGAGTTGCACCTGCTTGAAAATCCTAGTGAGAGACCGCCTATCTTAAGCCCATCCTATCATTTAAGAATTCTTGTGACCTTTAGCTTGTGTAGGTGTGTTTGTGTGTGTTTTTTTTATCTTTTTTGACCTAGAGTAGAAAACTTTAGCTGCCACCCTGGCTGAGCAATTTACGAGGTGCCATTCCCATAGATTGTAGGGTTTACCACCTGACTCTCCTCTAGCCATGGAAGGACAAGAAGGTGTAACCATGGAATGACCAGCTTCTGCTGATGCTCATATAGAAATTACTTCAACTACTGAAACTAGAGAAAATTTCTCCATCTATAACAATCCTTTGGTCCAACTGCCTCCTACAACGGACACTACCTTTCACTTTCTGATGGAGGGTCAACCTGGCTCATTTGACTGGACTGTTAATAAGCCACCTAATGAAACTATAGAGGCAGAGTATGGCCCAAACACTAATTTTTGGAGAACATATCTAGGATAGACCATCTCCAAGTACGAAACTACCACAACAGATCCATATATACTTTCTCCTTTAAGGACAAGGATTGAGAATGCTCCTTCAAATGAAGAATTGTTCTAGGAATCTATCGAGTATGCATGCAGTTTGCGTGAACGTGTAGAAGAATTGAAAAATGAAGAAAAGGCAAAGAGGAGAAGTATTATCCTCTTCCTAATCCTTCAAGAACCACCCCACCAGGGTATCGTTCCCTTTCGTCACCATATGTAGCTCAATTTTTGGAATCACCAACTCAAAATTTGGTTACTTAGAATCTGGTTTCCACCCCTGCCCCTGGTCACAATCTAGTCCAAACACCCTCTCCCAGTCAAAATTCCCCATCTATTTTGAAATCTCCAATAGTTTCTACACTTGGGGGGCAACCCCTAGCACAAATTCTGTTACCTACTGGAGGGACCATTTCTAGTATGGGGAAACACTTATCTACTGGACCATGAATAATGAAATTTCCTCCTCCCAATACCACTATGGTTGTACTTCCTTCTAGGAAAGGGGGATCCTCTTGGGTATAACCTGCCATTGCTCCGCTTTCTTAGGGATATACTTATCCTAGGAATCAACCACCTATGGTTCAACTAGCTTATCAACCAATACCGTTGGAAGGAGTCTATCCTAGAATTACCTACCCTGGAAATGCGTTTGTACCTTGGGGACAACCGAATTGGTCTAATGTCCCATCTTATGGAGGATATTTTTTCAATACTGCTGGAGAGTATGGAGGCCCACCTGGGGGACCCCCGCCTGGAAAACCTTCAAGAGGACCTGGAGTACCGAGAGGATCCAGAGGACCTGGTGGACCATCTAGAGGACCACCACCTGGAGGAACGCCACCTAGAGGACCACCATATGGAGGACCACCATATGGAGGCCCCCCACCTGGAGGACCACCACCTGGAGGACCACCACCTGGAGGACCACCATCTGGAGGAACACCACCTGGAGGCCATTCTCACAGAGGGCCACCTCCTAGAGGACCACCACCACCACGACCTGGAGGACCAACCCCTAGGGGTCCACCTCCCTTAGGTGGCCCACCTCCTAATGGACCTTTTGGTAACCAACAACCTAATAAAAAATCTTCGAGGGCATCATCCATGCCCATTTACCAATCTACATATGGTCCTACTAGTCAACAAATGACATATCATTACTACCAATACCTGCAACCCAATCAATAATTACCATTTCTGGATACATTAGATCTGCCAGATCTGTTCAGATTGATAAATGACCCAATTCATCATGACCCCTCTTGGCCAGCCATTTCGGTCAAGTTACCTTCATATATACCAAAGTTTGATGGTAAACCTGGTGAGGATCCTAAGAACCATGTGATGAACTTTCATCTACGGTGTTCATCCAATTCTTTAATGGATGGCTTGATCCGTCTATGATTATTTCAAAGAACCCTCACAGGCATTGCTACAAAATGATATATAGAGCTACCACAACACTCTTTCTGGGATTTCAATGCCTTAGCAATGGTATTTTTAACGCACTTTCATTTACCCATCTAGTATGAAATAGGTACAGACCTGTTGACCTTGCTTTGTCAAACCACATCAACCCATATCTCTGATCATATGCATGAATGGAGAAGAAGACACAGGTTAATCAAGGCTCCCATTCTTGATCAGTTACTGGCTGACTGGTTTACAAAGTATTTACTTCCACCTATTGCTAGAGATGTTTCCATGGGAGGCACTGTTACTGAGGAACAATATATTAACCACGCTCAGTACCTAGACTTGGTCTATTCCCAGTCAGGTACTTTGTATGATTTAATTCCCCATGCTCCTCGACCCACAACTGACCCGTCTAGAACTGTAACTGAACCAGCTGCTGATGGGATACATGGTTCAGTTCAAACACAAACATCAACAAAGTCTTCTAAGAATCAAGCCCAAACTGCCACATCATCAAATCAATCGTCACCACCTTCCAAAACTACACCCTCTCATGTTGCTTCCGCTGAAGTAAACACGGTCCAAACACCTAAATATTCAGGTGGAAAGAAGAAAGGGAAAAATAAATAAAAAAAACCTAACAATCAACAGGAAGGCAATAAACCACAACATCCTGATGTAGATTCAAAAGGTAAGAGAAAGGTAAAATATCCTTGTTTAATCTATGGAGGTGATCATTTCACAAAAGAATGTCCTCGTCGTGAGGAAATTACCAAATTTTTGAAAAGTTCACCCACCCCAGGAGTTCTCAAAGACCCTTTCCCTTCCCAACAACAATTGATTGATCATCAATCCTTGCATGATCCGTCTTCATCCACCAATGAAGTCATAATGATGTCTAGTGAAATGATTAACTTGAACACAAGATAACATAATTATGACCCTCCTCCAGAGAAGAAACCCGATGATGTTTCATTTGAAAAACCTTCAGTTTCCACACCTCCTCTTGGTAATGGTCTTCATATTGAAAAACCTATGCCTGAAGCAATATTTCTCCCAACCAAGAGTACTCTTTGTAAGTCCATTATCAATCCTAATGCATGTGCTTCCCAATACTATAACATTGTAGAATATTTGGCCCAAGCACCATGCACTATGTCGGCCCTGGAAGTACTCCAAACTTGTCCCACCTAGCGAAAAAATTTGCTCACAACACTTGGAGCCATGGATCCTGAAAATAGTAATATCATTGCTTTCAAAATGGATGACTTTAAGACCCAGCTCTCACATCAGTTGGATTTCCAGATAACCACTAAAATGTCCAGGAAGAGTATCCGTCGTACCGTTTTGGATGAGGGAGCCTCTACTTCGGTCATGTCTCTATCTTGTTGGAGAGCCATTGGTTCTCCTGAGGTCAATCATTCACCTATGAATCTGAAGGATTTTGATGGTCGTGAATTTCAACCCTATGGGTTACTGCTTGCTATCCAGGTTGAACTGGGGGGGAAATTAGTCTCCATTCATATCGAGGTTGTTGACGCTCCTTTGGATTACAACCTACTCTTAGGTCGTAACTAGTGTTATGCTATGCAAGCTGTAGCATCAACTTTTTTTTGGATCATCCAGTTCCCATTCCAAGGAAATATTGTCACCATAGATCAGTTAGATTTCATTACACCCACTACTATTACCAATGATGCAAATAGCGTCCCACTTTTGAATACCCCACAATATCAGAACATAGGAGTAGGTCTTATCAAAGACTCTTCACTCATGGGAATCTTTTCATTACCAAATCCTCCTCCTGCTTCACAAACCACGTCTATTAATATGACTTCTAACACTATAATATACAAAGGGAAATTGATTGCTGACAAATCAACATCCCTTACACCTTTTGACGAAGTTTACAATGCAATACAATCCACTAGTGACCCTGCCATCAAAGTGTTAGATTTTTATCATTCAAGCTAGCATAACATTATGTTAGGATCTTTACTAAGAGAATAACATTCACAGCAATAAAACATAATCACAACACAAGAGACAATGAACACAGGGTTTATCCTTGGGGAAACCATAAATGGTGAAAACCCCGCAACTTCCTTAGAGATAGAATCAACACCAAAATAGAAAAGCCCCAAAACAGTAAGTGCTCTCCCTATAGCAGTAGTCTCTCTCTCTCACACTGAGAGAGTTTCTCCTCTCTCACTCATGCGCCCCAATGAGTGTGTCTGTGTGTATGAGTATGATAAATAGAGAGGCTCTCACTCTCTATTTATATTCTTTCATTCACTTGGAACCCACTCCAACATGTTGGCCTCACTTAACAATTACTTACTAGAGTCGACATCTCTAGGAGTGTCTAATAACCCTAGTGCCCCACCACTTGTGGGGACTTTTCCTCCTCTGACCAATAGGAAGGTAACACAATGGTGGGGACTATTGCCTTGAATTACAATGACTCACCTAGGGTCGAATTCACTAGAATAGTCTAATAACCCAAGGGCCCCACAACTGTGGGGACTTTAACCCTTAACCAATAGGAGGGTTACCCACAATGACTTGACATGACTTTCTCATTATAGAAACTTCCTGGCATAAATATTGGGGTATGACATGACTCAAATACATTACAATACATCCTGGAATAAACATCGGGTTACAATACATAAGAAATACAGATGAATACATTCCGAAGTTACAAATACATCAACACTCCCTCTTAACTAGGAAGGTATTCTCTCGACACAATTTATCAGCATAAGTCTTCTTCTCTGTATCATCTGGATCATCATTGATTTCTTATCATCTTCATCTTCAAGTCATCTTCATCTGGATCTAGATCATCATCATTGAATCTATATCATCACTCGATTTGGATCATCATCATCACTGGATCTGGATCATCACTGGACATCATCACTAGATCTAGATCATCACTTGATCTGGATCATCTCTAGGCATCATCACTGGATCTAGATCATCACTGGATATCATCACTAGATCTAGATCATCACTTGATCTGGATCATCTCTAGGCATCATCACTGGATCTGGATCATCATTGGATCTGGATCATCACTGCTGGATCATCATCACTAGATCTGGATCATCATCACTCGATCTGGATCATCGCTGGGCATAATCACAGGTGCTATCTCTTGATTCTTCTCGTCATAGGAACCTCTACAGAGCCAGTCCTTTTTCATACTAGATGTATCATCTCAAAGTTGGTCCTTTTTCATACTAGATGAGGTAGCTACTTAGAGCTAGTCCTTTTTCATACTAGATGAGCCTTCCTAGAGCTAGTCCTTTTTCATACTATGTAGGGCATCACAGAGCTGGTCCTTTTTCATATCAGATGAGGCAGCTACTCAGAGCTAGTCCTTTTTCATACTAGATGAACCTTCCCAGAGCTAGTCCTTTTTCATACTAGGTAGGGAATCACAGAGCTGGTCCTTTTTCATACCAGATGAGGTAGCTACTAAGAGCTAGTCCTTTTTCATCCTAGGTAGGGCATCACAGAGCTAGTCCTTTTTCATACTAGGTAGGGAATCATAGAGCTGGTCCTTTTTCATACCAGATGAGGCATCACAGAGCTGGTCCTTTTTCATACCAGATGTGGCAGCTACTCAGAGCTAGTCCTTTTTCATACTAGATGAGCCTTCCCAGAGCTAGTCCTTTTTCATACTAGGTAGGGCATCACAGAGCTGGTCCTTTTTCATACCAGATGAGGCATCATAGAGCTGGTCCTTTTTCATACCAGATGTGGCAGCTACTCATAGCTAGTCCTTTTTCATACTAGATGAGCCTTCCCAGAGCTAGTCCTTTTTCATACTAGGTAGGGCATCATAGAGCTGGTTCTTTTTCATACCAGATGAGGCATCACAGAGCTGGTCCTTTTTCATACCAGACGTGGTAGCTACTCAGAGCTAGTCCTTTTTCATACTAGATGAGCGTCCACAGAGCCATCCCTTTTTCATGCTGGATGTGCCATCTACACAGAGCTAGTCCTTTTTCATACTAGATGTGTCTTCACAGAGCCAGCCATTTTTCATGCTAGATGTGGCATTCACATATACCTGACAATGGAAGGAACCAATCCTCTCCCCATGTCAGAATGGCACAGCACTTACATCTGACCATGGAAGGAACCAATCCTCTCACCATGTCAGAAGGGCACATGAAATCATCACTTCCCTTTGGAGGGAACCTTGATCTAGAGAACACCAAGCTTCTCCCTGAAGTACTCAAACTTCACTCTCACCATTTCTAGCATAGAATCACATCAGGGCTGATTACGTTCAAGGATAACCTGCGAGCTTCACCAGGACCAATTACATCCAAGGACAACCTATAGGACCGTTTACGTCTGAGCAACATACAAGCTTCATTAGGATTTATGCTCGGACAACCTGTCTCACCAGCTATTCTAGAACTCCCTCTTTCGAGAGATCTCTATCTGCATCACAAACTGGAGCTTCACTGCTCCTCTCTGCATCATACCAAAAATGCAAGTTAGATCAATGGAATCAAATAGTAGTTTTCAAAAGAAACATACTACCTCCCAAGAGCAAGTGGCAAAATCTTTTGCCTCGGCTGTACTCAGCGCTATGCAGGACTCCATCTTTCCAACCAAGAGATTACACATGATCTCACACTGAAGAAGCACCCCAAAATGATCTTCCTATCAATGGCACTGCCCAATCTAAATCCATATAACCTTCCAGGTTAATCTTCTGATTCGTATCATACTTGCAGCCATTAAGTGAACATGTCTCAATGTGTTCACAACAAAGCAAGTATCTGGTCTCATATCTGTTAGGTACATCAAGGAACAATTCATCTGATGATACATCGTAGCATCAACCAACTTTGATGAAGCAACACTTAATAGCTTCAGGTTTGATTCCATAGGTGTGGTCATGCAGTCCATCATCCTGAACCTATTTAGGATCTCTACTGCATACTTCCCTTGTCCACACCTCCATGCCTAGAATATAGTGCATCGACACATAATAGGAGCATCACCAGTCTTCTGCCTTCAACCTTGAAGTCCACTTTACTCTCAGTAAATCCTAGAGACATCAGTAATCTATCCATCATGTCGTACCATGTCGAAACAAAGGACCTTCTGTAGTCACTCTCTCTTAAGCATCATACTCCCTCTGTCTTCCGTACTCTATGCACTAAAACATTATGTACTGGAGTGACAAGTAGCTTCCTCTGCTTCTAATATTCTATGTATCCATCTAGGATCACTGGATACCAAGATCCTCTATCTTGAACCTTTTCAAAAGTTCCTCTTGCACCCATCTGTGAGCTTGTCATCCTTTATCCACCTTGTAGAAAAGGTTCAGATCTTCATCAAGATCCTCATGTATGTGTTATCCCATGGGTGTCTTCTGAACTCATACAAGGCCTTCTTTCATTTGCACACATGATTATGCCTGTCATGTGTCTCAACTCCCACTGGCTGCAAATGTCTCTTTGTAGTCTATGCCTTCTTTTTGTGAGAAGCCTCATGCTACGAATCTTGCCTTGTATCCCACGTATCCCATGATGTTTCCATCTACTGAATGATGGAACTATGAACTTTCCTTCATGTATCGATACTGCATCCTAGACATCATTCATCTTGAACTGATCTTTCCTTTATTCTTGGAAGGTTCTACATCAATGATGTCATTGCATTCGTCATATTATTTTTTCATTTTGAAATGTCGTCACTTGTTCTTCGGAACAAGTCTCATCCTACTTTGCTTGTAGCTGATTATGTATGCGATCTTTCCTACAAGTCAAATGCATTTGTATGGTTAGAAACATTTCATAAGGAATATTCAAACTGGAAAATTCTTATGCATAAATATATGATCATGCAACTACTTTATCCAATACAACATTCATCCATATCTCATGAAAATTTTTCTAGATTCCTTCCATCTCTACCAGGACAACATTGAGATTGTGCACTAATCCAATATGTCAGCAAAGAGGTTTGATTCTAGATAAGTAGAAATAGAGAGTTGTATAGCACCATGAGCTACTTACCCATCACATGCATATTAGAAGTATACTATCATTAATGCAAACATCCTATCATGCATAATACATCAACTGAATATAAATAAATGTATAACAAAACAATATCATGAAATGACAATTGAATACTTATCTTTATTTGTTTCATGGGTGGACTCCTTCTTGAGCCTTCAGCTTCATCGTCTTCTTCATTCAAAATATCATCGTTTCTTATCCAAATGCTAAGGTGGATAAGAGATTCTTTAAGAGTTGAGTTCTTCATATTCCTCATTGCTTGAGGGATCTTCTTTGGATGGTGAGAGCTTGATCTTCAATTGCTCCCATCTTCTCTTCTCTTCTTATGAGTTGAGCTTCTTCTTCTTCCCAGAGTCTACTGAAAGTAATCACTTCCTTATGGAACACATTCCTTGAATGAATGAATCCCATGATTTTGGGAGGCCATTCAAGGGAGCCATCACCGATTTTGCATTCTTCACTTCTTCTTTTACCGCTTCAAGTTGTTCTTTGATTTGAGAGACCTTTATGACTGCATGGTCTCTGCATTCTGGATCTTCACATTCTCCAACTGGTTTCTTAAGGTCATCTTCTGATGTATGTTATTCCCTTCAAATAGCTTGGTCAAGGAATCAAACATCTTCGGTGTCTTTAAGGAAGACACTTGTAGTACAAGTTGATTCGTGACTGAATCAACAATGATCTTCTTGGCCTTGACCAAGTTCTTCTTGTGTAAGGCTTCTAGCCTCATCTGCCTCTAGAATTGGAACCTCTCTACTCATGTAGGTGTCTAATTCATTTTCTTTAGAGAGCTGAAATAGTTCCATGCTTGGAAGTTGTCAACTTCACCAAGCTTATCATCAACCTGATGTGATAGATCACTTTGAAATGAGAACCTCAAATGGAAATAACAAAATATTAGATCTTACCGATTTGAGGTGTTCGTCCTTATTCCGGAGCTGGCTGATTTAGGGTTTGTCATAGAAACCCTAATTTTCAAAACTTGGAATATTTCAGATCTGATTGGATAGATAGATAGATCTCTTCAAATGGAGCTGTCCAATGTATTCCTTTTTTGAAAACAGTGGAGGGAAGCTCCTGGAACAGGAAGCCCTACTTTTCCAATTTCTTCTGCAGAAATACCTGTTACTGTTTCTGTGGTAGCTCTGAAATTACTGCTCCTATGTGTCTGAAATTTCACACTAAGGTAACCTCGCATGTCCCTGATCCAACACCACATGTTTCATCAGAATTTGTTTCACCAATTGGGATTTATGATCATTTTACCAAGATGACCTGTTACAGGACTGTTAATAATAGAAAAGTTGTACGACATGCCATGTGTCACTAGTTCATCTTTTGAGTTTGATATTTGGACCAACTAAATTAAATTCCGTGCCCTTTCTATAAAATCTCCAGGAATTCCATTTAGACCTCTGTAGCCTAAGATATTTCAATTCTCCCTAGGTGTCCTGTTTAGGGATGAATTCTGGAAGAGGCTGGAACCCTAACTTGGAGGGATCATATCTCCCAGAATATAGAGAATATGAGGATGATTTTTGGACACAATGTATATTAGGATTGTATATTCATCCCCTACAATTTTCAGCTCATGATCCTTCGCAAAGATCGGGGTATAGCGAATGTACCAAAACTTAGAAGTTGTAGTATTTAGGGTTTTTCTAGCTCGGGGTCAAACTAGGGTTCGACTTTCCCAGAGTTTAACCCAACCAAATTTATTGAAATAGGTATCTAAACTTTGATTTTGATGAGGAGAAAAATACAGGCCCGGGCTCACTGAAAAATTCATCTTCTGTAGAAATCCCTAATTTCCGCATCGAAAACTGAAAATGCTCGAAATTGAATTCCGCTTCGACATAAAGATGCGCCCTTCAATGGAGAGTCAGCCTAGCATAATTTTGCTGATGGATTGTGGAGAGAGACCCAAAAATTAATAAGCTCTAGATTTTGTAGCTACACAATGTCTTCTTCTCAGGTTAGCTCTGATTCCATGTTAGATTTTTATCATTCAAGCTAGCATAACATTATGTTAGGATCTTTACTGAGAGAATAACATGCACAGCAATAAAACATAAGCACAACACAAGAGACAATGAACACAGTGTTTATCCTTGGGGAAACCATAAATGGTGAAAACCTCGCAACTTCCTCAAAGATAGAATCAACACCAAAATAGAAAAGCCCCAAAATAGTAAGTGATCTCCCGACAACAACAGTCTCTATCTCTCACATTGAGAGAGTTTCTCCTCTCTCACTCATGTGCCCCAATGAGTGAGTGTGTGTGTATGAGTATGATAAATAGAGAGGATCTCACTCTCTATTTATATTCTTTCGTTCACTTGGAACCCACTCCAACATGTCATCCTCACTTAACAATTACTTACTAGAGCCGACATCTCTAGGAGTGTCTAATAACCCTAGTGCCCCACCACTTGTGGGGACTTTGCCTCCTCTGACCAATAGGAGGGTAACACAATGGTGGGGACTATTTCCCCAACTTACAATGACTCACCTAGGGTTGAATTCACTAGGATAGTCTAATAACCCAAGGGCCCCACAACTATGGGGACTTTAACCCTTAACCAATAGGAGGGTTACCCACAATGACTTGACATGAATTTCTCATTATAGAAACTTCCCGGCATAAACATCGGGGTATGACATGAATCAAATACATCACAATACATCCTGGAATAAACAGGTTACAATACATAAGAAATACAGATGAATACATTCCGAAGTTACAAATACATCAACAAAAAGACCATTTGTTGATGGCCTCAGATCGTTATCACCTGCCATATTGGCTAGAAACCCCCCCCCATCTCTAGATTACCTTTCACATACACTTCCTATAGATGAATCCATTATGGAAGTTATGTCTCTAAAAGAGATGACTTGGGAAGACCATCATCATCGATCTTCTTTCCTCCCCCCTTGCCATATGGTAGAAGAGCACTTCGCAATAGATGTTTCATCTGATATAGTCATGGACCCTAAGTCTCCGATCCTCACTCGTAGTGTTGAGTCTGAAGGAAACATTTGCAATATTACTAAAACCATACCCGTAGACATATGAGTGAAACCATGTGTTTCAGAGAACATTTATATAGGCCAGAATTCTTCGTCCTCCGAGGTTTAATCATATACGAACTTATTTAAGGAATTTTGAGATGTCTTCGCTTGGACATACGAGGAAATTCCAGGGATTGATCCCTCCATTTTTGTTCATGAGATAAAAACCTACCCTGGTGTGAAGCCAGTCCACTAGAAATTATGGCAAGTACATCCACAGAAAGCAACATCCCTTAAGGAAGAAGTTGAAAAACTTCTGAAGGCTGGTTTCATTTACCCTGTGCGTTTAACTGAATGGGTGTCCAATATAGTCACTGTAAACAAAAATCAGGATACTATTAGGGTTTGTATCGACTTTAGAGATTTGAATAGGGCTTGTCCAAAAGACAATTTCCCCACTCCCTATATCGATTAGATAATCGATAATTGTGCCAGAAGCGTCATCTTTTCATTCATGGATGGCTTCTTCGGCTATAATGTAATCAAACTCCAAAGTTTGCAAGGGAAGGAAAATTTTTTACGTTGTTTTGTCTACAATTATGCAGAAAGGAAACACGGTTTCATGATGTTTCTTAAAAAGGATACACCTTTTTTTTGGGATGATTTTGCACAGCGCATGTTTGATAATCTTAAACATGCACTTACCCATGCACCAATGTTACAACCACATGATTACACCAATGACTATTCCTTGTACGTGGCTGCATCCTTGTCTACTATAGGCATGATCCTTGTTCAAATAGATGAACATGACCAAGAACATGTGATCTACTATGCCAGTAAGAGTCTTCTAGACTCCGAAACTTGATATTCACATGTGGAGAAACGTGCTCTAGCCATGATCATCACAGTTTAGAAGTTGCATCACTAAATTTTGCTCCGCACTACTACTGTTTATGTTGACTCTAACCCCATGTACCATGTTTTGATACGTCAAGTACTCGGGGGCAAATACTCATGAGGGATCGTTATCCTCCAGGAATTTGAGTTGGAGTTTGCTAAAACTACTTCAAAGAAGTCTCTTACAGAGCCCATCGATTCATTACCTGATGAGTCATTGTTTCTCATTAGTATGACTGACCCTTGGCATGGGGGCATCATTTTGTGTCTCCGAACCTTACGATATCATCCCGTCGCTACTCACGATGAGCATCGTCGCATCCGCTACCAGGATAAATGTTATCTCATCCTGAATGATACCTTATATCGTTGTGGTGTTGATTCTATATTACGACGCTGCCTCACACATGAGGAAGTTGAAATCATCGTGAATAATTTCCATGCTGGTGCTTGTGGTGGTCATCTCTCTAGGTTGGCTACTGCCCAGAAAATCTTGCACGTAGGTTATTTTTGGCCCTCGATTTTCAAATATTGCATTGAAATGGTCAAGAAATGCCCGCCATGTCAACTGTTTACACCAAGAAGAGCACCCATCCAACTTTGCTCCATCCTGTCATAGCAGTTGGACCTTTTTCAAAATGGGGCATCGACTTTGTGCATTGTAGACGTACCTCAGCTGGGGGGCATGGCTACATTATAGTGGCCATGTACTATTTCACAAAATGGGCTGAGGCTATGCACACATACACTGAAGACGGGAAAAAAGTTGTGTTATTCTTTTTTAACCATATCATCCCTAGGTTCAGGATTCCTAGGGCCATTGTGACCGATCATGGGTCACACTTTCAAAACAAAATGATGGCAGAACTCAGTGCAAAGTTAGGGTTTTGTCATGAAAACTCTATGCCTTACTATCCTCAGGCCAATGGCCAGGTTGAAGCGATAAATAAAGTGTTGAAAACTATGCTTCAGGGAATGGTAGGGAAATCCAAGTCAAACTGGCACTTGCAACTATTTTCTGCACTTTGGGCCTATAGGACCACCATAAATACTTCCACTGGTTTCATGTCTTTTCAATTGGTATATCAATTGGAAGCAACTTTCCTGATAGAATGAGATATCCCTTCCCTGTAACTTGCTGTGGAACTTTTGCTTAACACCACTATAGAATAGGAACGATCCCTGTATCTAAATAAACTTGATGGAACTCACAGTGATGTTGCCTTAGCTAATGAGGCACACAAATTGTGGATGAAAGATCAATATGACAGAACCATTCAACCGCTCTCTTTTGATGAAGGAGATATGGTCTTGACTTATGACCAGAAGCATGATAAGCTGGGGGTAGGGAAATTCAAATATATGTGGCATGAGCCTTACATTATCAGTCACATCTTGGAGAAAGGTGCATATGAGTTAGTAAGTTATGATGGGATACCCTTGGGTGAGCCCTATAATGAGCTCTACCTTAAAAGATACTATTCCTAGGTCATCTAGCATAGATTCTTTGTAAATACTGTTTATAGATTACTGTGGGTCTTATTTTGAAAGTGTGGTTTTTGTGTGATCTAAGATGTGTTTTTTTCAAACCCTACTTATGTATACCTTATGTCTAATTGGACAGATGACTACCTTTACTAGTTTCACCAATGGTGCTAATCATTATACATTAAATCTTGCATCAATAGCTTGGGTACTGTACTCTCCTGTAGGTGATCTGGTGAGTTAAGGGGGTGTTTGTTTAGGTCCCTCCACCAACAATCTAGCTGAATATCACGCAATGATTGGATTGTTGATGGAAGCCCTAGATAGTGATGTAAGAGAGATTAGGGTTTATCTAGACTCTGAATTATTGGTTCAACAACTTAATTGAGTCTACACTATCCGAAACCCCCTACTTCTTCGAACATTCCGAGGGTTATACTATTAGAAAGATATTTTGAGCAAGTCACATATGAACATGTTCCAAGACATCTGAACGGTGTGGCAGATTCCCTAGCTAATTATGTCTTAGATTGGTACATTGCTCATAATTAAGAGTCCAATTATAACATAAATGGCATCATAAGTAGGAATTGATTTCATCACATTTTTTGCACACACAAATGTAACTAAAAAGTTTGTCATATATATATAAAACTGTAAAACCGAGGTACAAAATTGGGCTGAAGCATCAAGCTTTCAGTGCCCTCAAAGTTCAGGCCGTAACAAGTTCAAAATATACATATAAGGGGAAAAATATGAAGCTTCGAAGCTTTTAGTGTACATATACAAAAAGGGAAATCCATGTAGACTAGTCTTCCTCCTAGAAGTGCTCGTGATAACATATGATAGCCTGAGCCACTCTGCGGAGTAGCCTAGTAAACAGTCCAAACACCCCTACAGTATGGTCTTGGTAATGCTTGGGTAGGTCATCAATGTTCACATTTTTAATCCCTACAATCAGACGCTACAAGTTCTCCTCCAAATATCCAAGCTCCTCGTCTACCTCAGAGCGATAAGCCACAATCTCCCTGGTCCCTTTTCCCCTCGAAATAGGTGACATACCAGCTGGGCGTACTGGTCCAATATCTGTATAAAAACCATTTTTAATTATCTCAGTATTACAAAATAAAAATAAAATAAACTTGAAAAATTAAAAACATGGTGGATAGTATCTCTCTTACCTCGGTCATCCCACTCCTCCCCCTCAAGTAGTACGAGCTCTGCGTCGTCCTGAAAATATGCCCCCTCATAGGCGTAATATTTAATCATGAGTAGCTGACCCCTCAGCTAGCAAAAGAAGTCTGCTCCATAGACAACCTTAGGTCCTTTGTCTCCATGGCGGGCCATGATATAAACCCACCTAAGCATCCTAGGATCCTCAGGGTCTAGTCTGTTCATAGTCACTTGAGGCCTCATGTGGGGCACCTTCTGCAAAATGAAAGATACCATCACAGCTCCATAGCCGAACTGCTTAAGAGTCCCCCTATTGCATTTGTTTAGTTGATCCTTTAGACTTACCAACATGCCTTCACACCAGTTGAAGACTGTGGGATCCACGTACTCTAGGGAATGCAACATGTGTGACCTAGTAGTTAGGTGAGCGGACCGAGTCCTAGCAACCTTTCCAATGGTATAGACTACTTTCCTCAAGAGATGATCCACTATATGCTGGATACATAATTTCCCAGACTGGGACTGCATACCCAGTGCACAATACTGGTCATTCAAATCAGTCAATGAGGACTCTCCTCCTTGTGCACCAGATAAGACTACTGGTCTCCCTCTTCAGGATAAACTAGTCAAGAAGTAGATATCCTAAATGTCTATGGTCAAGGCATGGGTCCTAACCACAAAGTGCTACTACTTGAGATCCCACATATCTATAATGTACTCCAATAGGTGGATGTATGCTTTCATTCCTGGTACTCTAAAATATTTCAGCAGCCCACAATTCTGTAAGGCCTCTACGGTAGCTGGATCATTGACGAATTGGAATTATTCCATCTCATGCTCTCATTCTTTCCAAATGACCATGATGTGGATGATGTATTTCACTTGCAAAGACATAAAAAACGTTTATCAATAATCACAATTTGATGCAAGGGAAGCATAAAATGAAATTTTTAAATAACATATAAGGGATAAATTGATTTTTGATAGAGATAGGGTTTGTTTTTTTCATTTTTTTGGGCCTTTGACGCCTCTCCACCTTGCGGACAAAGCGCCTACGACGGATTTTCCTTTGCTTGCACAGAGCACCGATGGACGTTGCCTCTGTCGAATGTGGATAGAGCACCGTCGTGCTCATGAGCCGAAAAATAAAAGGCTGCTATGGTCTGCATTTTGACCATTCAAGACACCAAAAACCCTAAATAACTGATCAAAAAATATCCTATGCACCTTTGAACATGGCACCTGTTTGCATTTGCATATCTGAACAGTTGGGTATTCAGCTTGTCTTCGAGTCAATCCGCTTTTGTGAGTCACCTGACTACTTTGAGTCAATTCAAAGAATGCTCCATAATATTCCTTTCATTACACCTCGTTCTAGTCTCATCAAGTCAATGCTACCAAGTCATTTGTCGTGCCACAACTTGTTCAAAGGTTATCTCTTCCGAAAATAACTCGTCAGTAACTTTACCTATTCATAAAGTCCATCATGTCTGAGTCAGTTTCATCAATTCAAATCAAATTTTGTTCCATGTTTCATGTCACTTATGTGGGAATCATCATGGACCTCCTGTGAGAAGTCTGTCTCTATCAACTTCAACTCATTATCCAGGAATTAGACCTAGAAACCTAGACAAGTACCTCGAAACTTGCATGCCTCAATGCAGGTTTCCTCACTTTCGACAGTAGGTTTTCATAAATGACCTCTGATTGAAATATTCTATCAAGTGTTCGACTTCAAAACATTTATTCATGCTTGGGAGAATGTACTTAGATATGTTGGGGATCATTGACATTAATGGTGATTTCCCTCACACTTGTTAACAGTTTACATCAATGACTAGTAATCAAGTTGTTTCTACCATGTTTGACGTCAAGAAAACTATTCACATGGTTAAATTGTATCGGTTGGGGATTGGAATGAAGACCATGAGTGGTTAGGATTCATCACTATGGTTTCCTATGCTCAGGTTGCATTAGGAGATCATTCAGAGTCCTGACATGGATCCACATTGTATGTTTGGTGGCTGTGTTCCATATTTAATGTCAAAATAACATGGATATACTTTGTATGTTATGTATCCATGTTCTACTTCCTACATCAGTTGTTCTTGGATCTACAATGTATTGTTGGTAGCCATGACATGGTCATCATCATGGATCTGCAATGTATTGGTCCGTATCCATGATTGAGTTGGTTATGAGCTCATCTATTATTGCCTCTATAGTTGACTGATATCTTGCAAATGATTTCACCTATCACTTCCTTCTAGCTTCATAATTTGGGGGGCATTATGTTACATCTCGAAATTCCACATTGCCTATTAGCCTTTCAGAGATCCTGAACTGAGACACCTTGGTTAGCATTTTTCCATATTTTGGAAGGGTGACGGTTTTCTCCTGTTTTCACAGAGCGCTGATGGGGCTTTCCACAGTGGATCAATAAGCGCCAATCTACCTTTTCTTTGGCAACAAATTAGGTCGATGCCTTTACCCCTTTTGCTAGGTGCACCGATAGTCCAAAAAGAGGGAAAAAGAAGGTTCTGGAAGCTTCCTTGCAGAAGACTCCGTGGAGTTAGTTCCTATTTGCTTGGGAGAGGTGGAATTTGCCTTCCTCACCTGTTGGGATCAGCTCCTATCCATTCCCCAAGTAAATCTCATGTGTTATGGGCCTATAAATGAAGCCTTCATGATGTGAGTTGGGGAGGCCAAAATAAAGTACCCTTATGTTGTTGGATTGAAGTTTGAGTTAGAGGACAGATAGAGTTGGATTGTATGTGAAGAGATGCTCATAGTTGTGAAGGATTGTAGATTGCTTGTAGAGGTTGAAGCCATCAACATCAAGGCTTGGTTGTAACTTTAATCTCTCATTATTTAATACAAAAGTGTTCCCCTTTCCTATATTTGATGTGTTGTTAATTTCAGTTGAATATTATTAGATTCCTAGATCAATGATATAAGTAATTGATTTATCATGATACTATGACTTTGTGTTTTGTCTTTTGATTTGTTTTGCAGGCATTGAACATTGCAAGGGATTTCGGAACAAGGACAAAGAGATCTAAGTATGAGGTATGGTTTATTTCATGTTGTTAAAATTGATTGCTTAAGGAAAGTATACATTGTTGTGATCTTTTGTTATACACTTGTGATTTACAAGGTAGAGGAACAAACGGTGTCCACACCGATTGCATAATTCCTGATAACAATGTGATCCTTTGCATAAACATGATTTGGTTAAAGTTGTTTCTGACTTTGATGAGATATTTCAGGAACCGCAAGGATTTCCTCCTAAGAAGGAGGTTCAACATGAGATCCAATTGTTTCAAGACACTCCATTACCTAACCTTGGTTTGTATAGATTACCAATAATTGAAAAAGAAGAGGTTAAAAGACAGGTACAAGAGTTGATTGAAAAAGGGTTCATTTGACCCAACTCTTCACCATGTATATCACCCATAGTACTTGTTCCAAAGAAATATGGCACATGGCAGATGTGCATTGATTTTCGAGCTCTAAACAAAAACACAATAAAGATTCAATATCCTCTTCCTCGTATTGATGATCTTTTGGATGAATTAAAGAATGCAATTTATTTCACTAAGTTAGACTTGCGAAGTGGTTACCATGAGATCAGAATCCATGACAATGATATCTAGAAAAATTCTTTTAAAACTAAACATGGGTTTGTATGAATGGATGGTTATACCCTTTGGGATTTGTAATGATTCCACTACATTCATGAGGATTATGAATTATGTACTTAGGCCATTCATTGATGACTTTGTAATAATATAATTAGATTGTATTTTGATATTCAATCGAACTTGGGAAGATCATGTTAATTAAGCATGCAAGACAAGTCTTAGATGTCTTAGCAAGGGAGAAATTTTATTTAAAGATGTCCATATGTGAGTTTGGAAGAACATCTTTATTTTATTTCGTGTTTTACCTAGGTAAGTTGTGGTTAGTTTTTGTTTCCTAAGTTTTGAAATTTGGTTAAGGTGCGAACGGGGTTGTGACAGAGTGGATGTTGAAATGGTCAGCTCCAAAATTTTGGCAAAATTCGAGGAAAAGAAGTTGTTTTGACAAATTCCGACTACAAGGCCGGTTAATTAGTTAGTTAGAAGGGTTTTCCACTTATGGGGTGGGAGTGAGATGTAAAATCGACCAATAGAGCCTATAAAAATGTAATGGGTTGGGATTTTTTGGGGTTGTCCTAAGAGAAGTTTGTAATAATAGTTGAGTTATTGTACTATTGTGTCAATGTTGAATAAGAGTCGTGATTATGTGGACAATTTGTAGGTTGGGTGTGTAGTTATAATTTAATGAGGGGTTTTGGATAAATGTCTACAGACTATGTGCACAGACTAAAGCATTCGAACTACGAATCTTGATAATTAACGAGCACTTTTATGGTTTTTCCTGTCTTGGGTTTCCACGTTAAATTCTTTGTGTCGAATGGTGCATTATTTATGCGTGTGTTGTTTTATGGTTACTTTGCAATATTGATTATTTTAATAAAAATGGTTAATATTGTGAATGATCTATAGTAAACTGTCCGGGGGGTTGAGCTGTTAATGTTCATTATGTAGCTGATCGACATGAGTAAGATCTTTTTCACCACTGTAGAATCATGGTTTCTGCAATTCCTATAGGTATCTCGGGTGAGACCTCACTTGCTTTGTAGGTGTTTCCGATGGGGTTAAAATCTTGTTGGGATGGTACCTTTGGTCTTTGCTGGTTTGGTGTGAGTTGAACCTAGTTTAGATTGATATTGATCCAAAAAATGGTTATGTTGCTAGGACCATGGTCAACATGAGGGGGACATGTTTTTGCACCTGACGAAGCTTGAGATTCAATATTGGGTAGATCAGAAGGCACGAGAATTCACTCAAGAAGAAAACCAATGTTAGCAACTGACTCTAGGAGAATGGACAGAAAGGTATGCTTATTCAGATATCCATGAGATTTTATTTAGTGAATTCCCTATTATATTGTATGGGTGGCTGGAAATATTAATGCTTAAGAAGAAAATTTTCCAAGGAGGTGAACCTAAGGGTTGGACACCTCAAATGGTTCAGCGTCTGAAGTATATTAACAATACAATATCGAGGTTTGTCGACTTCTAGGTTTATAAAATTTTATAAGGATACATTACTGAAATTGTTGTGGATATTATCAAGTCATATAGTGAATTTGAAAGAGAGTTATTTCGAGATCCACAAGGTAGATACCTGAATTCTTTGAAATTGTGGATCAAGATGTTGGTATTTGAAAAAGAGATTATGCGAATGGACTTTGACAAGTGAACCATTATGCATGTAGGGCATGGGTATTGACGAGAAGAAGGTCTAGAAAAGATATGTAGAATGAGATGAGATGTTCCAAGCAGAAAGAGAGACTGATGAAAAGTGTGGCCTCTTGAGGAGTGGGAAAATAATCCAATCGAATAAGAGGATAAAGACTGCTACTAGGAGAGAGAGTTGTAGTGCAACCAGAAGAGGGTACTGTGAATTGGTACCACAGCTTGACAAGGAGTCTTGTGACAAAGAGGAAGAGTACCGAATTATTTCAGAATATGAGGAAGAAGTTTCAGATCCATACTAGACCTTAGGTTGTGACATACCCACAACTCTACGTACATCTCCGACATCATAAGTAAGACCTAAAAGTGTATCAAAGTGTTTTTAGTAAAATAGTAATAATAAAAATAGTGTTCATAAAGTTACAAGTAGTGGTCCATCGAATTCGGGTTCATCGGTACTCTAGAGGAACACAATGGCCGGGGAGGACATAAAGCTACCCATATTTAATGGAAATGGGTTAGAAGACCCTAAACAACACTGGTTCTTGTGTGAGACTGTCTAGACTGTGCAACATGTCTAGGATGAGGCTGTAAAAAGGGTCCAGATGATCACAACTTTTAGAGGTTGTGCTCTTGATTGGTACATGAATATATCTATGGTTCCCGCGAGAATCCATTAATAGTCATTGGCTCAAATACAAAATGGGATAGTAGATGAATTTAACAAACCAAAATCTGAGTCATAATTCATTACAACGTTGAAGGAAATTAAGAAGTCGCCAAGTGAATCTGTCTGGTATTTTGACCAGAGATTCAAGACCTTGATGTCTAAGGTAAGTTTCTAGATGTCTGATGTCCAACATAATGAGTGGTTTATCACTACGCTATTACCCCATATCCGTGTACCTCTAATGCATCGAAATATAATATCACAGATAGAAGCTCTAGAGCTTGCAATGGAATTGGAAGCATCACCAGTTGCAGAAACTGGTACAAGAATGGTTCAAATCTAGTCGCAATTGGATAATATTTCATTGCAAATTTAGGATACTAATAAAGGAAAGGATAATTAGGAAGACATCTAGTGCACGAGATGTAAAACATAAGGGCATCATAAACATTTGTGTCCAACTTTTCTGGACTACCTTGCTTCTGGCACTCCAAATCCACTAAGTACACAAGGGATGTCATGGTGCAAAGTATGTCAAACAAGAGGACACCACTCAAAAGAATGTTTGTATCTACACAAGATATTAAGTACACTTTCCAGTCTATTGTAAGTTTTCTTGATTTGTGGGCCATGATGAAAAGGACTGTAGGGAATACCAATCACTATAGGAAAAAACAATGGATACATATTTAATGAAGAATGACGAATAAATGCAAGATGAGAGATCACATGCATAGTTTCCCAAACCAACGGGTGGTGGTGCATTTAGAGGTCGAAGAAGAGGAGGTGGATTTGGACGAGGAAGATGTCAGGTCATTTATTATAACTATGATCAACCTGGATAATATTCCATATATTGTACAAATCTACAACGATGTGTTTGTATTGTAAAGCATTGGATCATACTATCGAAGATTGTATGAAACTTATTGCTAAATGGCAATGAAAGACCAACGGGAATCAGAACCAGATTCTGAATACAAATCAAAATGTTCAAAATATTTCGGCTGAGCCCTGAGAGAAACCACCAACCATTGCTATCTTGACAAGGGGAGGAGGTACAACAGGAGGTCATAAAGGAGAACCATGGTAAAACATAGGAATACGACTTGTAGTGCAAAATAAGGTTCCATTTGACATACAAAAAGAAAAAGGAATCTTCATTGAGGCCTGAAATGAATTTATGGGTAAAAATCGTGCTTTGACTTTAGGTTCTCCTATGGTATTCGATGAAGGTCCAATATTCGATATGCCACCTCGTTTTGATCGATCCATTCTAGAGAAGTTGATAGGGAGGATACGTATTTTGAAAAATTTCCTTAAGAGTTGTTTAGACCTTGTTAAGGATGAATGTGCTTTGGAGGAACTAATAAATTTACTAGAAGAACCTGAAGAAGATCTTCGATAGGAGAAGAATGTCAATCATATCCATAAAAGAAGGAAAATTAGTTGAGAACTGAGCATGAATACTCAAATATGATATTATGATATGGATTTTATTATCCTAGATTTGGGGTTAGATGTCAACATTTTGACAAAGCAGATATGGGAGAGTATGGTGAAGCCCAAGTTAGTCTGAGCACCTATTCAATTGAGACTGGATAATCAATTGAAGGTTATACCCATCGATTGATTACCCCAAGTACTTGTCGAAGTGGAAGGTTTACGAACTCATGCAGACTTTGAGGTAATAGAGATTGTCGATGATACAAATCCATATCCATCACTACCTAGTATTGACTGGTTCATTGAGAATCAGACCATAATAATTTTCGAAAAGAGGATCATGTCAATTGAAGACTCAGAGATGAGGGTAGTTGCTCCATTGGATCCATTAGAAGGGAAACACTATGTTGAACTAGTATGAGGTGAGTATCATGAAGGGTACTTAGATAATATTTAAAACATTTCATCTACAATATATGATTATATAAATCCTATAGATGATGTTAAATTGAGTTGGCAGAGTGTTAGTTCGTGTTCATGATATTCATGGGAAGCCTTGGAAAATTGGCACAACCAGTTACATGAAGTATTAATGCGAAAATGTGCAAGGATCATAAATATTTGCGATGGGTCGGTACTGAGGTATGTTACCTACCTATGTATGAGGGATTTCCTAATTTAGATACATTTATTACAGAATTTGAAGTTAAGGCACCAAAACCAAAATGACTGTTGGCTCTAGATGTGGCCTTGAAAGATGCACCAGCAAGATGGTGGGCTTCCCAAAAACAATCCATCTCAGTATGGCCTCAGTGTCAAAGGATATTAGAAGTTAGGTTTGGAAAAAATGTTCCTTATGTCGATAAAAAGTATATTGGATTGACGAGCCTTGTCAACCATATTAAAAACTGCCATGCAACGTGGATGTCGGTGCCAAAGCAGGAAGGGGTACATCCATTCATACAAATGAAGGCTACGATACCAAGAAATTGGTATACACTGATCGAAATGCGATGGGTAATTGTTGATTGGGATGAATTAGATAATAGATTGAAGCACACATTTATCTATGCTGATGAAATCTCATCGATTCATGCAGCCTTGCAAGTAATTAAATATAATATTTTTGAGGATATTTTTGTTCATGTGTCAAGTCTACCACAATGGAACATGACAATCAAGAACCTGATGGAGTGTTACAATATATCATGTGAACCCAACAATGATGATCCACAGGACATTCACATCCTTGAATTTGAAGGTAGTCGACTGTTGGAGGGACCAGGCCTGTCGACTGACAATTTTTTGAAGCCACTCAAAATTTAAAAGGTATATATTGGATCTCCTGAAAACCTTAAGTTTGGAAATATTGGGGATTACTAGAACAATGAGACTGTTAGGAAAATTACTGATTTACTACATGAATTCCAATATCTATTCCTGACAAAGTTATCTGAGATGAAAGGAATTGTTGGAGATTTGGGTTAAATGAAGATTCCATTAAAGATAGATGCAAAACTGATTAAACAACGACCATATAGATTGAATACTAGGTACAAAGAAAAGGTTAAGGTAGAGCTCGACAAAATGATGGATGCAAAAATTATTAAACTTGTCGAAAAATCAGAGTGGATCATCTCTATGGTTATTCAAGGCACCAAAAACTGGGTAAGTTTGTATCTATGTCGACCAGTAGAAGCTAAATGATGCTTCCTTACATGATCCTTTGCCCACACCTTTTACATATGACGTCTTGGAGAACATTGGAGGACAAGAGGTATATTATTTTACTGATGGCTTTTCTGGCTATCATCAAATCAAGATAGAAAATGAAGATCAAGATAAGAGTACCATTGCGACAAAGTGGGGTTACTTCCAATATATGGTAATTCCATTTGGACTTAAGAATGCTCCTACTATTTTATCTAGGATAATGGTCATAGCTTTCAAATAGTTTATTCATAAATTCCTAGAAGTGTACTTTAATGACTGGATAGTATATGGGTTGATTAAGAATAACATTGAGAGTCTCCTACTGATGTTAGAATTTCAAATTTCTTTAAATTTGAAGAAATGATTTTTTTGTGCTCCTTTTGGAATTTTGTTGGGTCATGCCATTTGCAAAGAAGGGATGTTGATGGATTATGTGAATATCACTATTATTGTCAACCTATGTCTAGAATTGACAATTAAGAAATTACAAACTACATTGGGTCATACAGGTTACTATTGAAAATTCATCAGATGTTATGCTAAGATGACGACCCCAATGGAGAAATTGTTGAAGAAAGATGTAAAATTTTAGTGGAATGAGGAATGAAAAAAGAGTCTTGATGTGCTCAAAGGAAAAAATGGTCTTAGCACCTATTCTAGTCTTTCATGACTGGAAGAATGAGTTTCATGTGCATGTTGATGCATCATCTATCACATTAGGAGTAGTACTTGCACAACTAAGTGAGGGATATATTGATCACCCAATTACCTTTGCTAGTAGAAAGCTATCAACTGCTGAAAGAAATTGTAAAATGACAAAATGGGAGGGAATTTCTATGGTATATGCACTCTAGAAGTTCTGACATTACCCATTGGGTTGTCATTTTAAGATGTTTACAGATCATTATGTGTTGAAAAATCTAGTTAATAAGCCGGTGTTGGGGGGAATATCTGTAGCTGGATCCTTCTCTTCAAATAATTCGACATTGAAATTGTTGTAGAGCTAGTGAAATTGTATGTAGGTATCGACCATCTCTCATGGTTAGAAACTGAGGAAAACCCCACCAATTTAGATGATAATCTCCCTAACACGTACTTGTTTGTGGTGAAAATGGTTGATGATTACTATGAAGACATTATACATTTGTTGACTAATGACAGAGCACCAAATGGGTTCAATACAACATAGAAGAAACAATTGGTTGTAAAGTATGCAGACTTCAAACTTATAGATGGGTAGTTGTATAAGATGGGACCATATGAGGTATTACGTCACTATGTCTTGGAGAATGAGTGACTTATTGTGTTAGTTGAATCTCATGTCAGAGTGGAAGGAGTCCACTATGTGGGAAAAAAGATAACTCATAATGGGTCATGGTGGCCTACACTCCATTTAGATACAATTGAGTATTGCAAGAGTTGTGACATTTGCCAGAGAACTGGGAAACCATTTTGATGGGATGAGATTCCATTAGTACCACATGTGAATTTGTAGGCATGTGATAAATGTGTTGTAGATTTTGTGGGACCTATTAACCCACCAGGTAAACGAACATGTGCCCAATACATAATTACAATGACAGATTAATTGACCAGATGGGATGAGGCAACACTCGTAAAAGATTGTACTACGTCTACGACTTCTGTCAGGTGACTATATTTGGATGCCAAATAATACTAATAAGAAACCTGTTGGGCTATAGGGAAAAGCCGGGCTTTATACCATTAACTTCGCACCAACAAAAGACCCACAGTGTTGGCCCTTTTGGCAACAACCTGCGGACAAGTTGCAGTCTAACCCGAAACAGCTATGGGGTGCCGCAGAATCAGGTTTCTGCAAGAAGAAGAGGGATATTACTGTACCTTTAGCTTCTAACACTTTATAATCATACAATGCAGAGATTTAATAGTTACTTATTTAGCTTCGTGGTTAGATAAACAAACAGTGCCTTGCTTAACCCTTTACTGGGAATTCCAGCGAAGTTAATATTTAGCAGTGATCTTACTTATCAGATATATATTCATCAATGCATAAGGAACATAACAACAACACAACAAAAACTGCAACACACGATATAACGTGGTTCACCCCCAGTTTAGGGGTTACGTCCACAAAACTGTGTTTTATTCAACTCTTTACAAAAACCACAGTTCTGATCTGCGCACTCAGCTGCAGATCCCTTCAAGTCCTCAAATCCGCGCACACAGCTGCAGGCCTCTTCACACACAGCTATAGATTTCCTTTATCACCCAAAACCCTCTGCGCACACAGCTACAGAGGTTGTCCATGCACACAACTGGGACTTAACCTTCTCTTACAAAATAGCCTTAGCTTTGCATCAATTCATCTTACATCAAAATCCTAAACTAACTTCTTTACAAGAGTGCTTATTTATAGTGCACTTATTACAAAACCATGGGCTTAAACCATGGGCACCCTGAACCCTAAACCCTGGACTTAAACCATTGGTTTATTACAAAAAGAGGACTTTGACTCAACCCCGACACCCCTAAGACTGTTTTGAGTCGTAACTCCACTTACAAATTCCACAAAAACCGCGGAGTTACCAAAATTACGGACTATTAAGGTGCGCGCCCCAACAGGCCCCTAAGACTCACCAATGGCCCGTCCTGGGACACTCTGCTACTCTTTCGGTAGGCGGACTTTGTCAGCGAAGATAGTGAACTGCTTGTTGAGGCCACGCATGATATTGTCGGTGGATTTCTCCTTTTCGACCAACTACTGCAATACTGCAGCTGATGCTTCACTGGCCTTCATCTGCGCAAATTCAGCATATTCCTTCAGAACTTTGAGTTGGGTGTCCATAGCAGTACTCAACTCGAAAGCTTCGATGATAAGTGGCTGTATAGAATTTTCCACTTCTGTTGCTTTTGCTCTGCATGACTCAATTTCCTGCTGGAGTTCATTGCTTCGCTTTACCTTGATCATTTTCTCCATAGGTGGCAGAGTCTTAATTTCTGCTTTTACTGTATCCAACTCTGTCTGTCGCTTCCTGATGGTTTCTTGTAGCTGTCCGACTTCTGGATGTTCCTGCAGGGTGGTCCAGGCCTCAACACTATCTTCTAGCAGCTTCACTGCGCTGCTCACAGTATCTGAGATTTTTGCTGCGGAGGCCTGAATGTCTACTCGGTGTTGCTCCCTGACCTCTGGTGGGCTCTTCGGGGTGATGCTGAGTTGAAGCTTCATAATCTGAGCCTCATGGTCTGCTTTGAGCTTCTCTATTTCACTGTGAGACTGCTATGTGTAATCTTTCAACCTGGATAATCTTTGTTCTGGTTCTTCCACCAGCTGTACGTTGAAGTCAGGAATACTTCGACATGCCTCATCCAAGACTCATACCAGGGTAATGCACTTACGTTCTGCATCCCGCTTTCTCTGCTCTGCTGCCTCCAGCTGCATTTCAAAGACGTGCTGCTTACTTATGGAATTTTCCAATTGCATTTGTGAATATTGGTCACGTGCCTGGATTTCCTTCATAATCGCTAACTGACAGAGATGTAGCTCCATCATGGACATCTTAGTGTAATCGATTCCAACCTTCATACTCATCTCCGAACGAGACACTGCATCTGTTAATATAAGGGCATCACTTGACACTTGGCCTTTGTTGTCTCTGGCCGGCCATTTCCTGAGGTCTAGCAGTGTGCTCACTGGGACAGTGCTTGCTGGAGCGCCAGTTAGTGATTTTTCTGCAAAGTCTTTTAACTCCGAAATGTGTTTTGCTACACCGGTGATGGCATGTAGTTGTGTAGCTGCAAATTTTGACCATTTCTTGGTGAGAACTTCTATGGACCTCGAGAGAGCTTGATCAAGATTCTCACTTGTCAAGCTGGGCTCCTCGTCAATATTCTTGTCCTTCAACGCCTTCGTTTTCTTTCAGGACTGGGGTTTGTTCACTTCCTCCGGCTCTGGCGTCTTGTGCTTATCCTACCGATTAGGGTCTGAAATAGTTTTAACCAAGTCTTCTTCTTCTTCTTCATTGCCATTGTCTCCACCCTGGTTGCTTCCACTCCACTGCAACTCAGTTTGTTCTTCACTGTCTTCAGGGGGGTCTTGCTGCTGTGTATGACTAGGGCCTGCACCCACATTAATAACTGAAGGAACTGGAATGGTGGGTTTTGTCCCTATGGCCTTCAACCATTCAGCTAGCCACTATTGAACTACCACAAGGATGTCCTCTTTGGTTACTACATATGGTAACTTAAACCATTGATGTTTTTGATCCGCGCGGGCCTGGATGAAAATATGATGCATGTCGGCGCTGAAATGGGTTACGCTGTTGTAATGAGAGAATAACTCATTACTGAGCCGAGGGATTTTTGTGATCTCATACGAGATACTAATCATATAAAAGGAAAATACATAGTTTGTCATCTGCTGTAGGGTTTTATCCCGGGAGACCCACAGAGAAGCGTACCGTACTGTGCCAGGCAGGTCCAGAGGTATAGCAACAAACTGCACCTCGGTAGGTTCTTACCATCCTACCAGGGTGATAAGGACTATCAACCATGAATAGTGAAAGGGCCTACCTTTATCCTACACGTCACGAGCGTCTTCAAGGAATTCCTTCGTGATATACGCTGCCCAGTTGTAACTGTAGCCTTCGGCACAGTTCACAGCAATTCTGATAACTGGGGTAGGCACTTCATATGGTCTGCACTTTTGCATGAGCTTACATGCTAGAAGCTCAACTGCGAAGCGAATATTATGTTGTTGAATTGCGGAAGTGTGATACCCTCGTTTTCCCTTCGCCAGGCTGAAGCGTTCCTTCATGCTTTGTGCGAGCTTCGTATCCTCATGCTTTGAAGGAAATTCGGTCCCCAGATCAGGTCCCGCTATTGGTAAGGCTGTGATCCTATGAATGAGCTCACCATTAATAGGAATTTTCTTGTCTCCTATCCATAGGTGGCCGTCATGTACTAATGCCAGCAGCTGCTTGACCACTATGGTCACCTATGTACTGCGACCAAAATGGGGAACATCGAGCATCTTTAGCAGACCAGCTTGATCCAAGCCAACAACCCACTGTTTTACTTCCAGCAATGTCACGCCAGTCTCTGGATATTTGACAAAATGCAAGTATTGTGCTAGGGAAAACTGTGGAAACTTTCCACGATCATTCGTGTTGTGGTCGGCATACTTAAGCCAGTCTATTTTCCCTGTCATGGTATTGACCAACTGCACACCCGGGGGCAACGATGGGGTGTGTAATGTGAACTTCTTTAGTCGCCGAGGTGGCTGGACTCCTGGTCAAACTGGTGGAAGATACGGTGGACACTTCAGTGCAATATTCTCATCTTCTGCAGGTGGGGCCTCTGCTGAACCAGATGGCTGCATCTCGGGGTCCTCTAGCATTTTTCCTGATTGCTTGTGTCGGTCTTCATTGTGCTTAGAACGCACTTCAGGCTTAAACTTATTTCCGGCAGATCATGTCTGCATCGGCTGGGTCGGCGCTGGGGGAGTTTCTTCACGGGGTGCAGATGCAGGTGGTTGGTTGAAAAGGTTTGGCAAACCTGTCTGCTCAAACTATCTCAATAGTTCCTGGAACTCATGATCAGCGGACATGGATGCAATTGTACAACTCAAGAAACTGAAAAATACAAACCTTGCGGGTGTGGGTGTCTTCTTATAGAATCTATCCACAAAATCTGTCATAACTGTGCATTGATGGCACCAATTCTGATAGAGATCTTGTCCAAATGGAGGTAGATTTTCCAATATCGCATTAATACAGGAAGTTAATACAGAAAACGTACTGGCGCTGCCAAATTTGATTTCTTCTAATGGTTGTTTTCTAAGTTTCGACAGACCTTTCCTTCTTCGGCACAAGCAGTAGCTGTGATTGCGCCCTAATGAGGAAATTCGACACCTCTGGACACCATCTATGGCATGGAGTCGAGCTTCGACCCACGATAAAATGTCATCCACAACTTCAATGAATCCTCTTATTTCCAAGAACTTCATCAGACATAAGTCCTGACAATCATGGAGAAGTTGGGTCGCTTTGCTTACTGTGTCTTCATCCCAATAATCTCCACTGGTAGCACACTTAGGTTGGTCTTCTGAGCCAATGTTGACTGTCCGCGTCTTCAGGGGCTTCGACTGCTGGTCCGTGTACATTGCAATGTCCTTCTGACTCAGGAATACCACTATTGCGTGGATCATCATCCTCATCAATTGCGAGGTTATAATATTTGGCTACATGAGCTTCTTGTGCTTTCCAATCAGGCCGGTATTTTACTACTTCTTGATCATCCAATACCTTAGTATGGACCAACCTTATAGCTGCATCTAAAGCTGGACAAACTTCATTAGTAGAAAAGGTAAGCACAAAACTATCAACAAGACAATACCAACTTACAGTATCCTGGCGAAGCTCAGCCTCCGCATACCAGTTCTTTGCTATTGGTTCCAAAGTATGCACAAACCTATGTACCCATGCTTCCTGAGGTACATGCTGCCATGCTTCGTAGCACTGTGCCAAATATTCCTGAGGGCTAGTCTTCCCATCAAACTTGCTTTGCACCTCCTGGGGCTGATCCATAATTCTCAGGCGAAGGAAATTCTGACAAGCTTCCCAACTAGGAATGTCCTTCTTATGGCCATTCCAACATCTGGCTACTGTGGCTCTGAATACTGAATCCAGAGTCTCCCTTTTCTGTGAATCTGGTATCTGGTCTAAGAATTGTTCAATAAACTATTCTGGGTCTAACAAGTCATCAAAAATAGGTAGGACTCTTACCTGTGCACCAAGCCATCTGATAGATTTGGTAATTCTAGCACATTTATGGCCATGCAGCTCATAGAGTCTGTTCTTCCAGTTTTCTAACCCATCATCTGAATCCGTCATGCAGGAGCTGTCACACTGCCAATCCATGATACCTTCGGCAGTAGGATCAACATAATCTTCTTCCTTAGCTGTGATATTGTAGATGTGGTCCAAAGCATCCTGGTCTTCATCTCTTACTAGCTCTGTGTATCTCTCTCCTTGAGAAGGGTCCAATGGGACTATGACTCTCATTCCTTTCCCTTCGAAAGTCATCTGTCTCTTCTTTAGGTTGATGACTGCATCATTATCTATTTCCCGTTCAATGCCTAGTAGTGAGGGATAGGGGTTGCTATCATCAATTATTTCAATTACCTCAAAGTCTGCTAAGGTACTGACTCCATCAATATCTACTGGTACACTAGGGAGTCTTTCTAGGGGCACAATCTTCTACTGATTGACTAATCTCAACTGTATAGGGGACCAATCAAGGGTAGGTTTTCCTATTTTTTCCCAAGTTTGCTTAGTTAAGACATTTACCTCTGATCCTAGGTCCAAGATAACAGCAGTCATATCATACTCTCCTATTTGAGCATTCAATCTCATTTCCCTGCCAGTTCTCCTGACTCTATTAACAAATTTTTCCTGACCAGAACTTTTCTGAGGTTCGCAGGAAGCAATAACTTTTTGCAACTCACTTAAATCATTCTGATTTCTTAGGAGCTTCAGACAACTTTGTAAAAAGGAGGACAGTGTACTTACTTTGTCTGTCGAAGCTTCTTGCGTCTACGACTGCTGCTGATGTCGTTGCGCAGGTGCTACTGATGTGCTAGGAGTAGCAAAATCTCTCTTGGCTTCCATGAATGTCTCTTTTTATCTTTCAATATCAAAGGATGGAACTTTCACTGGGGCCTTATGAACCCAAGCCTTGTCAGGCTGTTGCTCCTTATTCTATAATTCCGTTGTAGTGCCACTCTGGGTAACAACATTAATGCCTGGGGCAGGTCTTTGCTCGATGGAAATCATTTGAATATTCTGAGTAGGGGCACTGTTTATTTCCTGAATCTTAGCTATCAACTGCGGGCACTGCTCGATCACATGATCTACTACTCGGCAATACCGACATGTCGTAGTTGAGTTCCGACAGTCCCTCGCTAGATGCTCGGCCTGGTTAGATTTGTAACACACAACCTGGCCTCTTCCTCTTTTGGCCATACCACCATGACCACGACCGCCAAAAGCACCTCTACTTGATGCACCACCACGGTAACCATAGCCATCATTGCTCTATCCCTCATTTTGTACCCGATAGGTGTCGTAGGTGCGTTCTCTCATGAGGTCATAACTACAACACTCATATTCATTATGTCCTATGGACTTACAGAACTTACAATAGGGATTCTTGGGGACTTGCACATACCTCTGTAGCAGATAGAAATTCTCAGGTCGATGCTGGCCAGTTGTCTGATAGTTCTCACAATATAGAACAGCAGGGTTGAACGGGTTTGGCGCACCAGTATTTAGGTAATTTCTTACCACAGGACACTGTTCCTTGTCATGACCTTCTGTCCGACATTATGTACACCAAACCTCTTCGCGACCGGTTTTTCCTTTCTTCATATCGTGAAGCTCTAGAGCCATCGCTGCCAACTGCGCTTGGATTTGAGCAATACGGCCAGAATTGTCTTCGACAGGAGCGGTTTCAAGCTTCATCGCGATTTCTAGAGCCTCCTGTTGGTCAACAACCTTCTGTTGCATGAGTGGAGTTCTGATATGCAGTAGCAATGCTGCAATGAACCATTCCTTGTGCTACGTAGGTCCAATGGTGAAATTGACTTGGTCTAGCAGAACTTTGAATCTTTGATCAAAGTCCCACACTGATTCGCCGTGCCTCTGCTGAATCTCTTTTAATTCAATGATACACTGCGACTCTGATTTTGGCTTCTTAAATTCTTTTATCATTGCTGCTTTTATATCAGCCAAGACATGGTTTTGAGTGCTGGAAAACTTCATGAACCAGGTTAGGGCGTGGTCTCTGAAAGAAGTAACCAGCTGCGCTCTTTTTGTATCTTGGTCCGTAATGTTCTTAGCAGTCCACATTGCTTCACATAAAAACTAGAACTGTTCTGGATCCTCTGATCCAGTTCCTTTGAAAATAAGGAGCTTAATATCATCATGCATGTGGGACATAGTGGATCTAGGGGGGGTTGGAGGGGGACTGGAAGTAGGCGAGGGGGACTTACTGGGGTAGACTGACCTGCGACAGGAATACTTGAGCTAGGGTTACTTTTAGATTGCGACGGGTTCTCAGGGATAGCAGGTCTGCATTGCGGGGTTACTGGAGGGTTTCCAACAGAAGGGGGTTCTTCGGGTTCTGAATCTGCGGGATTGATAGGGGAATACTTGGTATGCTGACCCTGGGAATAAGATCCAAAATATCTCTTGTACTTTTTGCCACTTCGCAGCAAACCACTTTGCTCGTCGAAGGTATTTTCACTTGCAAACATAGATTAGTAATACTAAATCTAACAGTCTGATTCAATGAGCAATATACCTTTTTCAGCTAATAGCATTTTAATTCTCAAACTAAATTAATTCAAAAACTTACCCCTTGGTCCTTTGAAAAACTTCCGCTCGGCTTCACTAAAGGAAGTACTCGTGTCGATGGCGAACTCCGTCACAAATGCTTCAAGGGTTCGCATTGTCCAGAAATCAACAGCGTGGGATATCTCGTTGTTCACTCTTTTTAGTATATTAATTCTTGCGGGGGTCCACTCAGGAAACTGACGTTCTTAGAAGTTCGTCCTTCTCTTTGTTAACCTGGATAACCACTGGTGCAACTCTATGTGGATACTACCAAAGAAAATTTCATAAACATCACAAAAAACATACCTTTGTAAAAATTCATTTGCACTACGACGCGGATCTTTGTTCTCTTGCTCGGCGAATTTCAGATAGGTTTCATCAAGCCAATCACCGATTTCCTTCACAGAGGGTCTCCAGAACATAACCCTCGAGGTACGACGTAAACCCCTCTTGAGCAGATACTGAGTTCAACCGACAATGGAACCAATTTGTTGGGCTATAGGGCAGACCTGGGCTTTATACCATTAACTTCGCACCAACAAAAGACCCATAGTGTTGGCCCTTTCGGCAACAACCTGCGGACAGGTTGCAGTCTCACCCAAAACAGCTATGGGGTGCCGCAGAATCAGGTTTCTGCAAGAAGAAGAGGGATATTACTGTACCTTTAGCTTCTAACACTTTATAATCATACAATGCAGAGCTTTAATAGTTACTTATTTAGCTTCGCGGTTAGATAAACAAGCAGTGCATTGCTTAACCCTTTACTGGGAATTCCAGCGAAGTTAATATTTAGCAGTGATCTTACTTATCAGATATATATTCATCAATGCATAAAGAACATAACAACAACACAACAAAAATGACAACACACGATATAACGTGGTTCACCCCTAGTCTAGGGGTTACATCCACAGAACTGTGTTTTATTCAACTCTTTACAAAAACCACAGTTCTGATCTGCGCACTCAGCTGCAGATCCCTTCAAGTCCTCAAAGCCACGCACATAGCTGCAGGTCTCTGTGCACACAGCTGCAGATTTCCTTTATCACCCAAAACCCTCTGCGCACACAGCTGCAGAGGTCGTCCACGCACACAGTTGGGACTTAACCTTCTCTTACAAAATAGCCTTCGCTTTGCATCAATTCATCTTACATCAAAAGCCTAAACTGACTTCTTTACAAGAGTGCTTATTTATAGTGCACTTATTACAAAACCATGGGCTTAAACCATGGGCACCCTGAACCCTAAACCCTGGACTTAAACCATGGGTTTATTACAAAAAGAGGACTTTGACTCAACCCCGACACCCCTAAGACTGTTTTGAGTTGTAACTCCGCTTACAACTTCCACAAAAACCGCGGAGTTACCAAAATTACGGACTGTTAAGGTGCGCGCCCCAACAAAACCAAGGTACTAATTTTGTTAATAAAATGATTGAAGAATTTAAGATACAATACCAGAAGACAACACTGTATCATCTGAAGGAGAATGGAACTGTTGAAACTTTTAATAAGATTATGGAGAATGAACTTACTAAGGTTTGTAATATGAATTGTTATGATTGGGATCTCAAAATCCATGCAGTTTTATGAGCCTATAGAACAAAATGTAAGAAGCTGACCGAGCATACTCTATTCAGATTGGTTTATGGGCAATAGGTTGTCATGCCCATGGAATATATTGTACCGAGCTTAAGAATAGCTAGAATTACTGAGATGATGTATGTTGGTGTAGTTGAGGAGATACCGTCTCAACTATTACAATTAGATGTAGATCAATTCCTTGTGGGGTATCGCCAACAAATCGAGAAGGAACAAAAGATGGATTAGCATGATCGACATATTAAATTCAAGTAGTTCCAGCATGGCGACTTTGTCCTTCTCTACGATAGTATGTTTTTAAAGCATCTTGTAAGCTTCGAACACACTAGTTGGGGCCATATGTTGAAAATTTTATTACATATGGGGGTGTTGTTCAATTGAAAAATTTAGATGGCACACTCCCAGAAGGCCTAGTGAATGGAAGTCGAGTAAAACATTCAAAGGATAAACACACTTTTCTTAAATGAGATTATATAAAAAAGGTTTATTGTAAAGTAAAACTATCTGTCTAAGTCTTGTATATAGGTCGCAGTTTGTGTGTCGAAGTTAATTTATTGATAAGGGTCATGGTCATGTCCTTCAAAGTTATCCATGTGTCTAATCTATTTTTGTGCTGCATTGGAATTCGATGACATGCTCATATGTCAAGTCCACAATTAATGCATGGAAAGTAACTACTTTTATGGAAAACGTAGTGGCAGATTTAATGGAGCCTATTGATAAATGTCCAAAAAGACCCACGCGTGTGTATGGATTGAATGCCACCTTTGTAATTAATGATAAAATAAAGTCAGATTACCTACCCACATGATTGAACTACATTGCCGCATGCACACATTAATTCAAAAACAGTTCAATTGTCTGTATCTCCAACTCAACGTGTCTGATTGTGAAGTGTATCGAGCAAGTCAGTTTTCTACAGTTTCTGAAGACATGAGGTCTATGCATTGCAAGTTGTAGCTATGGAGTTCCCCATGTCCATTTCTAGCACTATGAGGGGATTTCTTGTCGATATCCCATTGGCTATACCAATTGTCGAAGAGATACCATAGGTTGTTTTGAGCCCTCCTCCTGTACATCCACCTAGAAAGAAATGAATGATGGGTTGGGTCATTCTTCTAGAGAAAAGATCTAAAGCTACCCATGACAGTGAAGCTTTAGGGTCGGGTTCTGTGATTCTATTTCCAAGATATATTCCATCTTGGAAGGATGATGCTCCATATGTAGGGATTAGCAAGAATTCCAAGTATAAGTTGGTAAATCTAGTCACTCCAAAAGGGGTTCATGTGTCCATAGATATCATGAATAATCTGAAGAAATTGTCGTTCTCCAACCATGATTTAAGAAAGTTCAATGAATTTAAAATATCACAGTACATGACTTCACTACAACTAAGTGAATATTGGTCAATTCAGTTGGTATCCATGGACTAGGATCATGGATTAGAGAAGTTTGACATTCTGCCTCTCATGCATATTGTTATATTTTTATCATTTAAGCAATATTATCTAGGATCTTATCTGAGGGAATAACCTGCACAACAATCAATCACAAGAGACAATAGACACAAATATTTTCCTTGGGGAAACCATAAAGGAGAAAACCCCGCAACTTCCTCAGAGATAGAATGAGCACCAATGGCAGCAGTAAAACCCAAAGACAAAAAGATGATCTCCAATAGCTATTCTCTCTCTCACCTATGCGCTATAGTTGGGTGAGTGTGTGTATCAAATATAGAGGCTCACTCTCTATTTATACTAGTTTCCGACTTGACAATAACTTACTAGGGCCAACTTCTCTAGGAGAGTCTAATAACCTTAGTGCCCCACAACTGTGGGGAATTTACCCCCGACTTACAAAGGAGGTTTAATCTCTATGAATTTACATGACTTGATTACATTAATGAATCTCCTGATAGGAACATCAAGGACCAATGAAATACAATATATTAAATATACAAGTGAATACATTCCAAAGTTACAAATACATCAACACTCCCTCTTAACTAGGAAGGTATTCTCCTGACACAATTCATCAGCACAAGTCTTCTTCTTTGGATCATCATTAAAGCTGTTGTTGAGTCACAAAAATACCACATTTTATTCATCTTTCATATACCATTTGTCACCTTATTCCTATTTTATCCTTCCATAAAACCATTAATATCCACCACTTTGATAATACACATGGGTTTATATTACCATTTTCCAAATAATTTATTTTTGAGTATTTTGAGTGAATTTGTGGTTAATTATTGAGAAAAATAACATATTTTCATTATACCTTAAATTTGGATGAGTTTGGTGATGATTACAGGTATATTTGAAGACTTTAACAAGCTCAAAAGTCACCACCTAGCCTCAAATTCGAATTTCATCTTCAAGATGTGGGCTAATTTCAAGGAGAAGATCATAGATGGAATATCTTATACAAGATATCATGGAGGATTTGTAGGGATGATTTGAGATAAAAGTGGGTACGTTGGAGAATTTTGAGGGATAAGTTGAGAGAAAAGTGGATATGTAATTATGATTAGTTATCTTGAATTCATGTATAAATAGGAGTGCTCTCTCCCCATTTTGTTAGAGATCTCTCTAGTGGTGTGGAAGTAGAGAATAATTTAGAGTTAATCATAGAATGGATTTTTGATTGTTATGTAATGGAGATGATGATTAATGCAAATCCTTTGATTCTCTCATGTTAATTTTGAGTTCCTTTCTTATGAATTGTTAATGTATATTTTCAGTAATTTCTTTCATATGAATTGTTAATATAGATTTTCAGTGATGTATTGGTTATGAATTAGTTGTGTTGATTTTATGTGAGCTCACAAGTTAATGTTGATTGTTTTATATCAGTTTATTTCATGAAATTTTATGCTTTCTTAGATTAGATTTATTTCACGTAATGTTCTTCTTTTCTAGATTAGATTTCTTTTCATGTCATTTCCTGCTTTTGCAAGCTTAATTCAATTTTAGTTGCATGTATTTTTTATTTCAGTCACCTAGAATATCAAATTAAGTTAGCAATATTCTGCCCCTGCATATATTTTGTCTGTACCTCACAAGTTTACACTCTTTCCGGGTTGACAATTAAATCGTTGGATATATGTTATAATTTATTTAATGTTTTTCCCCAACATTTTGGCGCCATTGCTGGGGAGGTGCTAAAAGGGGTCAAATTTTAGATAGGTAGATAGTTAGTTTTTTATTACATATAAAGGGGGAGGGGAAACAGTAAGATGCAAGGATGACTACAATACAAAATTTCCATGGTGTAACAACTAGACGCATCCACTTTAGTGGGTCACCCCAAAGCCTTTTTGTTTCTGCAAGCGTGTTTATTTTTCTGCAAAGTGTTTTCTTTTTTATGCAAGAGTGTCCTTTCATTTTGTGCAAATGTGAGTTTGTTTTTATGCAAATTTTCCCTTTTCATTTTCATCTTGGATTACTTTCATTTTTGGGCCCGCCTTTATTTCAAACTAACTTGTTTTTAATTTTGTATATGTTCATTTTTGTTTTGTACAGATTTTTGTGCACTTTTAATTTCTGTTTTTGCACTCTTTTTGTGTTAACTCATTTCGTACTGTCTTTTCATTTGTCATGTACTTGTTTTTAACTTTTAAGGCATTTTATTTAATAAAATGATTTTACAATGAGCGTAAGTTTGGAATTACTCACTGAGATCCTTGCAAAAGCTGGGATCTCCTCTTCTCAAGAAGAGGAGATCTTGACCGCAATTAAAAATGCAACAACTCCTCTAGAAGCAAAGGAAGAATCAACATCTGAAGGGTTCTATACATCTAATAAGGAACAAGCACGTGAGAAGGAAAATGAGGAGGATGAAGAAGGGATCTCGGGTGATCATCATACAAACAAGGGCTGCATTGAACAGTGGTTCCAAGTAAGTGTTAGGTTAGACAAGTTTTGTTTTTGTTTTTACTTTGCTAGATTTCATTTTGTAAAATCGTATGTAAACATTCTTTTACTGCTTTTACATGTATGGTTCCAGTGGAAATTTCACTACACGTAAATAATTGTTAATTCTAATTAAAGTAAAGTAGGTAGGTTTTGGTTTCTTTCAATTAGCATATAGGATGCTTTGCTTTAATTTGTTGTAATGTTTCTATTTGTTAAAACTTTTATTTCTAATAGTCTTAAATTACTATTTTTTAAATTTTGTTAGGGATTAAAAAAAATTAGTTTTAATCTTTTGAATAAAAAAAATCATGAAATTTTTAATCTCTTTTCATTTTTTATTTATTTTCTAGTCATGCCAAGAATAAAAAAAATTGCATTAGGAATTAATTTTTTTTCTAAATCTATGAACAATTAGAAAATAAAATAAATTAATTAATAAACAAATAAAAAATAATAAACAAACAAATAAATCTATATACTAGTTTTAGTCTTTCTATATAAGTTCTTTGTTTTACTTTTAATATGCTTCTCTCTTTATTTTAGTTTTTAAAAAAGAATTTAAATCTAAATCAAAATTTCACCCTTTGATCAACACTATTTTAGTTTAAAAATTACAACAAAATTACAAAGTCTTTTGAAGCATCATGTTTAAAAATTAAAATTAGAAATTAATAAATTGTTTAATATATAGTTAGTTTCTTTGTTAGTGTTAATTTTAACAAATTAATGATATATATATTATTGAATTAACAAACCTGCAACTATAAACATTAAACATTACTATATACTAAAAAATGAAACTTTCAAAACAACTAATAAATATATATATATATATATATTAAAACAATGCAACATTAATATTAGTATTAAGAAAAAATACTTAAAGCAAAATATAAAATAAATAGAACAAACAACCTTTACGCTGAAACCTGCAGAAAGAATAGTTGTAAATCTCAAACGCAAATAATATTTCATGCGCAAACTGCAAACACTTCAGCCCTTCATCCTTTCATTTGCAACTTGTAAACATAAAATTAATTTTTCTCCACATTTGCGCTTGACTGAATTGTAGTGACTGTGCAAAAACCCTTTTCGGTTGCAATAGTACCTCAGGCAACCCCATTTTTTTTGCCAGGCTTGGAAACTAAACCTGCAACAACAATAAAACAAAGAGTAAAACAAAAAAATGATAGGAACTTTATTTATATGATGCGCCAGAAACTATTGTACTTTATCTTCTCGAGCATATGAAATGAATATTTCAGTTAGTGAAACCCACCTTTTCCATCGCCTTCGGCTTGATTAGATTGTATGGTAGGTAGGTTATAAAATAAATCGTGTTTGGGCTTCGAATCTAACGGTAGCAGGTTCAACTTATAAATGCTCCTTATTGGCAGTTTTATTGGGCTGGTACGCTGTCCCTCAAAAATCTCGTTCAACTAACAGTGAATTACCCACCGTGTCATCCTATTGAATTTATCTTTTAATGAAGAATATCGTGGCTATCTCTAAGTTGGAACTTATACACTCTTGATTGGTTGATGGTAACTCGTGGCATTCTTTACATGGTTCAGTTAAACAATAATTGACAATCTCCATCTATGGAATGAACTTATGTTAAACTATTGGTTTGAAGGCGTGGATTCCCAACGTCTTGCCACAATTTGTTGAAGTCTAATCAGGTGGCCAACCGACATCCTTCATTAACGAACCTCACTTCTCTTGGCCATCGAATTAATGAAGATAAGGTTAACGAATTCTTTTAGACCATTCTATTAGATCATCCTTCATGCTCCATTTTAATACAACACGCGTTGTTTATCTGACCTATCCTTTGTGGCAGTTTCAGCTGTCTGAAGTCCTCATTATATTGATCCTTTGTGGTAGTTACATCCACTGTAGCTAATCTTGGGATATTTTTGGGGTTCCATCAATGAAAAATCCCAAGTCATAGGGGTAACCAACTAGATCTGTGTTGAAAGACAACATATTAACTCTAAAGTTGAAGCGTTAGCTGTTGATATATTTGAAAATTGAAAACCCTAGATATTTTCTCCATACGATCGATTGTATCCTCTCCATCACTACAGTGCCGCGATCTCTCCTTGACGAACTTCCATTCACATGAGTTGTTGAGGCATGGATCATCTCCTCTTATGATGCAAAGACTGATATGTTGATCCTAGAGACTAGCGATTGTAGTGATAGATCTCATGCACCAACAGCCTTGTGGATTGAAATTTTCCATTTGTCACAAAATCGATAAGAAAACTGCAAATCACCTTAGAGACACCGTATTCATCAGATGCTAAACTCTGCAAAATGATGGAATATCCTACCCATTAGAGGTTTGACTGTCGTGGTTGATATTCCTTTACGCCCATCTTTTGCGTCATTGACACCTTGTTTGCTTGGTGTCAAGTTAATTTTTTGATCATGGAGGAGTGAGCTACAAACATCAACGACTTCACCCACTATGAGAAACAACCATTTTGGATCAACCAGTTCTTTAATCTTTGACTTCTGTAGTTTCTCCATCAACTCAGGTCTTGGATTGACGAATACAAGCTAATACCAAATAATAACTAGCAAGCACTCACTTATTTGGTCAATAAGTTATCTGTGGTATTTTTAATGTTTTCCACTATGTTGTAATCCCATCGAATACTCTTCAAATTTTGATTTTGATTTTATGCTCGAAAATATATGTGTAATAACTTTTTTAGGTTTTCCGAATGATTGACTGTGTAAATTTATTCTTTTACTTCCCATCTTTTTACTTCCCATCTAAGTAAGTACCCATGTTGGGTCTCCTAACCATGCAACGTGCAGGCAGTCTATTTTGTTTTATAGGCTCAAAATTACAACATTGCTGGGTCAATTGCACTTGTCTATTACTTTGCTTATGGGTCAACATCTAGCTCTGGAACCGTGTGTTGGACATCAAGCCTCACTTTGGCTGGTCTTCTAGAAAGTACTTCTACAGGGCTCGAAGTTAAGGGTTGTATTGATAAACACCCATATTTATATATACAGCCAACTCAAGTAAGTAAGCTTTACACTGGTAGAACTGTCTCACAATTGGCGGATTGATTCTTTTACAGCCCAAACCCCACTGATTCATCCTACCAAAACAGTGAAGCATAAAATTAGTAGTTCTACGAACGATGGAGCATGTATTGCTGACCGATCTAGTTTTTTGATCAACCGAGCGAAAACAACTATAAAAAAAGACTATAGTGCTTTGGCTAAGTGGGTTTCAAAACGAACTACGATTCTTGACTTATTATTTTTTTTTGTACTGTGAGTATGATTATTTTTATGCAGGTTTCAATTCTTGATTGCACAAATTATCAATACCAATTTCCCTCCTAGTTAGATAGCAAACTCAGTTGCATAGGAGACAGTTGATCTTTATTAATTAAACACTAAGAGAGTATTGGTAGTTTCGTGCATATTGTATGCCTAAGATGCAAAATAAAATGGAATGCAACCAACTCAATATTTGTCTTTTTACATATCTAAACAATACAGTGGAAAACAATGGTATTATCATAACCTGTAAGTTACATCTTATCTATTAGCTATGAACAAGCATATGTTCCAATTGCATATAATAACTAATAAATACCATAAGTTGTTTACTTGTATTAAGCCAGATTATGTTACTATGATTACCATGCGATCCTTAGCTCTATGATTAAGTTGTGTTCTTTTAATCAGTGATACGAAGCATGAGGTGTATAGTAAGCTCGTACTAGTATAATGTAAGTGATTATGCATATATGATTACATATACTATACAAGTAAGCTAAGTGGTCTGTATAATTGTGTTACCCATGTAGGTTACATATGTTATAACATGTTGGGAATTTTCATTGCATTGGGTTTTCTATTCATTCTTTCACCTTGTTGTTTTCCATACAATCATGGTTTGTGATTGATGGTTCTTTGGAGGCTTGCTTTGCCTTTAAAGCACTTGATAGAGGTCTACCTTACTATGCTTCGATTCTACAGGTTTTTGTTGTTATCACATGTGGAGGATAGAGTTTTTTTGTGAGTTGAAAAACCAACATGTCGCCTAATTGAACCCGACATATGCACTTGGTGCATAAATGAGCATCAAATCTTATTTTCCAAATATCTAGTTCCATAATGGAAATTGTTCTATGAACCTTTTGACCAATGAAATGTTTGATAACACAACATTTCATCCTATTCGAGGAGCATCCAGTTCATTGAGTAAATTATGTTTTACTTTCTTTGAAATCGAAGGCAGTTGCTGTTGTAGCTACGCCTTCTTCTTAATTTTTATTTTTGCACAGTGGGAACTGGCACATCTTCAGTTCGGGGGAGGTATGTGTTTGTTCCAATTTTGTTATGATTTTCATATAAACCATGCCATTTGAAATGTAGTTTTGTTTAAAAAGTGAAGGCTCATTTGGTCAGTCATTCCAGACCTCCAACAACATGTTCATTCAGCCGGATACTCTGCATGGTCATTTAAACTGCCAAAACTGTCACTTGTTTGCACACTCCAGATCATTAAGATAGTATGATTTTAGAGGGGTCGACCACTAAAAGGGTCGACCCTCTCTCTTTCTCTCTATTTCTTAATCATTACATAAGGACACATTAATCTTTGTAAAAGGAGGGTGTAAAAAATCTAATTTTTGTTCTAATTGCAAAACAACTAAAAATTAAAAAAATAAAATAAAAACACAAAAAATAAAAATAAAATTAGTTTATATCTCTCTGTCTATATAAATTTATCACAATTAAAATAAACATATAAAAATTTGTACTTGTTGTAAATAAATCAAATTAAAAAAATATATAAACAAAAACAACTTCAAAAATAACAATAAAAGAATTATGATAAAAATACAAAAATTAAAATTAAAATTTAAAAACATATAAATAAATAAAAAGTATTAGGTAACAAATAAAATCATAAAATTAAAAATTATAAATGAGCTTGGAATCTTCTCAAAATTTTATGATTGTTGCGCTAACTTGTTTTCGCAAGTCACTCAGAAACATGTTTTGATAAGAAGGGTTGCTACTTTAAAGTATAAGAGCATTCTCTTTATTTTAACTTTTGATTAAGCACATAATTTCATGTATTTTCAATGCTCTCACAAGTTTGTTGCAGGAAAATGCTAACCTTTTGCATATTTAAATACGAATTATGGCGTGCAGAAGTGATTTCTAGAATCGTAGAAATTTTTTAGAAAAAATGCTCCATTAAAAGCTTGAAGAAGTTGAGTTTTCACTATGTATCTCATGACATTTTGCTGCCACAAAGAAGCCTTTCAGAAAGCAATTATGCCATGTCATGATTACTTACCCTTTATCCTTCCAAGCTTATCCATCATCCATGTCAGAGTCTATTTTTTCACTGGCTTATACATCATGACTCCCCACATGTCTATTGTTTTAATCTCACAGATCACATAAGGTTACCAATAATACACACTAAAACATATATATATATAATAGAGACAAGAGATAAGAACCAATAGGTGAATTAACATATTATATTATACAAAGGAGTCCATACAACACAAAGAACTGAACTGAGTTCTCATTTGGCTCAAAAACCTAATATATATGATTACAAAATAGTTACAAAATAACTACCTATCGGTTTGGTGAACCGACGTGACCTTAGGTGGCCGACCTAATCTCTAGTTTAGTCGGCGGACCGACTTAGTCGGCTGATTGACTAAGTTGGCTCATTGACTTAGTCGATTGATCGACTAAGTCAGCTATCGTTCGAGTCGAATTATCGACTTGCTCCTTCTACATCTACCTTTCTGAGTCGCACACATTTTCAGTTCATCTTTTTCTTTATGAATAAAACCATTCAGCATCCTTTCCATGACTACATTACTTTGATATCCCTGCCATTAAAAATGTTTGATCATGAGATCTTTTATCCATAGTCCTACCACTCATTATGTACAACTCATGTTGAATGATGTGGGATTCCTTAAGGCCCACCTTTCAACAAGTATTTCCCCATCGACCTTAGCACCTTATCTGGGATAGAGACTAGATTTCATTTTTAGTACCTTGAGGCTTGCATGCCTTAATGGAAAGTTCTCTTGCTGACAATCATGGGAATACATCAATGTCCCTTAATAGTTAGATCTTGCAAGTGGCTTGACATTAGCTCATTTATTCACACTTTGCACAATGTACTTAGGTACCTTGTCACTCATTGACATCAATGGTGATATTGACTCGCATTGGTTAACGCCATTCATCAATGGTTAGTAATATAATGACTTCTTTCCATGTTCAACATCAACATATTTATTTGCATGGTAAGAATTGTACCATTGAGTTTTGTAGCAGGTGAAGACTATATACATTTCATGACTCCATCAACAATTTTACAACAACATACTTCAGCCATATGAGAGTAACACAGTTCTACTTTCAGCTCTCATATTTTACTTCATCCAAACAAGCAGTAGTTTAGATCCTTTACTTCACATTCTATGATTTAGCAGTAGCAGCCACATTCCTATTGCATAGTTCATCAACTTTTTGGGTAAGTGGAGGTATGTTGTTTGATAATATTTAGCCATATAATTCCTTAAATGCTAGAAAATGAATGAATTTGAAAAATTCCCTCACTGCATTCCCTTTCTCCTTTTCATAAACCTAATACATCTTAAGTTGGGAGGGGAATATTCATTACCATTTTACATATTCATCATCTCATTTACCATTAATCAACATGTCTTTCCCAAACTATGCTATATATATTGGAATGATTCATAAAGGATTTCTAATATACATTAATGGTTCATAATTTCTAATGCATGTATACTTTTAAATCTTATGTATTGCAGCAAAAATACAAGTAAAATGAGCAAATGTTGTTAACACAAGAACCAAAATTTGTTATACTTATGGTTGTCACACAAGAACCAACCATAAGGAAAATTGCTGCCACTCATGCATTTCAAATCATGGAATGATTTAATATTACATACCATCATCATGTAAAGCCCAACTACAAAGCCAAAAGTTTTAAAGAGAATCAATGCATAGTTGCATGAGGACATGCAACACATTTAGTTGGGGGGAATGTTGAGTCGCAAAAATACCACATTTTATTCATCTTTCATATACCATTTGTCACCTTATTCCTATTTTATACTTCCATAAAACCATTAATATCCACCACTTTGATAATACATATGGGTTTATATTACCATTTTCCAAAAAATTTATTTTTGAGTATTTTGAGTGAATTTGTGGTTAATTATTGAGAAAAATAACATATTTTCATTATACCTTAAAGTTGGATGAGTTTGGTGATGTAAGGTGATGATTACAGGTATATCTGAAGACTTTAACATGCTCAAAAGTCACCACCTAGCCGCAAATTCGAATTTCATCTTCAAGATGTGGGCTAATTTCAAGGAGAAGATCATGGAGTTGGAATATATTATCCAAGATATCATGGAGGATTTGTAGGGATGAGTTGAGAGAAAAGTGGGTTTATTGAGTATTGTAGGGATGAGTTGAGAGAAAAATGGGTATGCTGGAGAATTTTGAGGGATAAGTTGAGAGAATAGTGGATATGTAATTATGATTAGTTATCTTGAATTCATGTATAAATAGGAGTGCTCTCTCCTCATTTTGTTAGAGATCTCTCTAGTGGTGTGGAAGTAGAGAATAGTTTAGAGTTAGTCATAGAATGGATTTTTGATTGTTATGTAATGGAGATGATGCTTAATGCAAATCCTTTGATTCTATCATGTTAATTTTGAGTTCCTTTCTTATGAATTGTTACTGTAGATTTTCAGTAATTTCTTTTTTATGAATTGTTAATATAGATTTTTAGTGATGTCTTGGTTATGAATTAGTTGTGTTGATTTTATGTGAGCTCACAAGTTAATGTTGATTGTTTTATATCGGTTTATTTCATGCAATTTTATGCTTTCTTAGATTAGATTTATTTCATGCCATTTCTTTCTTTTCTAGATTAGATTTATTTTCATGTCATTTCTTGCTTTTGTAAGCTTAATTCAATTTCAGTTGCATGTATGTTTTTATTTTAGTCACCTAAAATATCGGATTAAGTTAGCAATACTCTGCCCTTGCATATATTTTGTCTGTACCTCACAAGTTTATGCTCTCTCTAGGTTGACAATTAAATCGTTGGATATATGTTATAATTTGTTTAATTTTTTTTCCCAACAGCTGTATCATTACTGGATCAACATGAAAGCTGGATCATCACTGGATCATCATCAAAGCTAGATCATCACTAGATCATCATCAAAGCTGGATCATCATTGGATCATCATCATGATTGCTTCCACTATCTCGATCAAATGGTTCTATCTCTCAATTCTACTCGTCACAGGAAGTTCTACAGATCCAACCCTTTTTAATGATAGTTGTAGGCCTAGCCTCCATGTAGCTCTTCATCTTTTTCAACACTTATATCTGACCATGGGAGGAAAACATCTAGCATCCATGTCACAAAGGGATGCCCAACACTTATATATGACCATGGGAGGAACAAATCTAGCATCCATGTCAAAAAGGCATGCCCAACACTCACATCTGACCATGGGAGGCCCAGCCTATTACCATGTCAGAAAGGCCCAACACTTACATCCTCTGGAATGGTAGGACACACCATATACCATCCGAGGAAAGGCCCAACACTTACATCCTCCGGCATGGTATCTACCATTTGAGGAAAGGCCCAACACTTACATCTGAACCAGTTAGAAAGGCCCAACACTTATATCTGAACTAGTCTGAAAGTATCAACACTTACATCCTTTGGCATGGTAGGACACACCATCTACCATCTGAGGAAAGGCCCAACACTTACATCCTCCAACATGGTAGGACACACCATCTACCATCTGAGGAAAGTCCCAACACTTACATCCTTCGACATGGTATCTACCATTCGAGGAAAGGCCCAACACTTACATCTGACCCAATCAGAAAGGACCAATAGTTATGTCTGACCCAGATAGAAAGGCTCAGCACTTACATTCTCAGGCATGGTAGGACACACCATCTACCATCCGAGGAAAGGCCTTGCACTTACATCTAACCATGGAAGGAACAATCCTATCACCATAATAGAAGGGCTTTGCACTTACATCTAACCATGGGAGGCCCTGCCTACCACCATGTCAGAAAGGCTCAACACTTACATCTGACCATGGGAGGTTAACCTGCCACCATGTTAGAAAGGCTCACAGAATCATCACTTCCCCTTCAAAGGAACCTTGATCTGGAGAACACCAAGCTTCTCTTTTGAAGTACTCAAACTTCACTTTGACCATTTCTAGCATAGAATCACATCAAGGCTGATTATGTCCAAGGATAACTTGCGAGCTTCGCTAGGACCAATTACATATGAGAACAACCTACAGGACCATTTACATTTGAGAAACCTATGAGCTTCGCCAAGATTTTATGTTCAGACAACCTGTCTCACTGGCTATGCTAGAACTCCTTCTTTCGAGAGATCTCAATCTAGATCACATACTGGAGCTTCATTGCTCCTCTCTGCATCATACAAAAATGAAAGTTAGATCAATCAAATCAAATAGTATTTTTCAAAAGAAACATACTACCTTCCAAATAGCCGAGCAAGTGGAAACATATTTTTCCTCAGCGCCATGCAGGACTGCTTCCTACAAAACCAAGAGATCACACCTGATATCATTCTAAAGCAGCACCTCAAAGTGCTCTTCCTATTGTTGTAAAGGAAAGTATCCTATGGATAGGGTTTTAGAGGCCATCAACATACTGGGGTTGAAAGAGAGATGCACAATGTTCAGCAAGCATATATAAGCAAGTTTCAAAGATAAGAAAGGTCCACACCTGATTAACTGAAGGCTGGTCCAAGCTTTCTCTTCAATCCTCTTCTTGCTCCTCTCGATCCAAGAGACCTGCAAAACAAATTATACCTTCCTCAAACCAATATGACCACATATAAAGCAATGATAATCAAATAAACATGAGATAATAATCTAACTAACATCATCATATGATCATAAACATAGATTCAATCACACATTGAACAATGATTTGGGGAAGAAGAAGGACATCACATCTTTATTAATCTTGAAAAAAGTACAAGTATACCTTCTCTTCAAGCTCGGCACCTCACGAAACCTTGATCCGGTTCTGTTGCTTCTCTTCTCCAAAGAACTCAGCCTCCAAGCTCTGCAACACAAGGGGATGACCGCCAGGGCAAAGGTGTGGGCAAAGAGAGCTCCAAATCCTCCAGCATAACAATGCAAAAATTGAAGTCTCCTCTCATGGACCTCCCTACCTCTATTTATATGGTTAAGGAAGAGTTAGGGGTGAAGACAAAGTAGTTACAACTGAAGGAGTCAGTTGCATAACTACCCAAACTACTCGAAATTTAAAAGGTGTGTTTTTTGACATTTTTAAAAGGCATACATGGGTTGCATAACTAGACATTCATGTACACAAAAAGTATATGCGGGTTTCTATTACATAAATTCGCGTATACATAGCATACGTGGGTACTATAGAGAGCAACTCACATATCATACGTGGGTTTGCCTTAAGGCAAGTCGTGTATAGACAAAAAACTCATTTTTAGGGTATTTCTAGGAATTTTCATACTTTGGTGTCTTCTAGAAAGTTTTAGCTAACAGAAATATATTTCCAACGGTGTAGAGATGAGGTCAAACAGAGTTACAGAACTCAAGATATAGGTCCTCCAAGTTAGGTGTTTTTTCAGTGACTTTCAGTGACTTTCATGAAGTGTCATCATGGAAGTGTCAACATGCGACGAAATCATGGGAAAGTGGTCACAGGAGGAGATGTGTCATTTTGAGCTATAACAGATGCCCCCTAATGTGTGAATTTAGAGGGGAAGATGATAGTCGAAATACATTATAAAGGAAACAGCTGAGTATGGAGAGAGCAGAGAATCCAAGATTGAAAGGCTTGAACAAAGGTACCTGTAAGAGAGATAAATGTCAGAAAAACTGATCTCTGGGACATACAAGTCCATGTACAAAACATCGCCATAAATAAATAAGGCAGATCCAACATATGTATAACTGATGAAACTATCATGGTCGCTCAATATGCAAAAAGGCGCCATATTAAATCTAAAGGAGTCATGGCCACAAATGAACAAGGTGGATCCATGCTCAACAATCGATCATAGCCACAAAAAATACAAGGTGGATCTATGTCTCAGCAAAATGTCATATAAAGTATAACAAGGTCTTGCACAACTTGGGCAATAGAAAAATGAAGATGCTACTGTCAGCCCAAGGTCTTCAATCCAAACCGCGCAAAAGGTACGAATCCTAACCATGCGAATAAAAGAGCTGAAGTCGAACATGGAGGAAACCGTTTGATTACTGGTCAATAATGAAAACCGTTAACAAACGCGAGGGAAACCACCATTAATGAAAATGGTCCCCAAGGTACCTAGTACATTCTAACAAGTGTGATTACAAGGACTTGAAGTCGAACACTTGAAGAATCCATTGAGTATGAGACATTAAGGTATTCCCACTACCCAATAGCGAGGGAAATTGCCACTGATGACAACAATCCCCAAGGTACTGTCGTAAAACTCTAAATCTTGTTCCCAGAGCAAGAGGTGTTGCAGTCGATAGGAAGAGATCCATTGGAAGGAAGGCATTAAGGCATCCTTCATCATCCAACATGAGGTAAGTCAAAGACTAATTGGATCTGGAATTGGTACCAAATTTCATGACAAGGAATGCTGAAGACATGATGTAATGAACTGATACCAAGGAATGGCCAACACAAAAGGTCAAGGCAACTGCAGAATGGCTAACAAAGGTTTAATCCTTGAATAGTGAGCATGACACAAAAGTGACTTAGGCAGCTTTTGACACAAAAAGGACCAATGAAACGAATCTACAATGTAGGAGACATTGACAGATTCCCCATATAATTGGAAAAGAGACCAACTGGAGGAGTAAGAAGCTCTGAATCAGGATAAGGTCAAAATACTAGGACCCAACTGTTGATAGACTCAAAATGGTGCTTTGTTCAAGGAAACAAGACTTGCTGCCATGATGTAAAAAACATGTGAATGAACTTCCCTTCCCCTCTTTCTTGTAAAGTTTTAATGAGTCCAAGAAAGCAAACTCAGGACCATCTTCATTTTTGGCAAGCTCGAAGAAAAGAAAGAAGAATGCTTGATAAAGCACTGATTTGTGTATTTTACGAGCCCGAACTAGTACATGCTCGATGGTGTTTTCATAGTTTAGAGAGTCTGAAAATTCCAAAGAAGACTCCAGGGGGGTCCTTTTTCGTACAATTTAGTCTCCTAAGGCCGAAAAAATATAAAACATACCAAAGAAGAACTCTCTTAACTTCTGAAGAAGAAAAGGCGCACCTTTTTCGTACTTAGTCAGGAAGGTCCAAAAAAGGTTAAATTACCACCTACCCAACGCTCCTTCAAAAGCAGCACAGAGCCTAAGTTTTACGAGTGTGAAGGAAGGCAAGATCACTCGGAAAGATCCATTTGATTACAAGAAATGGGGCTTACAACAATAAACTCAATGCTTTGTTCTTTAGGGTTTAACGAGCATGACAAAGACATAAAGTAAACTCGAAATATTTTTCATGTTTTGGTCCAGAGCACGAAAAAGAGAAAACTAAGCTCATACCAGGGGTTCCTTTTCCGTAAATTTAGTCCCTCAGGTCTGGAAAAGTGATAAACCTATACCTGAGAATACTCTTCTCAATTCAAAAGAAAAGAGAGTGTTCCTTTCTCGTATTATTCCACATGGTCCGAGAAAGAGATAACCTACCACCAATGTGGATGCCCATTCACATATTCTTAACGAGCCTGAATGGACAAATTTACTCGGCAGTCAAGTCTATTTTGAGGAGTTAGACCTAGGCCTAAAGAAACTCAAAATATTTCCCGTGAGGTTTTAACGAGTCCGAAAAAGTCAACTCATGGCCTCCTTACTGTTTTTAACGAGCTCGAAGGAGAGCAGAAAGAATGCTCTAAATGCGAGGAGACGAGTGTCGTAGGCAGGTGAAACTAGTTCCAAGCACAAGGAATAGGCCTATGCATAATGCAAGGAAAGTGAGCAAGATAAGGACACTCGGGGAACATCTCCTTCAGGTAAAGGGTGTCATGTTGCAAAGGCAAAATGATACAAGGCTTAGCGACGATGAGAACAAAGATGAGGGCTTATACAATGAGCTAAAATCATGGAAGCCGGTATCAGGCTCAAAAGCGCGAGCAGGGCACATGCAAATGCAGTTACAACTTCAACAACAAGGTGAGGCCAGTAAACAATTGTGAATCCAACTAAAAATCCTATCTCCAAGAAACAACAACATCAAAATGATATTCAAAAGAAATGATCCGACGCGGGTCACTTTGGTAGAAACATGTGTGACTTTGCTATCTTCTATAAAAGGTAAAGTCAAGGAAGAATCGATCGAAGACGATTCTATAAAACCAATGCTCGAGGGTTTATAATAAGTAAGATCAACCTCAGAAGGAGAGCAAAAATCAACAAGGGAGATAGAGTCGACATGAACAAACTCAATATCACAGGAGTTGAGAAATTCATACGAAAAATCAAATTCGTCAGGATCACTGACTTGCTGTTCGAAGGGAGAGTCTAAAAACTCAACAAGACCAACATAAGAAGACCGATCCATGGGAAAATCAGGCTTACTAAGCAAATCAGGGTTAGACTTAGTCACAACTAAACCAACATCCAAAAGAAGATTAGATTGTATCAAAGACTCTAGGAAGACTTCATTCGAAGGAAGGAGATCATCCGAGATAGGACACATGTCTAAACTTTCAAAAGGATTGACAGAGTGGAGAGAAGGCTCTACAGTCTATATAGGATGAGTCACCTGGTCAAATACTAGGACCAAGTCCCGAGAAGGTAAGCATGAAAACAGAGGCTGCTTCTCAGTAGCAATTGAACGCAAAGGACAAGAGGCCACATAGTTCACCTGTGGCGGGGTAGTGTCTATAGAGACACTGGGAATCAATAAAGGAAAGACCTGGTCTCTAGTTGGGTCAGAAGACGGATCAAGAAAATCCAACTGATTGATAGTGACAATTTCTTCACCATGATTAAAGTACATCACACGCAAGAATGTTGACACCACAGCTTCCATGGCATAGACATAATCACGTCCAAGGAGCATATTGAAGTCCAAGGGGTCTTCTATCACCATGAAGTCAACTAAGACAGTCTTCCCACCCAAAGTAACAGGTGTTTGAGCAAGAATTCCCAAGGCTATACAAGTTCTTCTATCAAACTCCAGTAACTGACTAGAAATCGACACAAGGCTGGGAGATCCCATGCCTTGCCAAGCACGAGAAGACAAGATACTAATTGAGGCTCCTTCATCAGCAATACAACGAGAAATCATGTATGATTCAACTTTTACCTTTATCTGGAAAGGTGCATGAGAAGGAAGGCACGGATCAACTAGGCTACCCCAATCAAAGGAAGCAATCCGAGAGCTTGGTGGGGGTTGATCCGAAGTGAGTTCAGTTCCCCCATGTTCAGTAAGTTCTGAACTGGCAGTGAAGAAAATGTGACTAGCAGACACTTCACTCTCTAAAGGAAGAGTGGGATTGATCGATACTGAAATCAATTCAACCGTTTCATGAAAGTCACTCTCTGAAGGGAGAGTGGGATTGACCAAAGATGACATTGGTTCAATCACATCAGGATCACTCTTTGAAAGAAGAGTGGGATCGACAAAATATGAGATTGGTTCAACCACTTGATCAACCAAAGGTTGAGTAGGTTGTTGAGAAACTATATGTTGTTCAGGAGAAGGAAATTCTTGAGTCTTGCACCACACTCTTTGCACCTCTGCAATAGCAGGGCACTGGTGAGTAAGATGATCTCCCTTGCATAGCTTACAAGGGAACTTAAGTTTGCACTTCAAACGACCAATTTTCTCAACAGTGTCAACATGACTAGTAGTGGCTGACTGTTTTCTCTCAACATGACCTGCAGAGGATGAGAGTTTGCCCCCAGCATGAACAACAGAGGCCAGGTGACTGGGTCTAACCTGACTAAGAGAGGTTGGTTGTTGAAAAGCTTCAAAATGTTCAAAAACGGGATGACCATGAAACCAAACTCTTCGCACCTCCATGATAGAAGGGAATTTATAAGTAAGGTGGTCTCCCTGACAAAGCTTACAAGGAAACTTGGGCTTGTGTTTTGAACGGGTAGTCTTTTCAACAGTGTCAACATGACTCACAGTGGTTGACAGATTGTCTTCAGCATGAACCACAGAGGCTGAGAGACTACCCCCAGCATGACTTGCAGAGGCTGAGAGACTAGGTCCAACATGACTTGTAGAGTTTGGACGAGCACCACCAACATGAATAACAGAGGCTGAGTGGTTAGGATCAACATGCTTTGCAGCAGTTGAGTGTGTGCCCCCAGCATGAACAACAGAGGCTGGGTGGATGGATCCAACATGAACAACAGAGGTTGGATGGGGAGGTTCAACTTGAACAACAGAGGTTGAACGGGTGCCCTCAGTATGAACCACAGAGGCTGAGTGACTGGATCTGACATGACCTAGAAAGGTTGGAAGGATCCCACCAGCATGATCAACAGAGGCTGGATGGTGAAGATCAACTTGACTTGCAGAGGTTGAGTGCTTAGATCTAACATGACCTACAGAGGTTGGATGGGTGCCCCCAGCATGAACAACAAAGGCTGGGTGGTGAGGTTCAACTTGACTTGTAGAGGTTGAACGAGTGCTCCCTTGCTTATGTGCCTTCTTCCTATTCCTCCTTCTTTTACTCCTTTTAGACTGCTGGTTACTAGTATCAGTACTTTCACCGCATGAGGTAGAAGGAGGAGGAGAATCAACTACAAGTGAAGGGGGAGTAGTGTTTTGATTCCCTTGATATAAGGAGCTTACTTGAGAAGCATCAGGAGCATTCAGGATGGTTGGAGTGGAAAACAACCACACTGGTAGCCCTAAGGTGAATCCAGGTAGATTCAGGGTGGTCATCAAGGGAACACCAACATTCCTTGTGAGAGGAATAGTACAAGGAGTTCCTAGCATGGGGATCTCTTGTTTGGTGTTCAAAGGGGTGTTATCCATAGTTTCAAACTAGGAGACAAAATCCAAGGTTGATAGGAAACCAAAATTACAAAGCACACACCTAAAGGCACACTAAGTACAGACAAACCACACAACACTCACTAAAAATTCCTAAAGCCAAACAGACAAACATGTATAAGATATACTTTCTAGAAGAAAGCTGAGAGACAGTTACTTGGCATCCCTGTAGATGTTCTTAGGCACAAGCGGAGGAATCACCCACTGCCCTCCCACACCTTCTATCGGGGTTACATTCCAAGTCCGTCCAAGGTCAACCAGAAATAGCCTTTCGGTGTACCTGTGTATGAACCCTAAATGTCAAAGAGAATAAAGGCTACCTTAACTATATTGATAGTCTGGGGGGGCAGTCGCAAGCCTGATTCATACACATGGGCAGGGTAGCTGAGCCTGAAACTCTGTCTAGGACAGAATCCCTAGATGCGTAAAAACCTTGGTCTATGCTTTGACAAGGAATCAGAGGGTTATCTCCTCAGTCCAAGTCTCCACATGGCCTCGTGCTTAAATCCCATTTGAGAGGAGCTTGCTAGATACAATCAACATAAAAAAGGATTTACCTAGTGGTTGGCCAACTATGTCTGAGATTTAAATACTTGTGGAGAGTTAAAACTCCCTAATCCACAAGTCTAGCCTGAGCTAGTTGGTGTATGACCCTATAAAATAAAACTTACTAATAATTTTTAAATTATATCGTTTATTTTAAGGGCTGTTTTTAGTCAGAGGGTAAATGGCATGAAACTTATGTGGCGTTTTGACTCAAAGTTGAAACAAAATGACTAATTGAAAGAGAAATGAAATGCAAAAAGCAAAAACTATTCTCTTTATTTTTCAAATAAAAAACTTGAAAGCCAAAAAAGAACAAATTCTTTTTATATTTTTTCAAAAACAATGATATGCCATGCAATCTAGACTAAAAACCTAATCTACATGCATATAAAGCAAACATGTGTTTTTGTCTTTTTCTTTTTTAAATGCAAAATAAAAAATAGCCTATCAGCTAATGCAAACTAGTACTGTAAGCAAAGCAAATAGACAACTACTCTACACCCCACAAACAAACCCTAGGTTTCCCTAAAGTTAGATATCAACCTCTCTTGAAAAGAAGGCTTACAAAGGTAAAAAAGCCAACAACTTTGGAATGAAGAGACTGACATAAACAAAGGTTAAGAAGTCCCAAGTATCAATCTAAACCTACAAACAAAGGCTGCTCAGTACCTTGTCCAACAAGGTCAAGCCAAAGAAGGAAGCAGGGGGAAAGCACCAAAAACAAGTATACGTTATTTTTAATTTTCTTTTATAAATGCAAAAGAAAAACTACCTACATAGCAAAGTATGCAGATAATAAGAAAAAAACAAAAGGAACTTTGCTATACAACCACCAAACAAACTCTAGAATGCCCTAAAGTCAGTATAAACCCTACTTGGAAGAAAGGCTTGCATAGAAGACAAGTCAACTATTTTGGCATGGTGAAGTTAACCAATGAAAGGAGAAAGAAACCAACCGCAACAAGATTTTGAACTCAGACAAAGATCACTAACAGAGGCTGACCAGAAACATAAGCCAAAAATCATACCAAGCAAAGGAGGCTGGGGAAAGAGCAAAGAGCAAATCCTAATGCTATAAAAAGGCTTACCACATAGATAAAGAACAACCAAAAATGATGACACTAACTCCCTGAAGTCATGCACATGCAAAGGACACCAAAAGACCTACCAAATAGCCCACAACAGTAGAAATAACCACAAAAAATGAGGAAAAACACTGTTTTAGGGGCACACGTGGGTTGCACTACCGACATGTCGCGTGTCATACACGGGTTGTCAATATAGAAAGTCACGTATGTAAGCATACGCAGGTGGTATATCTGACAAGTTGCGTATCATACATGGGTTGACAGTATACACAGTCACATGTACCAAACTAGACACGCGACTGTTCAGTCATGCAAGTCGCGTATGGGTGGAAAAACTCACAAAAAAGGTCAAAAACTGCCTTAGGAAGGTAGGGGAGGTGTTCTATCAGACCTATAAGGTGTTCCTAAATGGCAAGAAGGACCTAAAACAATGCAAAAGGCTGAAAGAAATCAAGAGAAATCCCAAACAGACAAGGCTATCCCTATTGGAGTCGCCAGTTCTGTTGTAAAGGAAAGTATCCTATGGCTAGGGTTTAAGAGGCCATCAACATACCGGGGTTGAAAGAGAGATGCACAATGTTCAACAAGCATATATAAGCAAGTTTTAGAGATAAGAAAGGTCCACACCTGATTAACTGAAGGCTGGTCCAAGCTTTCTCTTCAATCCTCTTCTTGCTCCTCTCACTCCAAGAGACCTGCAAAACAAATTATACCTTCCTCAAACCAATATGACCACATATAAAGTAATGATAATCAAATAAACATGAGATAATAATCTGACTAACATCATCATATGATCATAAACAGAGATTCAATCACACAATGAACAATGATTTGGGGAAGAAGAAGGACATCACATCTTTATTAATCTTGAAAACAAGTACAAGTATACCTTCTCTTCAAGCTCAGCACCTCATGAAACCTTGATCCGGTTTTGCTGCTTCTCTTCTCCAAAGAACTCAGCCTCCAAGCTCTGCAACACAAGGGGATGACAGCTAGGGAAAAGGCGTGGGAAAAGAGAGCTCTAAATCCTCCAGCATAACAATGCAAAAATTGAAGTCTCCTCTCATGGACCTCCCTACCTCTATTTATATGGTTAAGGAAGAGTTAGGGGTGAAGACAAAGTAGTTACAACTGAAGGAGTCAGTTACATAACTACCCAAACTACCCGAAATTTAAAAGGCGTGTTTTTTGACATTTTTAAAAGGCATACATGGGTTGCATAACTGGACAGTCATGTACACAAAAAGTATACGTAGGTTTCTAGTACATAAAGTCACGTATACATAGCATACGCAGGTACTACAGAGAGCAACTCGCGTATCATATGCGGGTTTTCCTTAAGGCAAGTCACGTATAGACAAAAAACTCATTTTTAGGGTATTTTTAAGAATTTTCAAACTTTGGTGTCTTCTAGAAAGTTTTAGCTAACAGAAATATATTTCCAATGGTGTAGAGATAAGGTCAAACAGAGTTACAAAACTCAAGATATAGGTCCTCCAAGTTAGGTGTTTTTTCAGTGACTTTCAGTGACTTTCATGAAGTGACGTCATGTAAGTGTCAACATGCGACGGAATCATGGGAAAGTGGTCACATGTAGAGATGTGTCATTTTGAGCTATAACACATTGAACAATGATTTGGGGAAGAAGAAGGACATCACATCTTTATTAATGTTGAAAACAAGTACAAGTATACCTTCTCTTCAAGCTCGGCATCTCACGAAACCTTGATCTGGTTCTGCTGCTTCTCTTCTCCAAAGAACTCAGCCTCCAAGCCTTGAAAAGTTTAATATTCTGATTTGCTTCATACTTGAGCCCATAATCAACTGTACCCCTTAGGTACCTCACTACATGATTTGTAACCATCAGGTGAACATGTCTCAGATATGTCAGGAACTGGCTCAATGTGTTCACAGAAAAACAAATATCTGGTCTCTTATTCGTCAAGTATATCAAGGACCCAATCATCTCAGGATACATCGTAGCATCAATAGAGTCTGATGAAGCAACACTCAATAGATTTAGGTTCGATGCCATAGGTGTGGCCATGGCCTTGCAGTACATCATCCTGAACCTCTTCAGGATCTCTACTGCATACTTCCCTTGTCCTAGGGAGATTCCATATGCATTCTGCCACACCTACATGCCTAGAAACTAGTGCATCATATCCAAGTCCTTCATCTTGAACTTGACAACAAGTATCCTTCTTGCAACCTTAATGAGTTCTTATTTTCCTATCAAGAACAAGTCATCGACATGTAATAGGAGCATGACTGGTCTTCCACCTTCAACCTTGAATTAAAGGTTGGAATCCTCTTTACTCTCAGTAAATCCTAGAGCCATCACTAAGCTCTCCATCCTGTCGTACCATGTCGAACCTTAGGATATTTGGCAGTCACTCTTTCTAAAGTGGAGCATTAGACGAAATTTCAACTCAAAATGGGCCTTTTAAATTTTACTCAAATTCCATGTCATCATGTGTTAGCCAATGAAATTGCTTTAAATTTGAAATACCGTATAGGTCTTAAACACTTTGTTAATATAAATTTGGGGATAGGTATCATAAAAAAACTACTTTTTTTGTTTGTATTTTCGACATATCTCCTTGTGTTTTTACTCAAATTTCGATCAGGAGAGCTCATTGGATGCGGAATTAAATTCCTCATCCAACGAGTACCCACTTGGCATACTTTTGACGGACCCCGCTACTCGAAAAACAAGAAATACTTGAAAAATGTGATGATGACATCATCATCACATTTTTTTTAGGTATTTCTTGTTTTTGGGGTAGCGAGGTCCATCAAAAGTATGCCGAGTGGGTACTCGTTGGATGCATAATTTAATTCTGCATCCAACGAGCTCTCCCGATCAAAATTTGAGTAAAAACACGGGGAGATATGTCGAAAATACAAACAAAAAATAATTTTTTTCTTTTCTTCCTCCAAAATTAATAAATATTATTTTATTATTTTAACTATTATTTTATTAATTTTTTTATGAGGCCCATTTTGAGGTGAAATTTCCTATAATGCATCATTCTCCCTCTGCCTTTCGTACTCTATGTATTGAAACATTCTGTACTGGAGTGAAAAGTAGCTTCCTCTGCTACTAATATTCTATGTATCCATCTAGGGTTACTAGATACTAAGATGCTCTATCTTGAAAACGTTCTTCTCACACCCATATGTGAGCTTGTCATCCTCTATAGGATTTCATCTTCAACCTTGTAGCAAAGGTTAAGATCTTCATCACTCTAGGTGATCTTAAATCTCCTCGTGTATGTGCTATCCCATGGGTGTCTTCTGAGCTCGTACAAGGACTTCTTTAATTTGCACACAAGAGTCTGCTTGTCATGTGTATTAACTTCTAGTGGCTGCAAATGTCTCTTCATAGTCTATGCATTCTTTTCGTGAGAAGTCTCATGCTACGAATCTTTCTTTGTATCCCACAATGTTTCCATCTACTGCCTGCTAGATCTTGCAGACCCATATGGATGACACTACGGACTTCCCTTCAGGTCTCGATACCGCATCCTAGAAATCATTCTTCTTGAACTAGTATTCTGCTTGCCTTTATTCTTGGCTACTTCTTCATAGCTGGAAGGTTCTGCATCAATGCTGTCTCTCAACAGTGTCACGTAATTGCACTGTGTCCGAGACCTCTTTCTTTCTTTGAAAGTATCATCATTTTATTCTTCATCTTGTATTAGTTCTCAAATTGTCGTCACTTGTTCCTCAGAACAAGTCTCATCCTTCTTTTCTTGTAGGTGATTGTACATGATCTTTCCTACAAGTCAAATGCATTATTTGTATGTTTAGAAACATTTCATAAGGCTTATTCATAATGGAAAATTCTTATGCATAAATATAGAATCATGCCACTATTTTAGCCACAACATTCATCCATATCTTACGGAAACTTTCTAGATGCCTTCCATCTCTACCATGACATCATTGAGATTGTGCACTAATCCAATATGTCAACAAAGAGGTTTCATTCTAGATAAGTAGCAATGGAGAGTTGTATAGCACCATGAGCTACTTATCCATCACATGCATATTAGTATTATACTGTCATTAATGCAAACATTCTATCATGCATAACACATCAACTGAATATAAACAAATGCATAACAAAACAATATCATGAAATTACAATTGAATACTTATATTTATTTGTTTTGTGGGTAGACACCTTCTTCAGCTTCATCATCTTCTTCATTCATAACAACATCATTTCTTATCCAAATTCTAATATGGATAAGAGGTTCTTCAAGATTTGAGTCCTTCAGATTCCTCATCGCTTGAGGGATCTTCTTTAAATCATGAGAGCTAGATATTCAGTTGCTCCCATCTTCTTTTCTCTTATTATGAGTCGAGATTCATCTTGTGTGCACTCTTCTCAGAGTATATTGAAGGTAGTCACTTCCTTCTGGCACACATTCCTTGAATGAATGAGTCCCATGATCCTGGGAGGCCATTCAAGGTGGTTATAACAGTATCTTATTACTCTTCGACTATTTTGTTATGGCATCAAACAATTCCTTTTGGTGTCTTTAGGGATGACACATGAGGGATGAGATGATGATTCTCTTAGCTCTAGCCTTAGCCTCATCTCCCTCTTTCTCCTAGACCTTTCCTACTGAAGTACTGATCCAAGTCAATTTCTTCAAGGATCATGGAGTTCCTATACTTCTTCCCATTTATATTCTTCCCTTCAAATAGCTTCGTCAAGGACTCAAACATCCCTTTAGGTGTCTTTAGGGAAGAAACTTTTTTTGATATAATCAACAATAATCCTCTTGGCCTTGACCAAGTTCTTCTTGTGTAAGGCCTTAGCCTTATCTCCCTCTGGAACTAGAACCTCTCCACTTATGTAGGTGTCCAATTCATTTTCTTCAAGAACTAGTGAAAAATTATACTTCCATGCTTGGAAGTTTTAAACTTCACCAAGCTTGTCATCAAGCTGGTGTGCTAGGTCATTTTGAAATGAGAACCTCAAATGTAAATAGCAAAATATTAGATCTTACCGATTTGAGGTGTCCATCCTGGTTCCGGAGTTGGCTGATCTAGGGTTTGTTAGAGAAACCATAATTTTAAAAAATTAGAATCTTTTAGATATGATTGTATAGAAATATGGGCCTCTTCAAGGTGAGCTATCTAATGTACTCCATTTTTGAAATCAATGGAGGGAAGCTCTCGGAACAGGAAGCCCCACTTTTCCAATTTCTTCTACAGAAATGCCTGATATTGTTTCTGGAGTATATATGAAAGTGATGCTCCTATCTATCTACACTTTTGTACTGATGTGGAATCATATTTCCTATTTCTAAAATAATAGGTTTGAGAAGAATTAGTTTCACCAATTGGGAATTATGGTAGTTTTCCCAAGGTGACTTATTTAAGGACTGTTCATTATAATGAACTTGTACGGACTCCCACCTGTCACTGTTTCATCTTTGGGGCCTGAAACTTTTACCACCAAAATTAAATTCTGTTCCCTATCTGTAACATCTTGTAAAATTCCATTTGGACCTTCATAGCTCGAGATATAACAATTCCCCCTAGGTGTCTTGTTTAGGGATGAATCCTGGAAGGGGCCGGAACCCTTATTTGGAGGAATCATATCTCATAGAATACAACGAACCTGAGGATGAAATTTTTTCTCAAAGTACATCAAGATTTTATCTTCAGCCTATGAAAATTTTGGCTCCTTGTCATTCTTCAATACTGAGATATAGATAATGTACCAAACTACTAGTTTTAGTATTTTAGGATTTTTCGGGCCCAGGGTCGAACTATGGTTTGACTTTCCTGAAGTTTTACTCAACCAAAAATTTCAACCTTGGTCTCTAAATTTTGATTTTGAGGAGGAGAGAAATCCTATGCTAGGTCACCCAAAAATTCCTTTAATGTGAAAATCCCTAATTTCCCGCAGTAGTGACAGGTCAAAAACTGAAAATGCCCAGAATCAAATTCTGCTTCAACAAAAAGATGCACCCTTCAATGGAGAGTTAGCCTATCCTCCTTTTGCTGATGATCTATGGAGAGAGACCCAGAAAGTAAGAATCCCTATCTTCTCCAGCTGCACAGTTTCTTCTTCTCAGTTTAGCTCTAATACCATGTTATATTTTTATTATTTAAGCAATATTATCTAGGATTTGATCTGAGAGAATAACATGCACAACAATCAATCACAAGAGACAATAGACACAAATATTTTCCTCATGGAAACCATAAAGGATAAACCCTACAAATTCCTCAGATATAGAATGAGCACCAATGGAAGCAGTAAAACCTAAAGACAAAAAGACAATCTCCAACAACTGTTCTCTCTCTCACTTGAGCGAGCTTCTTCTCTCTCACCTATGCGCTATCGCTGGGTGAGTGTGTGTATCAAATAGAGAGGCTCTCTCTATAATTATACTAGTTTTTGACTTGACAATAACTTACCAGGACCAACTTCTCTAGGAGAGTCTAATAACCCTAGTGCCCCACAAATGTGGGGACTTTACCCCCGACTTACAAAGGATGGTTAATCTCTATGACTTTACATGACTTGATTACATTAATGAATATAACGATAGGAAAATTAGGGAGAAATTAAATACAATATATGAAATATACAAGTGAATACACTCTGAAGTTACAAATACATCAACACGTATGCCTCATTTTGGTCGGACTATTGAAGTCAATACTAGTGTCAAAAAATTGCTGGTTTGTTTCTATGGAGGGTGCCTTTGGTTGAATACCAAAATTTATGTTGATTTCAATATAAAATACACAATCAAAAGATTACCTAATGCAGAAGTTGATCCGATGTCGTTCTTCGCCAGCAAGGAGCAAGATAATAACCTTGCCACTAGGATGAAGGAGAAGTATAATCTCACACAGGACAAGCGAGGATTTAATATTGCCTCTATTTAGGATAAGGTTGTAAGATTTGCATCCAAGGCCTTGTAGAGCAAGCTAATTTGATAGATGTGATTGAACCAGATCAATGTTGGTACCATTGCATAAGTAGAGCAATGTGCTACGAGTGTTCAATTAAATTTGACAATGTTTCTTCTCAATGAATTACTGGCTGATTTTGTCTATGTGTAGGAGAAAGGTACTCCATTTACTTATTCATGGTTTATCATTCTTATTTTCTTGGTTTCTTGGGAAGAACCACCTCATTATCAGGGGATGGAGGTAAATGTACCATGTTGTAGGGCCTGATACCAGAATTTGTGTTTTGTTGACAATTGTCAGCAACAACATGATAACAATATTGAATTTTGCATGCACACTAACATGTTAAGGTATAATATTGAGCACCATGTTGATGTATTTGTAACTTCGACATGTATTCACTTGTATATTTTATATTGTATTTCATTGTACCTCGATGGAGATGTTTGTTCCTCATATCGGGAGAGTCATTAATATAATAAATTCATGTAAAGTCATTGAGGTTAAACCTCCATTTTAAGTCGAGGCAATAGTCCCCATAGTTGAGGGGTATTAGGGTTATTAGAATATCCTAGTGAGGTTGGCCCTGTAGAGTAATTGTCAATTGGAAATATAGTATAAATAGAGAGTTAGACTCTTTATTTTGAAACACACACTCACTCAACAATAATGCATGAGTGAGAGAAGAGGAGTTCACACAAGTGAGAGAGAGAACAACTCTCGGAGATCATCTTTGTGTCTTTGGGTTTTAATTTTGCTATTGGTTCTCATTCTATCTATGAGGAAGTTGCGGGGTTTTCTCCTTTATGGTTTCCCTGAGGAAAATTATTTGTGTCTCTTATGTCTTGCGATTATTGCTGTGCATGTTAATCTCTTAGATAAGATCCTAGATCATATTGATTAAATGATAAAAATCTAACATGGTATTAGAGCTGACCTGAGAAAAAGACACTGTGAAGCTACAGAAGCTAGGGATTCTTAATTTTTGGGTCTCTCTCCATATATCATCAGCAAAAGGAGGCTAGGATAACTCTCCATTGAAGGGCACATTTTTCTGTCGAAGAAGAATCTAATTCTGAGTATTTTCAGTTTTAGACCTGTCACTACTGCATGAAATTAGAGATTTTCATAGAAGGGTAATTTTTGAGTGAGACTAGAATAGGATTTCTCTCCTCCTCAAAATCGAAATTTAGAGACCAAGATCGAAGTTTTTCATTGGGTAGAACTCTAGGAGAGTTGAAACCTAATTTGAAAAACCCTAAAAGAATAAAACTAGTCATTTTGGTGCATTAGATATATATCGAGATTAGAGAAGGCTCAGGTGATGAAACTTTTACAGGTCAAAGATAAATTCCTGATGTACACTGTGTAAAAGTTTAAGCCTTAGATTCACTAAATTTTGGGAGATATGATTACTCCAAATTAGGGTTCCATCCTCTCCCAGGATTCATCCCTAAACAGGACACCTTGGGAAAATTGCTATATCTCTCGTTACAAAGGTCCAAATGAAATTTTTCAAGATGTTCTAGATAGGGCATGAACTTTAATTTCTGTGGTAAAATGTTCAGACCCTGAAGGTGAAACAATGACACATGGCAGTCTATACAAGTTTGCTATGCTGAACAGTCCTGAAATAAGTCACCTTGGGAAAACTCTTAGTAAACCAATTCTGCTCAAACCTGTGGTGTTGGAAAGAGGACAATTGAGTCTATCTCATTGCGAAGTGTCAGACACAGAGGAGTAGTACTTTTGGTGATACTATAGAAACAATATTAAGAAATTCTGTGAAAAAAATTGAAGAAAACTGGGGCATTAGATATTTTGCAGTTCTGATCATAGTTTTGGGAAAATGAGTATGGTTCTCAGCTTGCCTTCAGGAGGCAAATATTTCTATCCAATCAGATCTGAAAGATTCTAACTTTCAAAAATTAGGGTTTCTCTTACAAACCCCATATCATCTAGCTCCGAAACCAGGACGGACACCTCAAATTGGTAAGATCTAATCTTTTTCTATTTACATTTGAGGTTCTCATTTCAAAATATATAATCACGCCAGCTTGATGAGAATCTTGGTGAAGCTGACAAGTTCCAAGTATGGAAGTATAGGAACTCCGTGATCCTTGAATAAATTGACCTAGATCAGTATTCCAATAAGGTAGTTCTAAGATCCAGAGGGAGATGAGGCTAAGGCTATGTTGTAGGTACAACGGATCCCATGTTATTTTAACATGAGAACCCAATCACACATACAAGGTAACTTGGTAAGACCCTTTGTGACTTTGTTGGTTTTCATTATATCTTTGTTCATTCTTGGGATTCCCTAACTTAACCAAGTTTCCAAAATTTCATGCTTGATTTTTTTGTTTTAAGTTGTAGAAAGATTGGCTTTGTTTGGAATTGTTTTGTCATCCCACATCCCGCAACCCGCAAGTTGCGAAGTGCAGGGTATTTTAGTTGGATATTTTGTTTTTTCACTTCCACAACCTATATCCCACAAATGTGGAATGCGAGATATGGAAGGTTGTTAGATATTCTTTTATCGAGCCGCAATCCGCACCCCAGAAAATGTGGAATGTGGGTTGCAGGTTTGACATTTATTAATCGTTTGGTTTACGTGTGTCCGCAATCTGCATCCCGCAAAATGCGGAATCTGGGGTGTAGAGCTGATTGAATAAAGCATTCTGTTTTGCAATTCTGCATCCCACATCCCGCAAAATGCAGAATGTGGGTTACAAAATGACTAATAAAATTTCTGAATTTCATGTTTGGCCTTGCATCCCACAAAGCTTGATCCTAACCATTCTTTTCACCTTGATATTGCGGTCTGTATTATTACCCATGAATTATAAATATGGTGGTCTTATTTATGGATTTTTCACTGTTTTTACTATTGTAATTTGCTCTGCCACGTGGATTTACCTCCAGATTTTACCAATCAATTTCGACAGTGTTCGTTACGATTTCAGGTTGGTTATCAAGTCACTTTCTCACAATTTGAATTGCTTAATGTGCTTCTTGTATAATTCAATTTAATTGCTGGTACCAGCATTCAAATAGGACATGGCCACATTCAAAACTCCTCGAATTACCAGGAGTAGAACCCTCCAGAAAGACATGTTTACGAAAGACCCAAACTTTGGTGTCTTTTCTGACACCAGTGGTCGAGTGTATGAAACCTATCAGTTGGATTGGTCTCGAGTTTATTCCATCTTTGATAATAATGACCTTTTAGATATCTAGAGAAACCAACTCATTTATGAGAAAATTAGGGACTCTGGCCTTCATATGATTGCTGCCAAACCGACCATCCTCCCTTATACTGATGCTGTTAGATGTATCATAGATCACTCTAACCTGAAAGACCGTTCCTTTAACACCAGTATTGGAACGCAATTGACTAATTTCTGCTCCGAAACCTTTGTAAGAATTTATTCCCTTAAACCTTTTACACAACTCCTCGATGCAGACTTTATTAATGCTGCTAAGTTTAGGTTCAATTTCGATCGATTGCTCAAATCCTAGATGGCTGAACCACTCAAATTCTCCCAGAGGAAAGATGACCTTTACCCCATTGAATGGTTCAAGGAACCTTATTCCATGATTGCAGCAATGTTATGCAGGATTTATGGTCTCCCCAACTATTCCTTCTTCAAGAAAGAATTCCCCCCCATTGCTCACCACATCATAAATACAGGTGAATCCTTCCCTTGGGCTTCAATCCTCTCACTTGAACTAAAAAATGCCATACATGAGTTCCAGAAAGCTATTGTAGGAAATAAGCCCAAATTTTATCTTTCTGCTTTCATTATGGATATCTTTTGTGTCGAATTCTGCTTTCCCAATATGGGATGGAGTTGGGAATTATCATCCCCTCCTGTGCATATTTATCATTCTGAGTTATGGGATACAAATTATGTAACCAGGTTTTATGATATATGTGAGAGTATCTTTGGATAGGCCTATTTCCTGATTTTTAACAAAGAAGCTCCTGCCTTCTCATCAGAAGCAAACGCTGTCATAGCCACTATGGGAGACTGGTATGTCGGTGAATCATTCACCTATATCAGGGTTTTTGGTAGCAATGCTGCCCATATGTTGCCTAAGGTAGTTCCTGACAGGCTGGTCCTTGAGGAAATTTCATTTCAAATAGTCACGAAAGGGATTTACAAAAAACATTAGAGAAAATTTCAACTCAAAATGGGCCTTTTAACTTTAATTCAAATTCCATGTCATCATGTGTTAGCCAATGAAATTGCTTTAAATTTGAAATACCATATAGGTCTTAAACATCATGTTTTTTTAGGTATTTATTTTTTTTAGGGTAGTGGGGTTCGTCAAAAGTATGCCGAGTGGGTACTCATTGGATGTGGAATTTAATTTCGCATCCAAAAAGCTCTCCTGATCGAAATTTGAGTAAAAACACGGGGATATATGTCGAAAATACAAACAAAAAAGTAGTTTTTTTCTTTTCTTCCACCAAAATTAATAAATATTATTTTATTATTTTAACTATTATTTTATTAATTTTTTTTAGGAGGCCCATTTTGAGTTGAAATTTTCTCTAATGTGCGTTGCACCTAAAAGGAAGGTTTGGCCCAAGTTTCCTATAACCCTTGGATCTTTGAGTATACCTACTTCTACTTGGGCATCAGATCTTAGTGACCACATAGTGTCACTCAAGCTTGGCTTTGCTAGTAAAAGGAAACATGATCCCAAAGGCATTGTTGACATCCACCTCAGGTAGAACCATTTTAAAACAAGACATGCTCATGAAGAAACTCCAGATGACTTCATCTACCAGGGAGTTGACACTTTTTCTGAAGTCTCAGTGAGGGCTAAAAATAAGGAAGAACAAAGTCATATATTGCAATACCAGAAAGAAATCAGGGACAAAGTTCGACATTATAGGTCCATGGAGTTAAACATTTAGGAAAAGGTAATAAAAGATTGGGAAAGCAAGGGAGCTAAAGCTGCAACAAAGGAGACTGTAGCATCACCAAATGTATCCATTGGAACTAGTTCAGACATAGGTAAAGGGAAATCTCCTATGGAAGAAGTCCCCTAGAAATTTGTGGAGTAGTAGGTTAAGGCCTATTTGCACACTTTAGAGAAGATCAAACAGAGACTCAGCAAAATGACTTCAACGCTAGATACTCAGGAAGTTATAACCTCTCAGCCTACTGAAGCAGCCTAGGTGACCACTATGGTCGAAAAGGATCACTATGAATAAACCCAGGTTGAGGAGTAGTCTTCCAAAAATTTGGAAATCTCCATCCCTGTTTCTACTATTGACTTGACTCATTCAGAGGAAGAGGATGAGAGGGTCTCTCCTATTCCTGTTATCGTTGAAACAAAAAATGGCAATGATTTATAGAATATTACTAATTTTCTCAATGACAGCAATGGAAAAGCTTCATCACCTCTTTCCAGAACCACAACCTTCTTCCTAGTCTGGCCCATCCTCTTCTGCATTACTTCTCTCATCAATTATAGTCTTATCTTCATTATCTGATGGTTCTACCGTGACACCTTTTATGACCCATATTTATTAAAATGCTACTTATCTACCTGAATCTGTTACACCCATTTCTATGGATATTTCTTTATCTAATGTACCTCCGGTTTTCAAAATCCCATTGCATATTCCTTCATTCAGCTCAGTATCATTCTCTATGCCTATGAAAACTTCAGCAGTTTCACCATCATCACTCAAGACCACTTCTTTGCAAGCTTCATCAACTAAAACTTCAATTCCTAACATTTCTTCAGTCCCTGGAATAATTCCTGCTCAAAATGTTAGCCCTTTTCCATCCACCTCCCCTATTACTATGACCATACCCTCTCATACCACAACTCAAACTTCTTTTCTAATATCCATAGGCATTAGTATACCCCCCATTGATGAGATGAGGTATGAATTTAATGAATATTTTGTGGTATCCCTAGGAGAATATTGGTACAACAAAGATGACAGATCAGTATTGAAGAAGGGTAGGAAGAGGAACACGGATCAGAGTGATGTGGACATGTCTGTTGCAAATGAGATTGTGTGGACCCAGTGATGAAGCGACTCACAAGAATATGCCACTAATTCATCATCTATTTTAGGGTCTTTTACAGGAGTCAATTTTGATGCTGTCAACACTTTGAACTGAGAATTTGACAAACAGAAAGCATAAATTGTCAGTCTAAAGGAGGAACTGGAACAAATTAATAGGCAGCATGAAAACACGTGTGATGAACTTCAAGAGAGGAATGTTGCTCTCAGTGAAGAAATACAAAGAGAAAAGGCTATTAATGCCACTTTAGTTTAGAAGGTTGCAGTGTTAGAAAGACAGTGTGAAGATGCAACTACAAGCACATCTTCATCTTCATTTTCCAGGTTTTCTCAGGAAGAATTTAAGGAGCTTGCCATTCAAACCAACAAGGAACATTATGATTTGGTTTGTGAGATATTTAAAACTCTAGATAATATTTTTTAAACTCACATGGTTTTTGACACGATGTCTGTTGTTCTGGAAGACCTAGTTTAGAAGAGACAACAAGCCTCAAAGACTTATGATGAAGTGGTAGAATGGCATAGGTACATGAAGGAGAAGCCATATAATGTCACTTCTCTCACTAACTTCTAGCTTAAAAGGATCAGGACTATCTTAATAGCATGGGAAGATATATAATTTTAGAATAGTCAACCCATAGTTACCTACCTTAGACATTAATTTTAATTATTTTTGTCTTATTACCTAGTTTCCTAGATTCCACTCTATGCTAGTTACCTTCTACAAGTCCTAGAAGCCAACACATGCTAAAAATGATTCATGGAGCACTTGGGAAACATCCTAGAAACCATATTTAGCATGTCTAATTTATTCCAGATCCTCCAAAGTGCATATCTGCTTTTTCTGAAAAGCTGCCTGTTTTATTGAGATTTAAGGCAAAAGGAAAAGCTAGACTAGGTGTAGCTGACTTGTTTTTTTCCCACATCATCCTCCCTCATTTTCTCCTAATAAAAGCATGTATGAGTTTTCTCTCCATCCCTCTTTATCTTGCCTAATTGACTTAGCCAATTCGTGAGCATTTTGGCGGATTTGGAAACTGCTTTATGCACCTATGGGGGATTTGATTAGATTTAGTAAGCCTGCTTTTTGACCTTTTTGAATGGCATCCTTATGCATTCAAATATCTCATGTAATTATATATTGCAGAAGAATATTACTTCATAAGGTTGGATATTGTACACTTATTGAATACAGATTAGTGTTATGCTCCAATTTCAGTCTCCTTTGGTGTTAATTTTGCATGTTTGATTAGTAATTTTGTAAGTGTAATTGTTCTATCTCTTGGGTTCAATTTCCACACGGTATCAAATCCTTTGTAGATCGATTTATCTTGTTTATTATTGCTATTGCAGGTCCTACATCTTGAATGGGAGCACATTCTGTTGACTGGAGGGCACAATTTCTGAGCTATGGACCAATCTCAGAAGATCATCTTGACTCCATTCAATTTCTTTGAGTGGAAATTTGAGATAGAGATATTTTTGAGAGAAAAAGGTCTCTACAGGGTTACTATGGCAACAGAAGGAGATCCCAATGCAGCTGCAGAGAAAATTAAATGGCACAACAGGAGGGATGAGGCCTATGGTCTTTTGTGTTTGAGCATTTCAAGAGACCTCCTCTTCCATATTGATGGATTGAAATCACCTAATGAAGTGTGGGAGAAGCTATAATATATTTTTGGAAATACAGACGAGATGAGAGGGAATCAAATTGAGAATGAGCTGATCTACTTGAGTCCCAGTAGCTTCTAATCATTGCAACTCTACTTTTCCAAGTTTAAGGCCCTTGTTTTGCAGTTGAAATAGTGTGGAATCGAAAGAAGGAAGAGAAAATAGTTTTGGCCATACTTTCTAAGCTTGGTCTTGACTATTCATTGTTTGTTTCAACCTTCCATGCCACCAAGTTGACAGCTCGAGCCTGGAAGATGCCTAAGCTTGCAGAGTTCATGCAATCCCTCACACAAGAACAAGATAAGTTGGTGATGATGGGCACCATCAAACCTTCCAAAGAATAATCTTTGGTTGCTGGAGATTCAAGGGTGGATTCAAAAAGTAAGAAAAAAAGATAAAAAGCCACCTAAGCAAAAGAGAGACAAGAACAAGTCTCAAGAGGATCCCCATATTGATGTAATTGTAACTTCAGAATGTATTCATCCACATTTATTATGTATTGTAACCTGATGTTTATTCTAGGATGGAATTGAGTCATGTCATACCCCAATGTTTATTCCGAGAAGTTTCTATAATGAGAAAGTCATGTCAAGTCATTGTGGGTAACCCTCCTATTGGTCAAGGGTTAAAGTCCCCATAGTTGTGGGGCCCTTGGGTTATTAGACTATCCTAGTGAATTCGACCCTAGGTGATTTATTGTAAGTCAGGGAAATAGTCCCCACCATTGTGTTATCCTCCTATTGGTCGGAGGAGGCAAAGTCCCCACAAGTGGTGGGGCACTAGGGTTATTAGACACTCCTAGAGATGTTAGCTCTAGTAAGTAATTGTTAAGTGAGGCCGACATGTTGGAGTGCACTTCAAGTGAATGGAAGAATATAAATAGAGAGTGAGCCTCTCTATTTATCTCACTCGCAACAAACACATTCACTCATTGGGGTGCATGAGTGAGAGAGGAGAAGCTCTCTCAGTGTGAGAGAGAGAGATTGCTGCTGTCGGGAGATCATCTTACTATTTTCTGGTTTTACCTTTTGTGCTGATTCTATCTCTAAGGAAGTTGCGGGGTTTTCTCCTTTATGGTTTCCCCGAGGAAAATTCTTTGTGTCTCTTGTCTCTTGTGATATGCTTATGCTTTACTGCTGTGCTTGTTATTCTCTCCTAAAAGATCCTAAGATCATAATGCTAGCTTAGATGATGAAAAAATAACATGGTATTAGAGCCTAACCTGAGAAGAAGACATTGTGCAGCTACAAAATCCTAGGCTTCTTATTTTTTATGTCTCTCTCCACAATCCATCAGCAAAAGTATGCTAGGCTGACTCTCCATTGAAGGGCGCATCTTTCTGTCGAAGCGGAATTCGATTCCAAGCATTTTCAGTATTCGATGTGGAAATTAGGGCTTTCTACAAAAGAAGAATTTTTGAGTGATCCCAGCATAGGATTTTTCTCCTCATCAAAACCGAATTTTAGAGACCTGGATCAAGAAATTTGGTTGGGTGAAACTTCGGGAAAGTCAAACCCTAGTTTGACCCTGAGCTAGAAAAACCCTCAATACTAAAACTGCTAAGTTTTGGTACATTCACTATATTCCAATATTGGTGAAGGATCCGGTGCTGAAAATTGTAGGGAACTAAGATGGAATGCTTATTTACACTATGTTCAACATTTAGCCTCTGATTCACTATATTCTAGGAGATATGATCCCTCCAAGTTAGGGTTCCAGCCTCTTTCAGAATTCATCCCTAAACAGGACACCTAGGGAGAATTTCTACAGCTTGGGCTACAAAGGTCCAAATGAAATTCCTGAAGATGTTCTATAAAGGGCATGGAATTTAATTTCTATGGTCCAAATATCAGACTCATAAGATGAACCAGTGACATGTGGCATGCTGTACAATTTTGCTGTTTTGAACAGTCCTATAACAGGTCATCTTGGGAAAATAATAATAAATCCCAAATGGTGAAACAAATTCTAATGAAACATATGGTGTTGGATCAGGGACATGCGAGGTTACATCAGTGAGAAATTTTAGACATAGAGGAGCAATAATTTTGGATATATCACGGAAACAGTAACAGGAATTTCTGCAGAAGAAATTGGAAAATTAGGGCTTCCTATTCCGGGAGCTTCCCTCCACTGTTTTTAGAAAAGGAGTACATTGGACAGATCCATTTGAAGGGATATATATGTCTATCCAATCATATCTAAAAGATTCCAAGTTTTGAAAATTAGGGTTTCTGTGACAAACCCTAGATCATCCAGCTCTAGAACCAAGACGGACACCTCAAAACGGTAAGATCTAATCTTTTGCTATTTTCATTCGAGGTTCTCATTTCAAAGTGATCTATCACATTAGCTTGATGATAAGATCGATGAATTTGAAAAAATTCCAAGCATGGAAGTATATGATCTCTCTAAAGAAAATGAATTGGACACTTACATGAGTAGAGAGGTTCCAGTTCCAGAGGGAGATGAGGCTAGAAGCCTTACACAAGAAGAACTTGGTCAAGGCCAAGAAGATCATTGCTGATTCAGTCATGAATCAACTTGTACTACAAGTGTCTTCCTTAAAGACACTGAAGATGTTTGATTCCTTGACCAAGATATTTGAAGGGAAGAATAGAAATTGGAAGATGAGCTTAAGAAACCAGTTGAAGGAAGTGAAGATCTAGAATGCAGAGACCATGCAGTCATAAGGGTCTCTCAAATCAAAGAACAACTTGAAGCGGAAGTGAAGAATGCAGAAGTGGTGATAGCCACCTTAAATAGCCTCCCAGGATCATGGGATTCATTCATGTGAGGAATTTGTGCCAAAAGGAAGTAATTACTTTCAGCAGACTCTGAGAAGAAGAAGAAGCTCGACCCATAAGAAGAGAAGAGAAGATGGGAGCAACTGAAGATCAAGCTCTCACCATTCAAAGAAGATCCCTTAATCGATGAGGAATATGAAGATATCAACTCTTGAAGAACTTCTTATCCACCTTAGCATTTGGATAAGAAACGGTGCTATTATGAATGAAGAAGATGATGAAGTTGAAGACTCAAGAAGGAGTATACCCACGAAACAAATAAAGATAAGTATTCAATTGTCATTTCATAATATTATTTTGTTATGCATTTGTTTATATTCAGTTGATGTATTATGCATGATAGGATGTTTACATTAATAACAGTATACTGCTAATATGCATGTGATGGGTAAGTAGCTCATGGTGCTATACAACTCTCCATTGCTACTTATCTAGAATGAAACCTCTTTGTCGACATATTGGATTAGTGCACAATCTCAATGTTGTCCTAGTAGAGATGGAAGGCATCTAGAAAGTTTCTGTGAGATATGGATGGATGTTGTATTGGCTAAAATAGTTGCATGATCATATAGTTATACATAAGAATTTTTCATTATGAATATACCTTATGAAATGTTTCTAACCATACAACTGCATTTGACTTGTAGGAAAGATCGCATACATAATCGCCTACAAGCAAAGAAGAATGAGACTCGTTCCAGAGAACAAGTGACGACAGTTCAAAGATGAAAAATAATATGATGAGTGCAGTGACATCATTGATGTAGAACCTTCCAGCCACCAAGAAGAAAGGGAAGACCAGTTCAAGAAGACTGATGTCTAGGATGCAGTATCAAGACCTGAAGAGAAGTTCATAGTTCCATCATGCAGTAGATGGAAACATCGTGAGATATAAAGCAAGATTTGTAGCACGAGGCTTCTCATGAAAAGAAGGCATAGACTATGAAGAGACATTTGCAGCCAGTAAGAATTGAAACACATACATGATGAGATTGATGAAGATCTTAACCTTTGCTACAAGGTTGAAGATGAAATTCTATACAGTAGATGGATACATAGAATACTAGTAGCATAGGAAGCTACTTGTCACTCCGATACAGAATGTTTTCAGTGCATAAGAGCACAGAAGATAGAGGGAGTATGATGCTTTGCTTTAGAGGGAGTGACTACAAAATATCTTGAGGTTCGACATGGTACGATAGGATGGGTAGATTACTGATAACTCTAGGCTTTACTGAGAGTAAAGCAGATTCCAACCTCTGCTTCAAGGTTGAAGGAAGAAGGCCAGTAATGCTCCTGTTATGTGTTGATGCACTATTTTCTAGGCATGTAAGTGTGGACAAGGGAAGTAGGAAGTAGAGATCCTGAATAGGTTTAGGATGGCAAACTGCATGACCACACCTATGGCATCGAACATGAAGCTATTGAGTGATGCTTCATCAGAGTTGGTTGATGCTACGATGTATCGTCAGATGATTGGGTCATTGATGTACCTGACGAACACAAGACCAGACATTTGCTTTGCTGTGAACACCTTGAGCCAGTTCTTGACAGATCTAAGAAATGTTCACTTGATTGCTGCAAAGCATATTCTAAGGTACCTGAGGGGTACAGTTGATTATGGGTTCAAGAATGATGCGAATCAAAAGATTATGTGGATTCGTATTGAGCAGGTAGTGCCATTAATAGGAAGAGCACTTCGAGGTACTACTTCAGTATGGGATCAAGTGTGATCTATTGGTTTGGAAGGATGGAATACTATGTGGCGCTAAGTACAGCTGAAGTAGAGTATGTCATAGCTTGTTCAGCTAGTTGTGAGGCAGTATGGCTAAGGAAGCTACTGTCTGATATATTTGATCTCTAGTTGGATGCTACTTGTATACATTGTGACAACCAGAGTTGCATGAAGTTGTCAGAGAATCCAGTGTTCCATGACAAGTCGAAGCATATCGAGATCAAGTATCACTATATCAGGGATATGGTGCAGAGAGGAGTAGTGAAGCTCCAGTATGTTGCGACGGAGGAATAGATAGCTGATGTGTTGACAAAGCCATTAGCCAGGGTGAAGTTTGAGTACTTCAGGGAGAAGCTTGGTGTTCTCCAGATCAAGGTTTCCTCCAAGGGAAAGTGATGAGTCCCGTAACCATTCTGACATGGTGAGAGGATTGGTTCCTTCCATGGTTAGATGTAAGGGATGAGCCATTCTGTCATGGCTAAAGGATTAGCTTCCTTTCATGTCAGATGTGAGTGCTGGCCATTTTGTCGAGTAGGATAGATGTAAGGGATACCACCATTCTGATGAGCAGGTCAGATGTAAGGGTAGAGCCATTCTGTTCATGGCTAAAGGATTTAGTTCCTCCCATGTCAAATGTGAGTGCTGGCCATTCTGTCGAGTAGGACAGATGTAAGGGTTACCACCATTCTGACAAGCAGGTTAGATGTAAGGGAAGACCCATTCTGACGAGTAGGTTAGATGTGAGTGCTGGCCATTCTGTTGAGTAGGACAGATGTAAGGGCTACCACCATTCTGATGAGCAGGTCAGATGTAAGGGCAGAGCCATTCTGTCATGGCTAAAGGATTAGGTTCCTCCCATGTCAGATGTGAGTGCTGGCCATTCTGTCGAGTAGGACAGATGTAGGGGCTACTTCCACTCTCCAGGAGAGTGGAGGCACCTGGTTAGTTACCAGGTAGCTCAGTCTGGGACTGGGGGCCTTTCTGGTGAGGGTGGAGGATTTAGTTCCTTCCAGGTCAGATGTGAGTGCAAGCCTTTCTGGCAAGGGTGGAGGACTTGTTTCCTTTTAGGTTAGATATAAGTGCTGAATCCTTTTCATAGATGATAGTGATGTCCTGTCATGCTGGTGAATGTGAGTGCTGGGCCTTTCTGATGTGATTGTAGTTTAGTACATGATCAGATGTAAGTGCTGTGCATGCCTTTTTGATGAGTAAGTTAGATGTAAGTGCTGGGAAAAGACCTACCTGATGGTTAGGCATACAACCAGCATGAAAGAAGGCTGGATCTGTAGAACTTCCTATGATGAGATAGTACACATAGGATGATGACCAGATGAGATCCAGATCACGCTATGATCCAGATCCAGTTATGATGATTCTGAGAGATCCAGATCGAGTGATGATTCAGATCCAGCAGTAATGATCCAGATCGAGTGATGATCCAGATCCAGATCCAGATCAAGTGATGATCTAGATTCAATGATGATGATCTAGATCAAGTGATGATCTAGATTTAGTGATGACGATCCAGATCTAGTGATGATCTAGATTTAGTGATGACGATCCAGATCGAGTGATGATCCAGATCCAATAGTGATGATCCAGATCCAATGATGATATCTAGTGATGATCCAAGTTGAGAGATGATCCAGATCTAGTAACGATGTTCCAAATTGAGTATGATCTAGTGACGATGTTCCAGATTGAGTATGATCCAGTGACGATGTTCCAGATCAAGTATGATCCAGTGACGATGATCTAGATCAAGAGATGATCCAGATCCAGATGAAAGATGACTAAATATGAAGACAACTTGATGATGAAGATGATGAGCACTCAATTATGATTCAGATGATATAGAGAAGACGACTTGTGCTAATAAATTGTGTTAGGAGAATACCTTCCTAGTTAAGAGGGAGTGTTGATGTAATTGTAACTTCAGAATGTATTCATCCGTATTGATTATGTATTGTAACTTGATGTTTATTCCAGGATGTAATTGAGTCATGTCATACCCCGATGTTTATTCTGGGAAGTTTCTATAATGAGAAAGTCATGTCAAGTCATTGTGGGTAACCCTCCTATTGGTCAAGGGTTAAAGTCCCCATAGTTGTGGGGCCCTTGGGTTATTAGACTATCCTTGTGAATTCGACCCTAGGTGAGTCATTGTAAGTCAGGGAAATAGTCCCCACCATTGTGTTACCCTCCTATTGGTTGGAGGAGGCAAAGTCTCGATAAGTTGTGGGGCACTAGGGTTATTAGACACTCCTAGAAATGTCAGCTCTAGTAAGTAATTGTTAAGTGAGGCCTACATGTTGGAGTGCACTTCAAGTGAACGGAAGAATATAAATAGAGAGTGAGCCTCTCTATTTATCTCACTCACAACAAACACACTCACTCATTGGGGTGCATGAGTGAGAGAGGAGAAGCTCTCTCAGTGAGAGAGAGAGAGACTGCTGCTGTTGGGAGATCATCTTACTATTTTCTGGTTTTACCTTTTGTGCTGATTCTATCTTTGAGGAAGTTGCGGGGTTTTCTCCTTTATGGTTTCCCCGAGGAAAATTCTTTGTGTCTCTTGTCTCTTGTGATGTGCTTATGCTTTACTACTGTGCTTGTTATTCTCTTAGTTAAAATATCCTAAGATCATAATGCTAGCTTATATGATGAAAAACTAACACCCCAAGGTTCCAAGAAGAACTCCTAGAAGAAGAAGAACAAAGGAGAAATGAGAAAGTGCGCATACTGCAATAAGGGTTATCATCCTAAGAGATCTTGTATGAAAAATCAAATTGACATGTTGACCCAACTCCTGGAGAAGAATAACATATGCCTTCCTGATTGCTCAAAGAAGAGGGAAGGAGGATTGAATTCATAGGACAGAGAGAGAGTACAAGCCTTGGTTGCTGGAACATCAAGCTCACCTAGCTTCATCATAGACTCTGGAGCTTCTAGACATATGGTTTCAAAAAAAGAGATATTCTCCTCTCTTGACATGTCGAAAGGTCCACCAATAGTTTTGGGATATGACTCTCTCACTGACAGTTTGGTAAAGGGAAGGATTGATCTTGACCATGGTAAGTTCAATAATGTGTTGTATGTTCCAGGTCTTGCCTCTAATCTCTTGTCAGTATATCAGATGACTCATACTAGGTCTCCAAAGAAGGTCATCTTCTCCCCTGATTATGTTGAAATCACTGACATTTCAAATGGTAAAGTCATAGCAAAAGGTGTTGTAGATCACACTTCGAAGGTATACAAGTTTTCCCATTTTCTACCCTACTCAAACCCCTCTGCTCTTCTGATTCATGCTAATGAAGCAAGCAAGCTTTGGCATGAAATATTTGTCCATATTAACTACAAGTATATTTCTGATTTGAGTGAAAAATATATGGTCATAGGGTTACCAAAGATCAAGTTTTCTAAGGGAGTCTATCAAGGTTGTATCCTAGGAAAACACCCAGAGCACAAGTATGAGAAAGCTAGTCATGAGAGAACCTCTACACCTCTTGAGCTGATCCACAGTGACATTGCTGGTGTATTCCCTCATATGTCCATGAGTCAAGACAAATATGCATTGACCTTCATAGATGACTTTTCTAGGTATTGTTGGGTTTACTTCCTAAAGCATAAGTCTGAATTTTTTGACCTCTTCAAAGTATTTAGAGCCTTGGTTGAAAACCAGTATGGGAGGAAACTCAAGATCCTCAGATCTGACAATGGTGGTGAGTATGTCAAGTCTTATCTCATTTATTATTGTAAATATGTAGGTATTCATATGCAACATTCAATCCCTTACACACCACAACAAAATGGTGTTGCTGAGAGAAAGAACAGATCACTGAAGGAGATGGCAACCTGCATGATGGAGGCTAAGACTTTGCCAGCAAAGTTTTGGGCCAAGGATATAAAATGTGCATCATACATCCAAAATAGGGTGCCTCATAAGCATCTTGATGGTATGACTCCTTTCGAAGCTTGGAGTGGGCATAAGCCAGATGTGACCCATTTCAGGATTTTTGGCTCAAAGGCTTGGGAGAGAATTCCAACTGAAAAGAGGAAGGATTTGCAGCCCCAAAGCCAAGAGTGCCTATTTGTTGGGTATTTTGAAGATTCAAAATGGTACAATTTGATCAACTTGAGAACTAACAAATCTTTCATTGAAATAAGTGTTCAATTCCAATAAGAGCCTCTAGTAGCAGTTGAAGTTGGAGAGTCTTCTTCACCACCAGATCCATTGATTGTAAGTGGGGAGACTAATGAGTTTGATGATTCTGATATTTATGATAATGATGATTTGATTCCAAATCCTAACAGTCCTACAAGACCAAATTGGGTAGCAAATACCATTCATGCAGCTGGGGAGATAGCTGGAAATCCTAGTGACACTAGGAGGACTAGATCTCAGTTTGAGAGTGCCCTTTGTGTGCAAGATCCTCTATTTGCTAAGAAGTGCTATTTGATGGTTGAATAAGATCCACAAACATATGAAGATGCAGCATATTATCCAAGATGGCAAACAGCCATGAAAGAAGAATTCAGCTCACTCCAGAAGAACATCACTTGGGAACTGGTTGATCTTCCCCGAGGGAGGAAGCTAGTTCAATGTAGGTGGGTTTTCAAGACTAAGTTTGCTGCTGATGGTTCACCTTTGAAATATAAGGCAATATTAGTATCCAAGGGCTACTCACAAGTACATGGTATTGAATATAATGAAACCTTTGCACCAGTGGCAAAGATGGACTCTATAAGGCTAGCTCTAGCCATTGCAGCTTCAAAGCAGTGGGAGGTACAACACATGGATGTGAAGTGTGGTTTCCTAAATGGAGATTTCACTGAAGAGATTTACATGCAGCAACCTAAAGGGTTGTTTCTAATCCATATTTAGTGTGTAGGTTAAATAAATCATTGTATGGGCTCAAGCAAGCCCCTAGGGCTTGCTATGCCAAGATTGATGGATTTTTGCTATCACTAAGTTTTGTTCGATGCAAGTCTGATACTAATGTCTATTTGAAGCTGATTCATGGTTCTTTGATGATTATTGTCTTTTATGTGGATGACCTTCTGATTATAGGAAGTTCAAAGAAAGAGATTGTCTCCTTGAAGGATGCAATGAACCATGCATTTTCTATGACATATTTGGGATTGTTGAGCCAATTCTTGGGTCTCGAAATTGCTCAATCCCAACATGGAATCAAAGTACATCAGTACAAATATGCTTTGGATTTTCTGAACAAGTTCAACAAGAAATATTGCAAGCCAAGCAAGACTCCCTTCCTTTCAGGAGTTAAGCTTGAAGAAGTAGGTTCTTCTCCTATGGTAAACAATACACTGTATAGGCAGTTGGTTGGGTGTTTTCTTTATCTTACAGACACTCAGCCTGATCTATCTTATGTAGTTAGTGTGGCTTTGAGATACATGGATCAGCCTCATGAGATTCGTTGGAGAGAAGCCAAAAGGATCCTAAATTTTGTTAAGGAACAAGAACTCATGGGATCTTCTACAAAGCAAAATATGATCTTGATTTGATTGGGTTTACTGATAGTGATTGGGAAGGTGATAACACATATCAAAAGTCTACATCAGGATATGTGTTCATGCTTGCAAAAGGACCAATCATCTGGTCAAGCAAGAAGCAGAGTGCCATAGCACTCTCATTTACAGAAGCAGAGTATAGAGGAGTTGTGAATGCATCAACTCAATGTTTTTGGTTGCAGGGGATACTTGGAGAATGTGGCTTCAAATTAGAGTTTTCAACTATTATCTACTGTGATAATTAGAGCACCATTTGAATCTACAATGATCCAGTTCAGAGACAGCAAACCAAGCACATTGAGATCCATATGCATTACGTCAAACAGCTTGTGCATGATGGCACCATTGATCTACTCTTCTATGCATCTTCATAACAAGTAGCAGACATCTTCACCAAAGTTTTTTGTGAGAAGACCTTCAGCAATCTCAAATCACTGCTGGGTATTTTTGATCATGCTGTGAAGCATTATTGATGACAATATTTCCAAAAATTTTGTTTTTCCTGTCCATCTTTAAGGGAGGATTTTTCCACTGAGTTTTTGCCTCTTTCCTTGGTTGTATGGACACGCAGTATGTAAAGGGTGACTAAGCCAAGTTGCTAGGCCCTATAGTTTTATGATATTTACTCATAAATTTAGGCTTAAAGGGGGGTGTTAGAATAATCAACCCATAGTTACCTACCTTAGACATTAATTTTAATTATTTTTGTCTTATTACCTAGTTTCCTAGATTCCACTCTATGCTAGTTTCCTTCTACAAGACCTAGAAGTCAACACATGCTAAAATTGAGTCATGGAGCACTTGGGAAACATCTTGGAAACCATATTTAGCATGTCTACTTTATTCCAGATCCTCCAAAGAGAATATCTTCTTTTTTCTGAAAAGTTGCCTGTTTTATTGAGATTTAAGGAAAAAGGAAAAGCTAGACTAGGTGTAGTTGACTTGTTTCTTTCCCACATCATCCTCCCTCCTCTTCTCCTAATAAAATCATGTATGAGTTGTCTTTCCATCCCTCTTTATCTTTCCTACTTGACTTATCCAATTCGTGAGCATCTTGGTGGATTTGGAAACTGCTTTATGCACCTATGGGGGATTTGACTAGATTTAGTAAGCCTACTTTTTGACCTTTTTGAATGGAATCCTTATGCATTCAAATATATCATGTAATTATATATTTAAGCAACCTATTACTTCATAATGTTGGCTATTTTACACTTATTGAATACAGATTAGTGTTATGCTCCAATTTCAGTCTCCTTTGGTGTTAATTTTGCATGTTTGATTAGCAATTTTGTGAGTGTAATTGTTCTATCTCTTGGGTTCAATTTCCACATAGATGACACAGTAGTTGAATCCATAAAGAAATCATAGGCCACTTGCAACAAAAATGGTATTTAGTTGACAACATTATGGATGAATTGTCCTTTCCTGTAATGGTGCTGATTGAAAAGGACTGTCCACCTGGATTGACGATTGAGCAAGTGGAGAAACAATGGGATGAGGGAGAGGAGAAGATAAAAAAACTTGACCACATCAGCATCCACAATGTAGATTGATTGATTAGACATCCATTTGTGGTGGAGAAAAAGATCCACATTTATATCCGATTTTGGCATAAACTGGATAAGAATGAAATTGAAGAATATAAGTGCAATGCCCATCTTGGCATTGAATTATCTAGTTACCCTGATATTGAGGAGCTGCTCTGTATCTGGAAGATGTGGAGAAATTTCTTCGTATAATAGCTTTGTTTAGGCTTTGATCCCCTTTAGCGGGAGATCCATTTTTTTTGTAATAATTATTTAAGAGGGTGATCTCGAATGTATTAAGGACCTTTTTTTGGACTTTTGGAAGGAGGAAGACTGATACAAGAGATTGAGAGAACACCTCTAGTTGTTCATATGGTTTATGTAATTTGTTACTGGACTTCAAATCAATACAATACTGTCATTTCTTATCTCTTGTCTTTATCTAAATGAATTTCTTCAAATAGATGTCAATCTTCTTTGTTCCAAATGGATAGATAATGATATGAGTTATTTACAATCATTAAATGTGTTTTATTTAACTCAGATTTATCTATGCTATTTATCTATGCATTGATAAAGTTTCATACAATTTATTTTATGAATTGTTTTTATCTATTTTTGTGAATAATTGAACAACAATATTCAGGAGCATAATATGTTTGTTTTTCAAGTTACATGTGCTACGTAGGTTTATTCAGATTGATTGAATCCTAAGTCACTGACTAATTGATTTTCATTAATTAGCTATCAATTAAGTGATGAGATTCTAATTTGATTTACATTTTTGTTGATTGAATGAAAATTACTTGTCTGCTTACACATCTGGTTTACCTGCAGATCAACTCAGTATCTTTTCAGAGTAGTTTAGATTTAGATCAAGTTCCCTTTCCTAGTTAGGTTTAAGTTTTCTTGTTCTTTATATCATCTCCCTTGTTTCCTAAACTAGGGAAACAAATCCTCTACAGATCAAATCCAATCATAAGATAGTGGAGGATACAAAAGTATCAGTGGGAGATTACCATCCTAAACAGCTCGAGGATAGAACAATACCTGCGTGGGATTGTTTGAAGCCTTTGGCTGGGTTTTCTTCGTGTGTTGTAAACCTTAAACACCCTAATCAACCACATACATAGTTGGGGATTCAACAAATGATGCTAGAAGGAGGGCCAACACATCATGCCTAAACAAAATACTCATACACCTCCTCCAGCAAGAGATACGATCTTCACCCGTAGTCACGCTCATGCATCTACATCATGGGAACAAATGATACAAGGTTCAGACATCATCCCTGTTACCCCTGGACAAGCACAGACTTCCCAATCAGACAGATACGTTCTCGTATCACCCATCCTAGGACCCATCATAGTTGAACAACTGTTGAAGGATAATTTCCACAACATTGCTGGGATTCAAAGGCGATTCACTGAAGGACATCCCACCCAGGATCCTCTCCAAAATGATAATCATGACAACCCAAGTCCAGATGACCAAAATGATGAGAGATGTCGTGACCTTTTCACTGAACCATCCACTCCTGGTATTGATCTAGGTTCCCTATTTCAGGATTCAGCAACTCCTTGACACAACTTCTGAGCAGGAGGACCACCCCTGTCTCCTCCCTCTACTTCATCTTCCTCAAAAGAATCGTTAGATTCTGAATCTTCAGATTCCTTAGAATAATCTATCCCTATGGCTGACGAACATCGCAATAGGCCATGGTTAGATGGGGATTCCATGTCTGTCTTAGGCGACCAGCATAGGTTACCTAAAAACCCCGAGAAGTAGCTTCCAAAATTTAATCCAGATGACAAAATCCCCGTGGAATACCACATCAAATCTTTCATGCAAGCCATCAGGCTTAGGAACGTCATACATGAAGACGTGGTTTGCAAACTGTTCCCTTACACGTTCGAGGGAAAAGCTTATACCTGGTATTTCTCCTTAGAAGCTAGCTCCATCTCGTCATGGGATGTGTTTTCTAGACTCTTCACTCAAAAGTTTGGAGATGTCAAGACGAGTTAGTCATAGAGTTGTCTTCCATGAAGACTAAGGGTAAAGAAAGAGTCAAAGATTACAATCACCGGTTTTCATATTTAAAAAATAGGATTGCAAATATGGTACTTCCTGTTGACTAATTACTGGTAGCATACTATATTAAGGGTTTCCCAACCCAAATAGCCATGTGGGTCAAAAGGGCTTACAAAGAGTCCTTACAAGACACCTTTTTCGAAGCCATCCAAATCGAAAGGGACATGTTCTATCTCAAAGATAACCCTGACACTACATCTGAGCAAGCATCTACCTCACGTAGGAAAGTGACAGTTCCCCTAAACCTACTACTACCAGCCAAGATCCGTTCAATATGAGTGAAGTGAAGAAGATCCTTCAAAGAATGTCTAACGAGATGGTAGATCTTAAGAATACAAGCAATGAAAATCAGTTAAAAAATAGAGGATTCAATAGGCCACCTTTTAGGAGGCCAAATAAACCTCCTCAGAATCCACCACCTCCAAATCCCAATGAGGGGTTCACCTCAGAAGATATCTTCTCTGTCTTGAAAGCCTTAGCTGCAGGAACACCAGATATTCCAGAACCCTTTGAATATTAGTATACCCAAGAATCACAACCTCCATAAGAAGAAGAGGAAGACGACTAGTAGGTCAGCTCTGTGAGCTTCTTCGAAGAAGAAGAAGAAGAAACTGACACTGTTTTTAACCTACAACAAACACACAATATTAGGTCTAAAGGGCCACCTCCCTAGGAATCATCTCCTTCGACACAGACCTCTAGAAAAGGTAAGACTCAAACTCAGAAGGACACCCTCATTCCTGAGCCAGAATACAACTTGGCCAAGGATCTTAAAAGAGTCAAAGCAAACATATATTTATTTGATCTTCTCAAAATCCCTTCCATAAGGGATTCCTTACCCAAAATAATGATCATAAAACAACCCTGAGAAGCTCAAAATAATAATTTTGATTCTGCTCCCTGACCAAACCATTCAAAGCCGAGAAGCAAGTGCACTCCTCCCTTTTTACTTACCTTTGAAAACTTTAACAGGAACGTGCATAACTGTATGTTAGACTCAGGTGCTTCATCTAATGTTATGCCTCTTTCTGTGTGTAAGAAACTCAATGCCACCGTGGAAAGATGTCCTATTAAAATTGTGCAATTAGATAGATCCAAGGTTAAAGTTGTAGGGAGGCTGATGAATGTTCTTCTCAGATTATCTGTAGATCCTTGGATTCATCAAACTATCGATATTGCGATTGTAGATATTCCAGAGACTTACGGTATGTGAATGAGTCGAGATTGGTTAGAGAAATTTAAAGGTTACTTTGCTATTGATTGGTCCCACCTCTAGTTGCCTCTTAATGGGAAGCCTAACAAGCTCAAAGTTAATAGGGAACCATTCATGAAACAAACTGTAACTGATCTCGACGTTTCAAATGGATCTGTCTCCTTCTTTAACAATCAAATTGAGCATTCACATTTGATACTTTCTTTGGAGACTTGCCTGCTAATGTCATACCAACGGAGAATGAGCAGAAACACTCTCAGATAACTCATCTCACATCTGTCCCATTCTTTAGCACTGTTGTTCATAATGTATATAACATAAATACCACTTTCAGAATTGATCCTATAGTTTGGACTTTATTTTTTGATGGCTCCAGATCAAAGGAAGGAGCAGGCGCAGGATGTGTACTTATTGATCCTAAAGGGGTCAAAAAAATGATCGCATGTAGGTTGGAATTTGAATGTACTAATAATGTGGTTGAGTATGAGGCGTTAGTCCAAGGACTTATAAAATCTATTGATATGGGAGTGAAATAAATTGAATGCGTAGGAGATTCTGAAATCATTGTGAAACAGGTACAAAATCAGATACATTGTCTATCTCCACGTCTAGTTAATTACCAAATATTAATCAGGGATATTACTAATTCTTTCTCAGCATTTAATATTAAATATGTTCCTAGATCATAGAACTTTGATGCAGATTTGTTAGCCAATACTGCATCTAGACTAATCCCTCTTGAAGGCTTGTCTCCACAAACCTTCTCTATTGAATTGATGTATAGACCCTCCATACCCAACAATGTCACAAGTTGGAAAGTGTTTGATGATGATCATCAAATACTTGACTTCCCGTGAGCCCAAAATACCTTCAAGGGTATGGCCATCGATGAAGCTGATCATGAGAAGTTTCTATCTGATCCTTCCAACATCATCCCCAAGTTTGTCATCAGTCTAAAGAAGTTCTATGATTTACAAGATAAATTTAGACAAACCACCAACTGCAAAAATCAAAGCTCAACCTTGAATCATACCCCTATCAACTTGGGAACATAGCACGAACCTCGATTTATCAATATTGGAATACACTGTTCCCATGATGAAAGAAGGGGTTTTATCAAACTCTGCAGGGAATTTAAAGACATTTTTTCCTAGACATATGAAGAACTCAGGACTTTTGATACTACCATCATGCATCATAACATCCCCATGAAACCTGATTTAAAACCCTATTAGCAGAAATTGAGGAAAATGCACCCCAGTGTGGAGTATTCTGTCAAGAAAGAACTAGACAAGATGCTCTTAGCTAGGATTAGATTTCCCATCTGACATACGTAGTGGATAGCTAATTTGGTTCCTGTTCATAAGAAGAATGTGTAAATCATACTCTGTGTACACTTCAAGAATCTTAATCAGGCCTCTTAGAAAGACAACTATCCTATTCCTCCAATGGAGCAGATACTACAGAAAGTAGCTGGATCATAGATGTTTTCCCTACTAAATGGTTTTTTTGGCTACAACCAAGTTCTGGTTGCACCCAACGATCAATTGAAAACTACTTTCTAGACCCCTTGGGGAACATTCACATACAGATGAATGCCATTTGGACTAATAAACATAGGAGCCACATTCCAGAGAGCTATGGACATAACTTTTAGGGGCTTGATCCACAATTTTGTCATTATGTACCTAGATGATGTTACCATTTACTCTAAAAAATGACATGATCATTTGTCTGCTTTAAAATAGGTATTCGAAACTTTGCAAGAAATTCAGCATCTCCCTCAATCCCAAGAAGTCCATCTTTGCAGTAATGAAAGGTAAGTTGTTGGTTTTCATAGTTTCAAAGGAAGGTATGATCATCGATCCAAAACACGTTGAAGCAATCTCCAATATTGGCCTCCATAAATATCGTAAGGCAATGCAGTCTTTTTTGGGTAAGATCAATTTTGTTCATAGATTTGTTCCAAATTTTTCTCAAGTTGTGAAACCCCTGCAATTCCTAGTGAAGAAAGATGTACCATTTAAGTGGTCTGATGAACAAAAGAATGCATTTACTGAAATTCAGAAAACCATAGCAGAAGCACCTGCTCTCATGTCCCCATATTTCAGTAAAGATTTTATATTGTATACATTTGCTACTGACTTTTCTTATGCAGCTGTCTTCACACAGAAAAATCACGAAGACGCTGAAATCCCCATTTCTTTCATGAGTTCGACATTCAAAGGGGCTGAACTCAATTACTCCCAGGTTGACAAACAGGCCTACACAGTATATAAATCAGTAAAACATTATAGGCCTTATCTTTTGAAGTCAAGGACTAAGGTGACTGTCCCTTATGTGGAAATTTGCAATGTCCTCGTCCAAAAGGAGTTGGGAGAAAAGAGAGCTCATTGGATGACCACCCTTAAAGAATATGATATGGAGATTAAGCCTACGAAGATATTCAGAGGAAAAGGTTTGTGTTAGCTCACCACCCAATCAAATGACCTTGAAAATCAACACACTGATTGTGAATAGGAAGAGGCTACTCCTATAGAATTTGTTAATGCACTTGAAACTGCAGTGTCTGAATGGTATGATCACATCAAAATTTTGTTCATAATGGGTTTAATCCTAAAAACCTAGATCCCAAAAAATGTAGAGCATTAAGGCTGAAATTATCCCCTTATCAACTTATTGATGATGTTCTATTTAGGAAGAGTTATGATGGAGTGTTTCTTAGATGCATGTAAAAGGATCAGACTGATGATTTCCTGTTTCAATTTCATGCAAGACCTGCAGGTGGACACTTCTTAGGTGATACAATGACTCATAAAATCATCAGGGCATGATACTATTGGCCTACTCTATTCAGAGATGCCCATCCATTTGTAAGAAAATGTGAGCCCTTCTAGAAATGCGCTGGCAAAGTTAAGAAGCCTGCTTACCCCTTCCAGCTAGTAGCAGTCCAATCCCATTTCAACAGTGGGGATTGGATTTAATCAGATCCATCAATCCTATATCCTCATTACAAAACAAATACATTTTGATAACCACTGATTATTTTATGAGGTGGTTAGAAGCAGTCCCTTTAAGGCTGTGTAACACGAACCAAGTAATTTCCTTGAAAATCAGATAATCACTAGGTTCAGCACCCCCAAGTATCTTGTTTTTGATAATGCCTCATATTTCTAATCCATTGACCTGACCAGCTATGCCCTTGAAAAGGGGATTAAGCTTAAGTTTTTTGCTAATTACTACCCTCAGAGCAATGGGCTTCCAGAATCCTCAAATAAAAACTTGATAAGCATTCTTAAGAAGATAGTGGCTTCACACCATAAAGACTGGCACACCCAAATTTACTATGCTCTTTGGGCAGATTGAATCACCCCAAATGCAACCCTTGGTAATTCCCCTTATTGCCTTGTTTATGGCAAGGAAGCTGTCATGTAGCAGGGATTTCTCCTTGCTATAGGGGCAGGAATGGGTCCCTTCCATCTATAGGACAGAAGGGTAGGTTCCTATGTGTGGAAAATGAAGAAAGAAAAATAGAACATATAGAAAGCAAAGAACAAGAAAGAATGGCCGTGAGCCCCTCTGCAAACAAGGTTAGGGCTTCACCTTGGCTACCTGCAAAAAAATATTAAACTGAATAAACCTGCAAAACATGTTAGAAATCAAACCTGCAAACAAATAATGGTTAGAAAACAACTAAGCTATCAAAGAAAACTAGGTTATACCTATAATTTGGCGAAATGGGCCACCATTCCCTGGATGAAAGCACCTCCCTATCTCACTCAACAATGGAGGAGCTATGGTTCAATGGGGAAGATGAGTGGAAGAGAGGGGGATGTGGGTGGCTTGAGAGGCAAAGAGGTCTTAAGGCATCCATGGGAAGCATAACAGTATGCAAGAGAGGTGTGTTTGAGAGTGACCCCCCACCCTCATTTTATAGCTTTTTTTGGGGTTTTAGGGTTTTAAGCCCTTGGTCCAGGCTTTAGCCCCTTTTTTGGGCTTTTAGCCCCTTCCACCCTAACTTTAGCTCCTTTTATGGTTTTTATCTCCTTTGAGGGGTTTTAGCCCCTTTTTGGAGGCTCTAGTCCTTAGGAGAGTTGTTTAGGCTCCTTTTTGGGGTTTTCAAGCCCTTTTCTTCATTCTTAAGCCTTTTTGAGGTTTTCAAGCCCTTTTCTTCGTTCTTAAGCCTTTTTGAGGGTGTGGGGGTCTAATGGGGTGTTACAAGGGTCGATCATGGGTGTCCTTGGGTGGTGTAGGCCATGTAGAGCTGAGTGGGGGATTTTTCAGGTTAACAGATTGCCCCCTGATGTGTGAGGGAAAGATCTCATCGTATGGCTGATGAACATCATAGGATTTGCTGCGTAGAGGTGGTGCTTCCGGGGCTGGGGAATGGTGGCTTTTGTTTTTTGTATTAATATGGTTCCCATCAATGGGTGAGATAAAAATAATGTGTGACATGTATATGGATGAGGTGGGCATCCCCATGCTTGTGACAATGTCAAAAGAATAATTTGATCTATGCTCTAAAATACAAGAGCTGATCATATACAACTGATGATACAATGATGGTTGTCTCAATTATAGGCTGAATACAATACTGATTTGAAGAACTGTTACATTGGAACCATGGAATTCTCATGGAATTCTATATCTTCATGACTGATGGTCTGCTGGATCTAGAATGGTACATAGCTATATGAAATCACTGATTGAGAGTCAGAGTCTCTATGGTACAAGTATGCTGCATCAATCATAAATCTAAATAGAAGCACTGCTGGGGCTTCTGGAAATTGTCTCCAATGCAACCCAGAAATCACAAGGGACATAACCTATTTAGGTCCCTCGAATAGACTCATCAATGTGCTAGAGTCAGGTGACATCTGGGGTCTTCGACCAAATATTGCATGAACCAAACCCTGTACGGATCTCAACGGTGCGATGATGTAGTTGAAGTCGAGCATGTGAGAAACAACCATCTCGAGAGGCACTAAGGACTCCTCTCAAGTGGTCCAAGGAAATCATCAATGATGTTAATGAAACCAAGGTATAGGGACCTCTGGGTCTATCCTCTAGAATATGTGTGTTGTTGTCGATAGAGGGAGACCTGCCCCTAGTCAAGGAAATGATGTTTCCTTGACCAGGAGCGCGAGGGAAGTAACCAAAAGGTGTGAGAAAATCTGCGAACTGACCCACTGAATAGGGGGGGAAAGGGGGAGGGAAAGAATTGAATAGGGGCAGGGGGAGTGTGGTTGAATCAAACTTCCTTTGTTCAGAGTATGATGGCAGGGTGGACCAGGCAGCAAATGAAACTGACTCATGGAAATGGGATCATAGCTGTAATATCGGGGATGTTACTGCAGATGGGAAATACTTGGAGGAGGTGGACACTTTTGATATTGATGGGATCCAAGGAAGACACATTGCAGAGTACTTTGAACAAAGGCGACCCAAAGGGGGAATGATACCAAACTGTTTTTTGTGGGGTGGTGTCTAGGGACACCGTTATGGTACGATCTCGTGGTTTTTCAGCGAGCCCGAGAAAGTAAATGCTCGATGGTGCTTTCAATTTTAGAGTCTGAAAGCAAGAAGAAGACTCTAGTGGGGGATATTTTTCGTTGGTAGTCTCCTGTGCCCAAAAAAGGATAAAAGTATACATAGGAGAGATCGCCCATCCTATAGGGGATGAGAGACTTCTTTACCGTTGGTAGTCCAATCAGGCTGGCAAAGGTTAAACCTATACCGACTGGACAGTCATTCAGATACTTTTATGAGCATGAACAAAACCAAGTTTGCTCAACAATATTTTCTCGATGAGAAGGCTGGAAAAGAGCTTAATGAAAAATCATGGTGAGATTTTTCGTAAAGTAAGGCCCCTCTGCCTGAGAAAGCATAAAAGTATGCAGAGGGGAATGGTCTTGGCTTGAATACGCCAAGGTGGTCCTTTTCATTTAATGGTCTACATGGCCCGCAAAAGGAGGTAAACTAGACGATGTAGATGCCCTTTCCTATACTTTATCGAGTGGGAAATGAAGCAGCTGCGCTCGGATATCTTTTCATTGTTTTTAGGAGTCAAAAAAGAGCTTAAATGAAACTCCAGTGCGGTCAACCGATTGCGGTGGCACAGGCGGTGCCCCATGTTGGGATGGTGGACAGTGGTCCAAAGGTCATCTGTATAGTATGGATGGAGTAGAAGGATCTCAAACATACCGATACATGCACGAGATAGATCGTGGCAGAGGCTCGTGAGTCGGTGCGGTAGAGGCATGCAAACCGAGGTGGCTCTCGGACAGAGGTCAGGAGAGCTGTGTGTGAGTTGCGGTGGATGGACTTAAATACATGTGATGTGAGTCCAAGTCTGGGGGCACTTATATGCCAAATACATGCAAGAAAAATAAATCATTTTGTGGACAATGGTCCAGAGATCCACGTAAGGTGCAGTGGATAAATAAGACAACTATGTGTTAAAATACGAAACAAGAAGAAAAAATGGTAACCCTTTGTTGCAGCTGCAACAAATATCCCAAAATTCCAAAAAATTTTAGGACCCTCCTTTGCTCATATTAGTTCATTTTCTCCTTTGATTTGGTTCAATAATTCTTCAAGAAAGATTGCTACTAATACCTGAAATGATTCGCTGTGATCTTTTTTGCCTTTGAATGAGTTCCAAGTTTTTCAGTCATAAGTTTATTTGGTTCTACCCCNTTCAAGAAAGATTGCTACTAATACCTGAAATGATTCGCTGTGATCTTTTTTGCCTTTGAATGAGTTCCAAGTTTTTCAGTCATAAGTTTATTTGGTTCTCCCCCTGCCGTTGCGGAGGGATGTGCAGTTTTAATTCGGAAGGTTTACCCTTTGTCCTTCTGCCATTGCGGATGGGTGGTCGATTTTTGTTTTGTTTCTCATCGACAGAATTTTGGTTTTATGTTGAAGCCTTCTACCATTTCTTTCCCTGCCATTGCAGATGGAGTTGAGGTTTGTTCCTCCGTTGTTGCGGATGGATAGTTGGTCACGTCGTTGATTTTCTTTTCGAGCCCTTGGTTTGAATCGACCAATTTCTTGGTTTGAATCAGAAGGATTTGTCACTTCTGCTTTTGCCATTGCGGATGGATTTCGGTTTGAATTCGATTAATTTTTGCCGACTTCTTTGTTTTCATGTCGGATGCTTTGTGGTTTCGCTGATCTTTTCTTCCGCCGTTATGGCTGCCAAAACTCTAAGCTTTCCAAGCCAGCGTTGTGGATGATGGGATGTTTCTGGATCCGCCGTTGCGGACGACAGAAGCCCTGACCTTGCCGATGCAAAGTGTTTTTCCCACTCAAAACTTCTCCCATTGCGGATTGGTTTTTAGTTGAGACCTTCCGCCGTTGCGAAAAGAGGGAAGCTTTCGACGTCTGATACAAAACCTTCCACCGTCCGATGTTTTTCTTCGCTATATGTCGCCACGGATGAATTGGAGCTTTGACGGTTCATCATTGCGGAAGGGAATTCGCTTTCAGCCTTCGATTAGAAAACTCTCCGACGCCCGATGTTTTTCGCGCCCATGGTGGTTGACTATATATAGGGGTCGAAGGGTTATATTTTTTATTGTTGTTTTCGACTGTTGAGCACTGTCATTGTCATGCGTGCCGTTCTCACAAGATGTGAATGATTCCGTGCTGGTACCCATGTCCAGGTGGCTCGATTGTGGACGTTTGACCACTCATCTTCTCGTTGATTATGCATTGCACCTGCCAGGTAGGCTCATTGGCCTTCTCCCATTTCTGTTTAGGTATTTGGTTGAGTGTTTGCTACAATTAGGGTGTTAAGTGCAGTCGTTTCCTTCATCCTGTTGATTTCTATGCCTATATAGATGGAGGTTTTATCCTTTTGACCATGGGGTGAAGCATTTTCTCCCCCAAGTAGTATTTTACCCACCGTCGTTATCTTGAGACCCTGAGCGTAGAAATTAAAGGATTTTGGCGCAGACAGCCGTTACGAGGTCTGCGCCAAGCCACCCAGTGTGTAATGATGGGTTTGCAGGGAGAGGGTTTTGTGTTTTTCTGTAGCTTTTGGGGGTGCCCTTTCACCCGCATCTTTGGACCCTAGTCTTTTTTATTTCACGGTCTCGCGCAACCCATTTCTTGCTCAGTTTCGAACCCAGGCCGGGGAGGAGGGTATGCTACAATGCATAGTTTCTCACCATAGTAGCACTGGGGGTTTGCCTTTGATCCAACGTGCCTTAGAAACCCGCATCCTTGAATAGCCAGCCTATCGCCGCACTTTTCCATGCATATTTCAAACCCTAACCCGGGGAGGGGAGGGGTCGCTGCTTTTAGTTTGTTAAGCAGAAATCACATGGATAGAGGTATTGTTAAAAGCTTCATTTCAGGGCTTACATAGTTTTCCCTTATCTGTCCCATGCGGTGATTTGATAATGGCACCCGCAGAAAGCGAAAGCTTTGGGCATGTTAATGTAGATGTTTTTTGCCCGATTGCATAATCTTACTACTTATAACTAGTGTCAATCATGCTAAGTCACTGAACGATGTACATTTGGTTGTAATATTTCTGATTAGTTAGGTTATTTCAAGCTATAAACGCATATAGTTGGCTTCATTGACTGATTGCTGATATAAAAGAAATAAAAATGCTGCACACGGTCATATAAATATCTGCAATTTTGATTAATGATACAATGTTACATATGGCAGAAAGAATTTGAGTCCACCATGTCCAAAAGACAAAAGAAGAAGGCCCCTGCGGTCGAAGAAAAGCCAGAAGCAGAGGTTGTCACCAAGATGGAATACGTATATGAAGACACTAAATGCATTTCTGGCATGGAACTTGAATTCCAGTGGGGGGAAATATATAGACTGATTACCCGAAGAGAAGTCCTCGACATGGGCTTAGAAGAAGAGTCCATATATGCGAACATCGAAAGATATTCCTTTATGAAGGTCGCCACCAGGCCAGAGCTGTTCCCATGCTTTGAGGTAATTGGCTGGATTCTACCCTGGGCAGATATAACCATGATGATCCTGGAAAATGTTGACAGACAGGGCTATGCTGCATTTAGCCCTAGATATGTGGCGTTGGCTTATCACCTGCCAGAAGCCCACGTATTTTTATCTGATGACTGGCTGAATAGCATTAGAATGGACCTCATAGAGACTCTGAAGAGAATGCTGTTGTAGGGAAAACATTACCAATATAAACCGACAGGTGAGTATGATACAGCGAGCTTGAGGGCTCCCTACAGATTTATAGCTCTGATGCTTAATAGGGTCTTTGGGAGAGCCCATGGCAGATTCTTCAAGCTAGAGTGGATACCCATCATTTTCCAATTGGCCACCCAAGGGACAATCTTCAATTGGGCCAGCCTTGTATCAAGCAGTCTTTCTTCTTTTTTGACCTCAGCCTTGGAAGGAGAGTCCCGAAAAAGATCCGAATTTTATATGAGCTCAATACTCATAGACTGTATACTATGAAACCAGCCTTTCCTTGGTCTCAGGTGCATTTGGAATAGGGAAAGAGTGCCTGTCTATGCTACTTATAGACCATTGTGGGCACACCAGTACCACATCCATTACGGAGAAGTATGTGAGCACTTCATTATGCCACTATACACACTCATTTTCCAGAAAGAGTGTGATTGTATGTCGGAGGAGGCCATGCAAGTGATACAAGATTACACAGACTACTATTTGACCGAACATGGCATGTACTTCAGAATGTTTGGAGGCTCGAGAGCGCTTTCCCTATCGCCAAAATATGCAACTGACTACATTGTCCATAAGGAGGCAATCAAACAAGTGTTCCTAGATGGAATAGGCAGTTTCTTGTTCGAACACAAGAAGATTGCTTATCCTCCCTTACCTTTCCAACTAGGAAGCTATAGGTTCACTAAGGTGAAACAAGTTGGTGAATTTGTAGAGGAGCTAGAGAGATTCCACTTTGGCAAGATGCCCTATCATAGAAATGACTCCCATGGTAAAGTTGTGGAGAATTGTAAAGAAAACAAGGTGCATTTCGAATATACTCACCATTTTGATAGGGAAGAATCTATCTTCCGAAATGCCCCGAACATGACTACACTGAAGAGAATATTCACAAAGAAAATCACCACCAAAGGTGGAAAAGGGGATGAACAGGCTAAGGCTGAGGAAGAAGCCAAAAGGAGGGATGAAGAAGCCCAGAGGTTGGTGAAAGAATTTGCAGAAAGGCTACATAGAGAAGAAGAAAGAAGAGCTGCTTAGGAAGCAGCAGAGAAAGCAAGGGAAGCAGCCAAAGAAGCAGAGGAAGCAGCTAGAAAAGAAACTGAGGAAGCAAAGAAAAAGCTCGATGAGGAGCTCCAAAAGCAATAAGCTGAAAGGATAAAGTTGACACAGCAGTTATCTTCTGAAACAATAGTAGGGAAGACCCAGGAGGTGGAGAACCCTGAGGTTCAGACCCCTCAAGTACCTACTACCAGCATACCCATGGTCCCCACACTCAAGATGGACCCTTTTGTGCAGGAAAAGGGAAAGGAAATCCCTAATTTCAACACTGTATATTATGATAGGGCAAAAAAGAGAATAATAAAGAGGACAGAGAGGAAAGTTGAGGTGGAAGGTCTACCTGGTAAAATGATAACAGATATGGTTGTTATGTTAGGAACAGACCAGGATCCGAGATTTACCCTAAGAGCAGGGTCTGCATTCATCCAAGCTTCAGAGGATAATGTAGGCAAGATAATGATGGACTTGGAGCAATCCAAGAAATATTCTGCTCAATTGAAAGATACATTGAGGAAAGAGAGGGAAGAAAGCAACAGGCTCAAAAGGAAATATGAAGATGTGCAACGGGAAATGAAGTCCTCAAGAGCTGAAGTATAGGCCCTCCAAGTAGAAATGCAAGTCAAGGAAACAACACAGGAGGCCCTAGAGAAAGTGCAGAAGGAATGCCAAGATGTAAAGAGTGAGAAGGAACAACTACTGGCAAAGGTGGAAGAGCTAGAAGAGCAGCAGAAGATCCTCTTCCAGGCCAATGATCTGCACACCCAAGAACTGAGAAAGGAACATCAGGAGCATATTTCTTCTTTGACCACTGCTTTGGAAGTGGCAAGAGAATAGCAGGTTAACCTCCAGCCTTTCAAGGAGCATGTATTGACCCAGAAAACCAAGATGCTGCAGCTGCAGACTGCTGTTGAAAAAGAAAGATGTAGAGTGCTACAGATCGATGGCCGATTGGAGGAGATCCTGGAAACTGCATCCTACTTTGTGGACAGATCCTAGGACATCCTAGAGGTCCTAACTGCATGAATGGAAAGGTTGGAGAACAACAAAGAAACCCCAGCAGAGCTACCATCAAAAGACCAACAAGCCCTCAAACGGGACTATAACCTAGTGGAGTTTGCTATTAACACCACTGAAGACTTCAAGAAGGCAGTAAAAAAGACAAAGGGATTATGCACCGAGTTTGTCAGAAGACTTCTCATTACATACACTGGTGCCAGATAGAAGCTGAAGAGAGGCTTGAAGCTTTCCCAGATCACGATGCCTTTGTGGAGCTATTGCAAAAGAGATTCCAGGAGGAAGAAGCTAAGGTATAGGATATTAAAGCCCTGGATGATCTGATCTTGAGAAGCGAAGTAGATCATCCAGCTGTCAGTGTACAGCTTCTGGAAGATCAGCTCCGATTGAGTACATCCAGGGTGGAGGCTATCAAGAATCAAGCTGAGAAGTTTGAGATAAATATTCAATTTTTGGAGCCTTGTGCTTTTGAAGGCATCGCTAATGAAGCTGCAGCGTGGAAGAAGTTTCTAGATAGTCAAGTGGGCCCCTCCTCATGAAGGATCGATCATTATTGTAATTTGTAACTATTTTGTAAAACATTTAAGAAAAGTAGAACATTGGGAGACGAGAGGTTGGGAAGCCAAAAGGTCACTTTGGGGAGCCCAACAGTCTGACCCTTTTGTATAAATGTAAAAGACTTAGAAGGAGAAAGGGCTTTTTCCCAGTGAGACTGGTGAAGACATTGTAAGAAGAACTATTTCCTTTTGCAATAGAAAACTACAGTTTTCCTGTTGGAGAAAGCTTAGTGGAATATTCAAATGTTGTGCTATGGACTTGTTGAAGAGGAACTATTTCGTTTTCAGCTTTATGTCCATTAACTGTGAGACCGTTCTAACTCATTGAACCTATGTTCTTGCATGAATGTTTTCCGGTTTATTGTATGAATATTTCCACTATGAGTAATGGATGCTGTTCATAAACAATTGGCTATCTAATTGTCGAAATATCTTTAATCTTTCATGTGTTGTAGATAAGAATATCAGCTACCTGTAATTTCTGTTTATAATGCATGAATAATCCACATTACTCATAAATAAATCATATTCTGGCTCCCTGGGGATAGGTGGATAGATAGGCAGTTAGATGGATAGTTAGTTTATTTCATTACTACATATGTGATTTAGATGCTTGTGAGCCTAAGATGAGAGGTAAGAACCTGCGCATCACATTGTGTAGTTCCTCGCATCCTTATCACCCTGAATTGTTAGTTAGGCATTTGCAGTGCATGCATTAAGTTAAAAATACACAAAACTCGGTGGACCGAGCCGCAGCCGGTAAAACCTTTGTTTCGTTACGTGACTTATGGTAGCTGGACCGCAAATTGGACGGATTCCCTATACCAAACAGTCAACGGGCTAGTTGGGAACGTTGATTGGGGAGAATCCCTTGCTATTGTCGCCTGTGAATTTCCAGGCCTCAACAGTTCTGGCGCTAGAAGGAGGGCCGCCAGTGAATGGCTGGCTGTGGAAAATTAGTTTTCCCAAGATTACCTTACCAGCATAGATTTGAAGCTTTCAGCCTGACTCAAGTAATTACAGGTTTCGGTTATACCTTTGAGGTAAGAAAGCCTGTCCTCACCCTACGTTGCTCTTTGCTCAAAGTTTGTTCTATTGTCTGTACTCATGGCTGGTGTGATTGTGAACCATCCTAACCCATTACCTACTTGGAGATCTAGATCACCTCTGAACCTCACGCCTCCATTTCATAACTTACCTCAGGCCTTTGACAAGATGTTGCCTAAGTTTGACCCCGAAGAAAGGATTGCTGTAGATGACCACCTGCAAAGCTTTTATTTAGCATTAGAAGGGCTAAGGGCTGGGGAGTATGAAGATGTGGTCTGTAGACTTTTCCCGCACACCCTGAAAAGAGCAACAACATCCTGGTATTTCAGTCTCCCTACAAATTCTATTCCCGACTGGAATACTTTTGAAAGAATATTCAGAAATAAATATGCAGCTCAAAGAACTCATGCTTCACTAATGAAAGGTCTTGGTTTGTTAAGAAAAGAGAGAAATGAGAAGGTATGTAGTTTCACTCAAAGATTTTCAATATATCTGAAGAGCTTTTCGGAAGATGATAGACCCTCAGACAAGGCCTTAATTGATTATTATACATCTGCCCTAGGACCTGAGTTAGCCATGTTTGCCAAGATGAAAGCCAAACCTACATTGGTAGAGACTTATGAAGAGGCAAAAAGGGTAGAAGCTGAAATGGAAAGTGTAGAAGATTATCTTGACTTACCTAGAGAGAAAACTACAAATAGAAGAGCTTTACTACTGCCTAAACCTAAAGATGAACAATCATATGATTATTAGGGAATGCTGAAAATGATGCAGAATCTATCCAATAGAATAATAGACCTGGAGAAAGGGAGGGAAGCTCAGAAAACTCACAAACCCTATTATCCAAAAGGAGAGGATAACAACCAATGGCGAGTCTCCCCCCCACATCTACCATTAGTAAACATAATAGAAGTAGGCGGTGATAATTTCTGCACATTTCACCAACAACCTCATTCAGAAAAGAAGTGCCCGCAATGGTTGAATTCGATAACACTGGTTATGAATCAGCTACTAGATTCTAAAGCAACCAAGAACAGTGGCAAGGAGGAGAAGAAAAATCAGGTTATGGAGAAACAAGATAATGACACTATGTTTTCATGGAATGGTATCTCGCTGTTTGACACTGAAGAGAGTGCTCTCAAAACTGAATGCACACCTACAACGGCAAAGGATATAGATTTGACAATTTCCAAAATCAAGAGTCTGCAAAAGAATGTCAAGATACAAGTAGAGGTGGAGGTTGAGGACAAAACACCTAGAGCCAATACCTTAAACCAAGAGGCTGAGCCAATCACTGAGACTGTCAAACCTGTAGAAGAACTAATAGGTGTTAGTGAGGAAAACACTAATGAAATTGGAGAACATGAAGAGGATTTACCTACTCAAAACCAACCAGGAGAAGAAGACATAGAACCAGGTTGGGAAGATAAAGCTGATACCCCACCTTTTCTTTTGACCCTAGAAATGCTGAATCACAATGTGCATAATTGCTTGGTAGATTCTGGATCAGCAGTGAATGTTATGCCTCTGGAGATTTGCAAAAGGATTAAGGGTAAGCCAGAGTCCACATTTTGTGAAGTAATGCAATTAGACAGCTCAGGTGTCAAAGTGGTGGGAGAAATGAAAAGTGTCCTCATTCGCTTGTCTGCAAACAACAAGATTTGTCAATTTATTGACATTACTGTGGCTGACATACCTAGTGGATATGGGCTTATTCTGAACAGAGATTGGTCTGCCAGGTTAAAAGGCTATTTTGTTTCGGATTGGTCTCATCTATTATTGCCTCTCAAGGGTACCCCAAATAAGATTAATATTTCGAGAGAACCTTATATGAAGTATATCGTCACTAAGCTAGGGGAAGGAAATGAATCTGCTGATTCTGTCCTGGGAAACTATTTGACTGAGTGTAAGCTAAGAAGTCATACCTCAAGCAAGGCTAGTTCTATGAATGACGCTCAGCCTGAGCTCCTTCAACTTCTTCAGGCTATAAGAAATGATTGTAGGATAGTGGACATGTGTTCAGTTTCAAAGCTAGCCTAGCTAGACCATGGTTAGATGTCTCGTGTCTATGATCCAGCCCACCCTTTAGCTATCTGGATATAAATTTTTTCAGGAGTGGGCGAAATTTTTCTTTCTTTTGCTTTGTACATAAATAAATTGTTTTGTGTTCTTTAATGCTTTGAGGATTTTGATTATTTGATTTGATGCTGTTTTATATTTTGCTTTGCTAGCGTTGATTTTGGTTTTGAATAAAGAGGCAGACTTTTGGTTGCAATGGAAACATCAGGGTTCTTTATTAACTGAAATCTTGAGCGAAAGACTGTGATTTAAAGTATAGAATGTCTTCTAGTAGCGGTGTTCCTAACTAGCAATGCATTCATTGAAGTATTACTTAACCCCTGTAGATAACTCAGAAGTAAAAGAGGTCTAGAATACTATTTCGAGTCTCCATTCATTTCACATCTTAAATATCCAAGGGGGTGACAGCAAAAGACCCACGGAAATGAAGCAGAGTAAGCAGTATATCATATATAAATAATCCCATGCCATAATTTCAGAAAAGCAAAAGCTATCAAGAGTCAAAACTCCTTAAAGGAAAACAATACATATCAAAGCAAAGTATCAAAGCATGAAGTACTAAATTGCCACAAGATCCTCTCCGTCCGTGAACTGAAATATGAAATACACTATTCACACAAAAGGACACTATGGGATAGAGGATCCTGAATTAAAATTCAATAAGAAAGGCATGCAGGAGGACTCATATCAAAAGAACTAAAGTTCAAAAGGCACAAAATTGCAGTTGGCATGGGAATGAGGAACACAAGGATAATACTATTTACTATCTGTTACAATCCTGTGGTGTCCAAGCTGGAAGCTACCTAAGGACAGGAAAAATAAACCTCACTTATTTGGCCTCAAAAGAGTTATTCATACTTGCAATATTTCTGACGTTACCATTCCCCAAAGAATAGACTACTTCTCAATGGTTTAAATGCTTAAGTTGGCCAGCCCAAGGATACAGACATCTGGAAGATTTCAACTTTTATTCAGACGGTCTTGCACTGGGAAGGAGTTAATTCAGAAATCTAGGGTTCACCAGGTAGTCTCCAATTGTTGCAGCTACAACAAATTTCCCAAAATTCCAAAATTTTTTAGGACCCTCCTTTGCTCAGATTAGTTCATTTTCTCCTTTGATTTGGTTCAATGATTCTTCAAGAAAGATTGCTGCTAATACCTGAAATGATTCGCTGTGATCTTTTTTGCCTTTGAATGAGTTTCAATTTTTTCAGTCAGAAGTTTATTTGGTTTCAGCCCTGCCGTTGCGGAGGGATGTGCAGTTTTAATTCAGAAGGTTTACCCTTTGTCGTTCCGCCATTGCAGATGGGTGGTCGATTTTCATTTCGTTTCTCATTGGCAGACTTTTGGTTTTATGTCGGAGCCTTCTACCATTTCTTTCCCCGCCGTTGCGAACGGAGTTGAGGTTTGGTCATCCGCTGTTGTGGATGGATAGTTGGTCGCGTCGTTGATTTTATTTTCGAGCCCTTGGTTTGAATCGACCGATTTGTTGGTTTAAATCAGAAGGATTTGTCATTTCTGCTTCCGCCATTGTGGATGGATTTCGGTTTGACTTCGATTAATTTTTGCCGAATTCTTTGTTTTCACGTCGGATGCTTTGTGGTTTCGCTGATCTTTTCTTTCGCTGTTACGGTTGCGAAAACTCTAAGCTTTCCAAGCTGGCATTGCGGACGATGGGATGTTTCTGGATCTGCCGTTGCGGACGGTAGAAGCCCTGACCTTGCCGATGCATAGTGTTTTTCCCACTCAAAACTTCTCCCGTTGCGGATTGGTTTTTAGTTGAGACCTTCCGCCGTTGCGGAAAGAGGGAAGCTTTCGACATCCGGTACAAAACCTTTCACCGTCCGATTCTTTTCTTCGCTATATGTCGCCACAGATGAATTGGTGCTTTGACGGTCCACCGTTGCAGAAGGGAATTCGCTTTTAGCCTCCGATTAGAAAACTCTCTGACACCTGATGTTTTTCGTGCCCGTGGTGGTTGACTATATATAGGGGTTGAAGGGTTATATTTTTTATTGTTGTTTTCGACTGTTGAGCATTGTCGTTGTCGTGCGTGCCATTCTCACAAGTTGCAAAGGATTTCGTGCTGGTACCTACGTCCAGGTGGCTCGATTGTGGATGTTTGACTGCTCATCTTCCCGTTGATTACGCATTGCACCTTCCAGGTAGGCTCATTGGCCTTTTCCCATTTCCGTTTAGGTATTTGGTTAAGTGTTTGCTACAATTAGGGTGTTAAGTGCAGCCATTTCCTTCATCCTGTTGATTTCTATGCCTATATAGATGAGGTTTTATCCTTTTGACCATGGGGTGAGGCATTTTTCCCCCCCAAGCAGTATTTTACCCACCGTCGTTGTCTTGAGACCCTGAGCATAGAGATTAAAGGATTTCGGTGTAGACGGCCGTTACGCCGTCTGTGCCAAGCGACCCAGTGTGTAATGATGGGTTTGCAGGGAGAGGGTTTTGTGTTTTGTTGTAGCATTTGGGGGTGCCCTTTCACCCGCATCTTCGGACCCTAGTATTTTTTCCTTCACGGTCTCGTGCAACCCATTTCTTGCTCAGTTTCGAACCCGAGCCGAGGAGGAGGGTATGCCGCGACGCATAGTTTCTCACCATAGTAGCACTGGGGATTTGCCTTTGATCCAACATGCCTTAGAAACCCACATCCTTGAATAGCTAGCCTATCGCCGCACTTTTCCGTGTATAGTTCAAAACCTAACCCGGGGAGGGGAGGGGTCGCAGCTTTCAGTTTGTTAAGTAGAAATCGCATCGGTAGAGGTGTTGTTAAAAGCTTCGTTTCAGAGCTTACATAGTTTTCCCTTATCTGTCCCGCGCGGTGATTTGATAATGGCACCCGCAGAAAGTGGAAGCTTTGGGCATGTTAATGTAGATGTTTTTCACCCAATTGCATAATCTTACTACTTATAACTAGTGTCAATCATGCTAAGTCACTGAACGATGTACATTTGGTTGTAATATTTCTGGTTAGTTAGGTTATTTCAAGCTATACACGCATATAGTTGGCTTCATTGACTGATTACTGATATAAAAGAAATAAAAACGCTACACACGGTCATATAAATATATGCAATTTTGATTAATGATACAATGTTACATATGGCAGAAAGAATTCGAGTCCACCATGTCCAAAAGACAAAAGAAGAAGGCCCCTGCGGTCGAAGAAGAGCTAGAAGCAGAGGTTGTCACCAAGATGAAATATGTATATGAAGACACTAAATGCATTTCTGGCGTGGAACCTGAATTCCAGTGGGGGGAAATCTATAGACTGATTACTCGAAGAGAAGTCCCCGACATGGGCTTAGAAGAAGAGTCCATATATGTGAACATTGAAAGATTTTCCCTTATGAAGGTTGCCACCAGGCCAGAGCTATTCCCATGCTCTGAGGTAATTGGCTGGATTCTGCCTCGGGCAGATATAACCACGATGATCCTGGAAAATGTTGACAGACAGGGCTATGCTGAATTTAGCCCTAGATATGTGGTGTTGGCTTATCACCTGCCAGAAGCCCAAGTATTCTTATCTGATGACTGGCTGAATAGCATTATAATGGACCTCATAGAGACTCTGAAGAGAATGCTATTGTAGGGAAAACATTACCGATATAGACCGACAGGTGAGTATGATACAGCGAGCTTGAGGGCTCCCTACAGATTTATAGCTCTGATGCTTAATAGGGTCTTTGGGAGAGCTCATGGCAGATTCTTCAAGCTAGAGTGGATATCCATCATTTTCCATGTGGCCACCCAAGGGACAATCTTCAATTGGGCCAGCCTTGTATCAAGCAGTCTTTCTTCTTTCTTGACCTCATCCTTGGAAGGAGAGTCCCGGGAAAGATCCGAATTTTATATGAGCTCAATACTCATAGACTGTATACTATGCAACCAGCCTTTCCCTGGTCTCAGGTGCATCTGGAATAGGGAAAGAGTGCCTGTCTATGCTGCTTATAGACCATTGTGGGCACACTAGTACCACAGCCATTACAGAGAAGTATGTGATCACTTCATTATGCCACTATACACACTCATTTTTCGGAAAGAGTGTGATTGTATGTCGGAGGAGTACATGCAAGTGATACAAGATTACACAGACTACTATTTGACTGAACATGGCATGTACTTCAGAATGTTTGGAGGCTCGAGAGCACCTTCCCTATTGCCAAAATATGCAACTGACTACATTGTCCATAAGGAGGCGGTCAGACAAGTGTTCCTAGATGGAATAGGCAGTTTCCTGTTCGAACACAAGAAGACTGCTTATCCTCCCTTACCTTTCCGACTAGGAAGCTACAGGTTCAATAAGGTGAAACAAGCTGGTGAATTCGTAGAGGAGCTAGAGAGATTCCACTTTGGTGAGATGCCCTATCACAGAAATGACTCCCATGGTAAAGTTACAGAGCATTGTAAAGAAAACAAGGTGCATTTCGAATATACTCACCATTTTGATAGGGTAGAATCTGTCTTCCAAAATGCCTTGAACATGACTGCACTGAAGAGAAGATTCACGAAGAAAATCACCACCAAAGGTGGAAAAGGGGATGAACAGGCTAAGGCTGAGGAAGAAGCCAAAAGGAGGGATGAAGAAGCCCAGAGGTTGGCAAAAGAAGATGTAGAAAGGCTACATACAGAAGAAGAAAGAAGAGCTACTCAGGAAGCAGTAGAGAAAGCAAGCGAAGCAGCCAAAGAAGCAGAGGAAGCAGCTAGAAAAGAAACAGAGGAAGCAAAGAAAAAGCTTGATGAGGAGCTCCAAAAGCAAGAAGCTGAAAGGATAAAGTTGACACAGCAGTTAGCTTCTGAAACAGCAGCAGGGAAGACCCAGGAGGTGGAGAACCCCGAGGTTCAGATCCCTCAAGTACCTGCTACCAGCATACCCATGGTCCCCACACTCAAGCTGGTCCCTTTTGTGCAGGAAAAGGGAAAGGAAATCCCTGATTTCAACACTGTATATTATGATAGGGCAACAAAGAGAATAATAAAGAGGACAGAGAGGAAAGTTGAGGTGGAAGGTCTACCTGGTAAAAAGATAACAGATACGGCTGTTATGTTAGGAATAGACCAGGATCCGAGATTTACCCTAAGAGACGGGTCTACATTCATCCAAGCTTCAGAGGATAATGTAGGCAAGATAATGATGGACTTGGAGCAATCCAAGAAATATTCTGCTCAATTGAAAGATACATTGAGGAAAGAGAGGGAAGAAAGCAACAGGCTCAAAAGGAAATATGAAGATGTGCAACGGGAAATGAAGTCCTCAAGAGATGAAGTACAGGTCCTCCAAGTAGAAATGCAAGTCAAGGAAACAACACAGGAGGCCCTAGAGAAAGTGCAGAAGGAATGCCAAGATCTAAAGAGTGAGAAGGAACAGCTACTAGCAAAGGTGGAAGAGCTAGAAGAGCAACAGAAGATCCTCTTCCAGGCCAATGATCTGCACACCCAAGAACTGAGAAAGGAACATCAGGAGCAGGTTTATTCTTTGACCACTGCTTTGGAAGTGGCAAGAGAACAGCAGGTTAACCTCCAGCCTTTCAAGGAGCATGTATTGAACCAGAAAACCAAGATGCTGCAGCTGCAGACTGCTGTTGAAAAATAAAGATGTAGAGCACTGCAGATCGACGACCGATTGGAGGAGATTCTGGAAACTGCATCCTACTTTTTGGACAGATCCCAGGACGTCCTAGAGGTCCTAACTGCACGAATGGCAAGGTTGGAGAACAACGAAGAAACTGCAGCAGAGCTACCATCAAAAGACCAACAATCCCTCAAACGGGACTATAACCTAGTGGAGTTTGCTATTAACACCACAGAAGACTTCAAGAATGCAGTAAAAAAGACAAAGGGATTATGCACCGAGTTTGTCAGAAGACTTCTCATTACATACAACCGGTGCCAGATAGAAGCTGAAGAGAGGCTTGAAGCTTTCCCAGATCATGATGCCTTTGTGGAGCTATTGCAGAAGAGATTCCAGGAGGAAGAAGCTAAGGTACAGGATATCAAAGCCCTGGATGATCTGATCTTGAGAAGCGAAGTAGATCATCCAGCTGTCAGTGTACAGCTTCTAGAAGATCAGCTCCGATTGAGTACATCCAGGGTTGAGTATATCAAGAATCAAGCTGAGAAGTTTGAGATAAATATTAAGTTTTTGGAGCCTTGTGCATTTGAAGGCATCGCTAATGAAGCTGCAGCATGGAAGAAGTTTCTAGATAGTCAAGTGGGCCCCTCCTCATGAAGGATCGGTCATTATTTTAATTTGTAACTATTTTGTAAAACATTTAAGAAAAGTAGAACATTGGGAGACGAGAGGTTGGGAAGCCAAAAGGTCACTTTGGGTAGCCCAGCAGTCTGACCCTTTTGTATAAATGTAAAAGACTTAGAAGGAGAAAGGGCTTTTTCCCAGTGAGACTGGTGAAGACATATTGTAAGAAGAACTATTTCCTTTTGCAATAGAAAACTACAGTTTGCCTGTTGGAGAAAGCTTAGTGGAATATTCAAATGTTGTGCTATGGATTTGTTGAAGAGTAACTATTTCATTTTCAGCTTTATGTCCATTAACTGTGAGACCGTTCTAACTCATTGAACCTATGTTCTTGCATGAATGTTTTCCGATTTATTGTATGAAGATTTCCACTATGAGTAATGGATGCTGTTCATAAACAATTGGCTATCTAATTGTCGAAATACCTTTAATCCTTCATGTTGTAGATAAGAATATTAGCTACCTGTAATTTCTATTTACAATGCATGAATAATCCACATTACTTATAAATAAATCATATTCTGGCTCCCTGGGGATAGGTGGATAGATAGGTAGTTAGATGGATATAGTAGTTTATTTCATTACTGCATATGTGATTTAGATGCCTGTGAGTGTTATAGCGGATTTCACCACACTAGGTGAATCACACATTGTATGGCCTTCCCTTGTCCCGCTGCAGACTCATTATCCCCTTTGGACCACTTTATATCTTTTGATGTTACCTTAATCATCCCCAAAAAACATTAAAATATTGATATACGCGGCTTTTTCCCCGATAACCGCGTACATACGCGGATATTCCCTCGATAGTCGCGTACATCGGGATGTGTGCATAAATCCAAATCCTTTTGGACTGTTCCTTGACTTGGATCCGACTCATATGACTCCTGGCCTTCCATATGCCTTGAGATCGCACGGATTCGACCCTTCAGTATCCCTTTGAAGAGCTATATAAGGAACCCCTTGGTACATTGAAAGGATAAGAGAAAATTGAGAGCATCGAAATTATAGTCCATTGTTGCCAGAACTTTATGCTTGAGTCTGCATCCCTTTGTCCCTTGGAGCACTGTTGTGTTCTTCCCAAGCTTGCCCATTGTTAGTAAGCTTGCTATCGAAGTGATGGAGGATTGAGGTGGTGGAGGTCCAAGTGGGGGATTCAGTTTCTCCGGTTCGCAGCCGTGCCATCAGAGGTTGTCACTTGTAATCTCTGATTCTTATTAATAGAAATATCTTTTCCTGTCCAGTAATGTGTATTTGAATGAATATTGTTTCCATTGGAATATGTCAAATGCTTTTACATTATTGATTATATATGCTAGAATAGATCTAACACCATGAAATATAGTATGCTTGTATTGTTTACTTGTTGTTGAGGACGTGCTATAACAATTCAAGCTGAAGATTGGAAAGCTCAACGGGGATCTACTTCAACCGTCCGGAATAAGGTACGAGGTTCGATCCTTTAGTGTTAGATTGTTTATTTCTATTGTTGGAGAAGATTTATTTCTGGAGTCTAGCTGTCTGTTGTGGTACCCCAAGCCATAGGAATTTCTCTCCGTAACAGAATTGGCGACTAGTGGCGCCTTATTTGCATTTGGTGCCCATGCCGATGTTTCTCCTTTTTTAGGGTGTGGGAGTCCGTTGTATAGTATTGCCATGACATTTAGCAAGAGCCTCATACTCCTCTTGATCTTATGCTGGCCATGTTCCCCCCGGACTCCCCTTATATCAAGTTGTGAATGCATTTTCATGAGCTTTGCCTGTCTTATTGAGCTTTATGCCGGCTCCCCTGACATTGCGTTTCAGCCTTACAGCTCGAGCTTGTCTCATGTCTAGACATGCAGAGCCATTTCGTATATCTTTTGCAACTTGACTGACCCTTTTACCGGGAGGGGATCTTCCCCCGAGTGTCGATATCCTACACATGTTTCCTTGCATTGAGCATAGGTATGTTCCACTGCTTGGAACTAGTTTGTTTGCCCTGATGACACTCGTCTCCTCCTAGTTTGTAACTATAAAGCTAGTTTATTCTTTTTTCAAGCTTTTCAAATAACTGAAAAAGACCAAAAAAAATTAAAAAAACCAAAAAGCCGGACGGGAAGAGATATTATCTTTGGCAGCTGTCGAGTCGTGTCGCCTTCGAACAGAGCACTGTATATCACATCCATTGGTTGGGTTATAGTTTGACTTTAGGAGCTGTACTCGTTATCTGAGTTTTATCTCCACCGACTGGTTATGCTTCCAGTCCCTATGGAGCCTCTATTGATGCCTCCTGCGTCATAGAGATGTCCCAGTTTTC
>LPNX010537601.1:0-31865 GCA_001517045.1 Pseudotsuga menziesii | reverse complement strand
GTGTTAGATTGTTTATTTCTATTGTTGGAGAAGATTTATTTCTGGAGTCTAGCTGTCTGTTGTGGTACCCCAAGCCATAGGAATTTCTCTCCGTAACAGTGAGCCTAAGACGAGAGGTAAGAACCTGCGCATCACATTGTGTAGTTCCTCGCATCCTTATCACCTTGCATTGTTAGTTAGGCATTTGCAGTGCATGCATTATGTTAAAAATACAAAAAACTCGGTGGACCAGGCCGCAACCGGTAAAACCTTTGTTTCGTTACGTGACTTATAGTAGCCGGACTGCAAACCGGACAGATTCCCTATACCAAACAGTCAAAGGGCTAGTTGGGAACGTTGATTGGGGAGAATCCCTTGCTGTTATTGCCTTCAAATTTCCAGGCCTCAACACCCTTAATGGGTGGTGGCCTGAAAAACCCACATGAGGAGCAGTAGGGAAGAGTGATACAAGTATAGGTCTATAGACACTTGCATCGCCATGTTGTGGCTCTTCGATTGAGGTAACTTTCGAGAAGCGGTCCCAAAATTTGTTTGTTAAACATGAGACAATGGTCTCATAAGGAGATAGAAATTTGGGCCCGGAGGTGTGAGGGGTGTCTCGAACAGGTTCTAGGTGACTTTGAATTAGTAGCTAATGTTGCTGCCCCTGAATGGGGGTCTTTGATTTGTGGTAAAAATGTTGCAAAACAAAAAAGGGAAAAAACTACGCTATAAGGGAATCATAGTGGTTATATCAAGCATAAACTCTCTTGAAGTGGATCCCATTGTGCGGGTTCTTCAAGAGTCGACCGTCTGAGTAAGTGAAGAGGTATTCCCCCTTGTCAAGATGAAGGTCATTGATAAGGCAGGATGACAGAATCTGGTCTTTTATGTGAAGAACTGATTCCACACTATGGTTTAAAGGGAATGGGGTAAAACCAGAGATGGTCTTACATATCTCTCTGTCATCGTGTAAGTGGTGCCAGGGTAGATTAGATGGATCTTCCATGGCCGATGAGACGGAAGGGAAACTAGTGCTAGAGATCATGTAAATGGTATTGGTTGTGGTTTTTGTGGCCTTGCCCCTAGTCTTTGTTGGAGGAAGAGGGGTAGGCCTGGAGATGGGAGGAGTCTTTGATGGACCTGGAGGTAGGTGCAACATCATCTCAATTGGATGGACATGAGTCAACACATCTTGGGGCCTCAGAGGTATGGTAGGTGGTTCAAGGTACCACATAGGATCTCCCAGTGTGAAATCTTGTAGATTACGGATTGCCAAGACAGACTTACTCACGATCTCGGATGGTAGGAAAAGGAAAGGGAAAAGGAAAAGGAAAAGGAAAAGGAAAATGTTGATCAAGAATGAACCCCATTGTTTCCTTGGTAACCGAGGTTGAGGTTTCAACTGAGGTTGCAGTTGTGGCTGGGGAAACAACGGAAGAGATAGGTCTAATGTACCATCGATGATGGTGGAGACAAGAGGGTCTATAGAACTAGACATCATGTAAATGGACATGGTGTCTGCAAAAGGAGGTGGGGGATGGACTTCTTTGATTAGAGTGATCTAATATTCAAGGGAATGCTATCGAAGATTGGCTAGAGCCATTTGATACTCAGACAAGTCCTTGCAATGGTGAGAATAGTGTCAATACAATCTGCAGAGGGCGCAAGCATGGTTTGTTATCAATGACTTGTTTCACACTATTGGTGTGCTCGGAAGTTCAACCACGAGGAGGTTTTCGGTTGTATCCATGGCATCTAAATGCATGTGGATCATTGGAATCTCAGGGAATTTCTGAGTTGGATGGCCCTGTTGTTCGTAGACAGCGCAAGGTGGGATCTGCTGAGGTTTTGTAGTTGCTTTGGTGTTCTTGCCCTTGGCCCTTTTCGGGTGGTGCGGTCCAGGTGTGGGTGCGGTGGTTGGTTTTTGTGAACCAGGTGGAGGACTGGACTCGACCAAAATGGGCTGCATAGGTGTTAAGACTACCTGGGGTATCGATGGTTGAGCTGGTGGATCAAGATGCCACACCAAAATGCCCAATGTAAAGTTGGGCAAGTTTAGGGTGGCCATTATTGGCTTGCTCATGACACTAAGCAGAGGAAAGAGGAAGGTAATTGTATGGACTAGAGATGAGCCTAGACAACTCCCTAATGGTTGTATGTGGGGGTGAGGTTGTGGTTGCGGCTGCACATAATGCTGCTACTATAGGTGATGTTGCGACTGCTGTTGGTGTTGCGGCTGCGGATGGTGTTGTGGTTGGGGTTGGGGCTGTGGCTGCGCTTGTTGTTTGGGTGCAATGGTGCTGGATGAGACCATGCACAAGTCCACAGTCTCATTTTGTGTCGGTGGTGGTGACACTAAGGGGAAATGAGCCGTCATGTTGGTATCGGCAAACAACCCAGGGCCCACATTCAACAATGGGGAGGCTGGTGTGTTGTCAGCCATGGTGTTGATTGCAGGGACAACATTAGCGTGTGTGGTTGTCCCTTGTGGTTCAATGGTGGTGATGGTAGGGATAATGTTGGCGGGTGTTGTTAACCCTTGCGAATTGTGATAAGTGAGTTGATCAACTGTCACAATATTCCCTTCATGGGGGAACATAATGAGATGGAAGATAGTTGATGCGAATTCTCTCATGGCGTACATATAATTTATTTCGAGAAGGTTTTAGTCCAACTGAGCATTGAAAACCTCTATGTCAATCAGAACTGTCTTCCCAGCTAATGTGATGGGGACATGGGGGAGGATTCCTTGGGATTTAGTGGGATGGCCATCCTAAGCCCACAGAATTGTGGAGGATGGTTGTAGAATTAGGGATCCAAGTTTTTTCCAGACTAGGGTAGACATAACGTACGTAGATGCCCCCTCATCTACTATGCATCGGTGCACAACCAAATTCTGGATAGACACTAAGATTTGGAAGGCGATGATGGATGGCATGTGTGGTTCTCCATTCTCCATGTCGAATGTGATCAACTTCAAGTCGAAGGGGTCCATATCCCCAAGGGTGGCTAGTAAGGCTTTTCGCTATGTTGGGAACATTTTGAGTACCTCAAGAGCAGACATGGCTGTTGGTGTTTGGGCCAAATCATCCACGATGCTATAGCTGACGACATCTCTAGCCGTGGTGTTATTGGCAACTCGGCGTATGTGGGGGAGGGGAAATGGGGGAAACTGAAGAGGTGGGTTGACTGTTTTGGATGTAGATGCTACTAATGTGTCAGCGGGTTTGGTGGTGGTACCGTATTTATTCCGTCTAGTTTGTAAGTTGACCTCTTCAGTCGTCATGACTAGCAAGTGGTGAACACTTGTTTCAGCCATGCATTGGGATTGGGTTGGGGAGGGGGTGCGGTTTCCACCAACCCTTGGACAAGTAGTGGGTTTTGGAAAACCATAAGAGGAGGTCCTTATGGTGCCAGGTTGGGTTGGGCTTGGTTCATAGTGTTGGCGGCCTGTTGGGCCTCATTCTGAATGGCCTACTTAGCACGAGCCATGAGGGGACACTCGAATGTGTAGTGCCCATAGACCTCACAGAGTGTGCACATTTGGTTTGTGCGCAATGGGGCATTGCGTCTAGGAGCATTTGTTCATGGGGGGTTTTGGGCGGGTCGGTTCACTACGGAATTATTGGGACAATTTGGTTGTTGATCGCCTCCCTGCGGTTGGTTATTGGCTTGGTTCCGGGGTTGATTATCTCATGCTTGCCCTTGTTGATTGTTGGGGGTAGGCTGGTTGGGACGGTTTTGTTGTGCAAACACTTGTCCCAACGGAGTAGGTGGAGTGGGGGCGGGGGCTTGGATTGCTTGCACTGGTGGTGCATAGTAGATTTGAGTAGGTGGTGGTGCCATAAATGTGGGAATCTTCCCTGCGTACTGCTATGTTGGCCAAGCCATGGCCTGAGCCTATTGCGGTGGCACATATTGTGCATAGGAAGTTGTTGCTCTGGACTGGGACATCATTCTGGCATAGTTCGGAGCTTGGTTTTGGTAAGCAACACTAGAAGTATTGCTTGGTTGTGGTGTAATAGTAGGTGGTGTCGAATGGTGTTGTGGCTGTTGGGAGACTGAGCCTATGACGCCATCTGCAACATGGGATTCCTTTGGTGCATCCCGGTAGGAGGTACCCAGGAGGGGAGCGTCTGGAATGACGATGTACAGATATCTAGACTGAGCGTAGATCAAGTCAAACTGATGGGCTTTCAGTATGGCCTCCTCTTCGGATTGGGGACATTCGGATGCGATGTCCTTTGTTATGGGTGGGAGCAAGGTTTTGAGGAACCAATCCAAGAAGATCGTGTTGTCAAGTTGGATTTTACATAAGCTGCGACATCATCGTCACTCATGGATGTGGTTAGTTATATGTGTTGTAGTGCTTTGGCGATAGGATAATAGGATCTCCACCCCTTCATCATATCTGACAGGTTGTTGGAAATACTGCAGGAACATGAAAGTTAAGGAGTTGAAATCCGGGTACTTGGCTTGCGGTAGCTCAATGTACTATTTGGCCGCGGCACCTGCAAGGGTGCGTTGGAATAGCCTCAGCCTGATGGAATCGTCTATGATGCTGTTGGATGAGCACCATAGATGGAATGTCATAATGTGGTTTTGGGGACATTCCCCTACCTTGCCTTCAAACTTGGGGATGTCTGATGGCAGCGTAGTTGGTATTGGAGGCCAAAAAGCTTGATGGTGAATGGGGTCATTTGTCAATCGAGCCAAATTCGACAAGTTAAGATGAGCCATGAAAGGCAGATTTGACCCTAGGTTGATGTGGGATGGGGGAGGTATGGTGGTGGGGTTTGCAGGTGCATAATGCACCTGCATGGCTGGGGGCACTTATGGTGGCACCATTGTAGATGGGCCAATTCCCGCAAGTGTGGTGGGGGGGACAATGTGAGTTGATGGGCCACTGCCCCTAAGTATGATGGCAGGGATAGTGTGAATGGAGGGGACATTTCCCCCATGTATTACAGTAGGGGCAATGTAAGTGGACGGTGCACTGCCCCCCTGTGTGGTAGGAGGGGCAGTGTGTGTGGACGGGCCACTGCCCCTGTGTGTTGCAAGTGGGCCAGCTTGGCTAGTCACTATGGGTGGTGGCAGCTGACTGATAACAGTTTTCATGACTGTGCTTAGGCCACTTGCAGGGTTGTTGGTGACAGGTTGTGGTGTGGACATGGGTCCACTTGCTATGGCTATGCCGAAAAATGGATCCGGATTTGCACTAGCCATGGGGCTTGATGGTGTAGTATGGAGGTCTGGTTAAGACTAGTATGGGTTTGAATCTGAATCAGAGGTTGTGTGGCCTTCTGATGGTGTGGGAGATTGCTGAGAATGGTTTCGACGGTGTCGGTTTAATGTCCCGAATGGTGGTGGTTCACCTCTTAGGCGTGAGGAAGAGCGTGGGGAATCAATTGTATTAGATTTTTATCAAACTGATGGGAATGATGTTTGGACCCCAATTTCAATGGCTTGCTATTGGCTGTAGGTGGTCACTCGGCCACCAAGACTACCAGAAGACAACACTTGGACTTTTCCTCATGGGTGTTTCTACTCAATCGGTGGGGGTCGTTGCCCATTTCGCTTGGAAATTCCTCTCAGCGGCCAACTACTTTGGGGTTCCGGTGGTACTCCTCACAATGAGTTTCTGGGTTGAGCCCAAGTACTTCCCATGGTTGAAGCAGTCAGGGACTTATGTCCTCAAAGACTGCAGATTTTTTGAACTTAGTGTAAATTGATAAATTTTAAGGCTCTCTCAACGTCATGAACTGAGTTGGGTTGATTTAGTGGTATGGTGTATATGTTTTTCTGTTTTTATATTTATCAGGTGGCTACAAGTGTTTTATGAATATGTTGTAGAGTTCATATCATTGTTGTGCAAGCAATGAATAATCAAAAATTTGAAAACAGATACATTTTTAACCCTGAATGTGATAGCCTAACTAGGTGACTACCTTACACCTATATTCCTCTTTGTCCAAGAGAAGGTGCTGGGATCTCAACACAATGGTACTAAGCCCATCCGTAGATCCACAGGTCACCTCCTGGATGCAAGGTTGGTTAACAGGGAGGATGCTTAGCGCCGTGAGAAGCCCTCCTTCTCTACCCCCTATACCTTCCAAGTCATCCGTTTTTAATGGTTTAGAACAATATTCAGTGAAGGGCCTAGGAATATACGAGCTGTGCCCTTCATTGTATCCCAGAATACCTCGAAGGGTGATGACTGGGTAGAGGAGGAAGGGTAAGCAAGACTATTAATTTTATGTTAATTTTAGTTAAGCTACATTCATTAAGCCATTAAAATTTGTTTTGAATTTACACTTTGTTTTTTGATGTGATTGTAGTAAATTAAAACAAAAACAAAAATTGAACTATTGTGTTGGACAGAGGTGGATGAGCCACACTGACAGTCCCTATTAAACTGAAAATTAAGTACTGATTGACAGACCACACGTTTTGGGTCAATTTTGGCGAGGGGCTCATGAAATTTTTCCAGAAATGGGCGAGGGGGTCACACAGATTTCACAGACAAAAGCGGTCTGCCTATCTGAGTGAAGTCACACCTTTCCATGGGAAAAGGGCGACCTGGTCGTGCCTGTGAGGCCTAAAAGAGTGACCTCATCCCCTGTTCAGGCCCGATAAGTGTGTCCTGCCTCGGATTTGGGTTTTTTGTGATTTTGAGTTAGATCCGACCAACAGTAACCTGTACTGTGGCCAAACTGACTCATATTTGCCTTACAGAGGCTTTGGCAATAGTAAAAACTAGAAATAAACTAGATCTAATCTAGATTTGATAAGAAATTTCTAAAACTAGGGCATAAACTGAAAAAACCTTAAATTTAAAAAATTGAACCAGGGATCCTGTGGGATCAACCTCATATGGTCGCCAGTTCTGTAGCAGGGATCTCTCCTTGCTATAGGGGTAGTAATGGCTCCCTTCCGTCTATAGGACGGAAGGGTAGGTTCCCCCGTGTGGAAAATGCAGAAAGAAAAAAAGAACAGACAGAAAGCAAAGAACAAGAAAGAATGGCTGTGAGCTCCTCTGCAAACATGGTTAGGGCTTCGCCTTGGCTGCCTGCAAACAATTATTAAACTGAAATAAACCTACAAAATATGTTAGAAATCAAACCTGCAAAACAATAATGGTCAGAAAACAACTAAGCTATCAAAGAAAACACATAAAGAAAACTAGGTTATACCTCTCCTTTGGTGAAATGGGCCACCATGCCCTGGCTGAAAGCACCTCCCTATCTCACTCAGTAATGGAGGAGCTATGGCTCAATGGGGAATATGAGTGGAATAGAGGGGGATGTGGGTGGCTTAAGAGGCAAAGAGGTCTCAAGGCATCCACAGGAAACATAACAGTATGCAAGAGAGGTGTGTTTGAGAGTGACCCCCCACCCTCATTTTACAGCTTTTTTTGGGGTTTTAGGGTTTTAAGCCCTTGGTCTGGGCTTTAGCCCCTTTTTTGGGCTTTTAGCCCCTTCTGCCCTAACTTTAGCTCCTTTTAGGGTTTTAGGCTCCTTTGAGGGGTTTTAGCCCCTTTTTGGAGGCTTTAGCCCTTAGGAGAGTTGTTTAGGCTCCTTTTTGGGGTTTTTAAGCCCTTTTCTTCATTCTTAAGCCTTTTTGAGGGTGTGGGGGTCTAATGGGGTGTTACGAGGGTCGATCATGGGTGTCCTTGGGTGGTGTAGGCCATGTAGAGTTGAGTGAGGGATTTTTTGGGTTAACATGTCCTGCTAGCTAATCTCACCATTCCTTCATTGCAATTGGCCCAATCCATCCAAGAGAGTGACTCTTCCCCATTACAGTAGAGGATTGATTCTTTGCTCAAGTTAGAAGAGGATAGAGACAAAACCAAGAATAAATTCTATGAATAGAAATGGTTTGACGAGAGTTCTTCATCAGACAAAGACTTCTTAGTGGGAGATTTAGTGTTGAGATGGGACAAACAACACAAGGACAACAAAGAGTACACCAAGTTTCAACGACTTTGGCTAGGACCATCCATTGTTACAGAAAAGATTGGTCCTAGTATGGTTCGACTACAAGCACTGGAAGGGGTCATTGACACCTACCTAGTGAATATTTTTCTACTCAAGAAATACTTTGTTTGAAAAGGTTGGTTCAATCCTTTATATAGGTTTGGTGTGTTATTTTCCTTTTATTTTTTGAATTTTTGCTTGATTTTGGTAACTTTTGGTAATATCTACACCCTTGGTGATAATGAGCAATCAATTTTTCTCACTACTCAATACTCTCAACCAAAACAGATTTGTCAGTTTCTATCTTTCCTAACTTGTATCAGGATCTATTATATCTGAATGATAACCATATTTGTAGAATTTTGTATTAATTCCTTCTCATATAGGTTAATATATTCTATGTGCCCCACTCTAATGATGATAGTTGTGGAGGAAAAGGTTCATCTTGTCTGAGGTCTCATAAGAGCATTGTGGCAAATATTTATAGCCTGGTCTGTATTACCTTTTGGAATTCAACTATGGCCATATATTTTGTCATATGGATTACAAGATGAGGGATCTCATCATGAGCCAACTCATTAGGTTCATAGGTGCTCAGTGGAATTACATCTTTGCCATTTAATATGGGGAGATGTCTTCCGGTTCTCTGGAAGATGGGAGATCCTATCACAGGTTGACTCATTCATGATCTGCAGAGCATCATTGAGTAACACTGCCTACATATGGACACCAAGACATGGCAGTGTCTTGTAATTCATGTAAAAAATAAAACCAATCATCCCTAGACAAGAGAGCATTGTGCATTAGGACAAGGGGGTCCTATTTAAGGCCAACCTCACTATGATCATGGGATTGATTTGAGACTGAATCTATCACCAGGTGATTCCCAAGACATGATAGTTTCTTTCAACCATATAGCTAGAAGACAAGAGGTGTCCTTACCAAGCCGACTTGATAAGTTTCCAGATTAGGTTTATGAATGCCACTGATCACCAGAACATGGGGTAGTGGTCCTATGCCATTGCAATATTGCTGTCATTTTTCTTAAAAAAAAATAAAAAATAAAAGAAGGGGAAGGAACAAATATTGGTCTCAGCGGCCTCTGTGTAAAAACCCAAAAGTGATCAAAGTCTGACTCTAGGTTCACTTTAAACTGCATTCCTATGTCAGCCTAAGTTCAAATGATCCTGATCCTCCAATGACATATGAATCAAAGTTACATCTTTTAAAATAAACATGGATGGATGTGCATTAATAAATTTGATTATTCTTGTTTGGTTACATTCATATGTTAACATTTATTGGGAGTTAATCATTTTCTTGCTGACAGGTTTGATTGGAAAAGATTATTATTTTGCAGAGATAACTGGTTCTTCTAGCCAGTCACCATTTGTTGTAGGTACAGCAGATCCCATCTTATTTTAACACGAGAACCCAATCACACATACAAGGTAACTTGGTAAGACCCTTCGTGACATTGTTGGTTTTCATTATATCTTTGTTAATTCTTAGGATTCCCTAACTTAACCAAGTTTCCAAAATTTCATGCTTGATTTGTTTGTTTTAAGTTGCAAAAATATTAGTTTTGTTTGGAATTGTTTTGTCATCTCGCATCCTACAACCTCCAAGTTGTCGAGTGTGGAGTCTTTTAGTTGGATATTTTGATTTTTTGCTTCCACAACCCGCATCCCACAAATGTGGACTGCGGGATGCGGAAGGTTGTTAGATATGCTTTTATCGAGCAGCAATACGCACCCCGCAAAATGCGGAATGTGGGTTGCAGGATTGACATTTATTAATAGTTTGGTTTGTGTGTGTCTACAACTCGCATCCTGCTAAATGTAGAATGTGAGGTGTGGAGATGATTGAATTAAGCATTCTATTTTGCGATTCCGCATCCCGTAAAATGTGGAATGCGGGTTATAGAATGAGTAATAAAATTAATGAATTTCATGTTTGGCCCTGCATCTCGCAAAGCTTGATCCTGACCATTCTTTTCACCCTGATCATATGGTCTGTATTATTGCCCACAAATTATAAATATGGTGGTCTTATTTACGGATTTTCACTGTTTTTAGCATTGTAATTTGCTTTACCGCGTGGATTTACCTCCATATTTTACCAAGCAATTTCGACAGTGTTCGCTGCGGTTTCAAGTTGGTTTCTCATATTTTGAATTGCTTACTGTGCTTCCTGTATAATTCAATTTAATTACCGGTACCGACATTCAAACAAGACATGGCCACATTCAAAACACCCTGAATTACCAGGATCAGAACCCTCCAGAAAGACATGTTTACAAAAGATCCAAACTTTGGTGTCTTTTCTGACACCGGTGGCCGAGTGCTTGAAACCTATTAGTTGGATTGGTCTCGAGTTTATTCCATATTTGATAATAATGACCTTTTAGATTTCCAGAGCAAACAACTTGTTTATGAGAAAATTAGGGACTCTAGCCTTCATATGATTGCTGCCAGACCGACCATCCTCCCTTATACTGATGCTGTTAGACAGATCATAGATTAGGCTAACCTAAAAGACCATTCCTTTAACACCAGTATTGGAACACAATTGGATAATTTTCACTCTGAAACCTTTGTAAGAATTTACGCCCTTAAACCTTTTACACAGCTCCTCGATGTAGACTTTATTAATGCTGCTAAGTCTAGGTTCAATTTCGACCAAATGCTCAAATCCTGGATGGTTGAACCACACAAATTCTCCCAGAGGAAAGATGACCTTTACCCCATTGAATGGTTCAAGGAACCTTATTCCCTGCTTATAGAAATGTTATGCAGGCTTTATGGCCTCCCCAACTATTCCTTCTTCAAGGAAGAATGCCCCCCCATTGCTCACCACATCATAACTACAGGTGAATCCTTCCCTTGGGATTCAATCCTCTCACTTGAACTCAAAAACGCCATACACGAGTTCCAGAAAGCTACTGCAGGAAAGAAGCCCAAATTTTATCTTTCTGCTTTCATTATGGACATCTTTTGTGCCGAATTTTTCTTTCCCAATATGGGATGGGGTTGGGAATTACCAGCCCCGCCTGTGCATATTTATCATTCTGAGTTATGGGATACAAATTATGTCTATTTCCTCGACCGGGTATATTTCCTAATTTTTAACAAAGAAGCTCTTGCCTTCTCATTAGAAGCAAAAGCCCTCATAACCACTATGCGAGACTAGTATGTCAGTGAATCATTCACCTATATCAGGGTTTTTGGTAGCAATGCTTCCCATATGTTGCCTAAGGTCGTTCCTGATAGGTTGGTCCTTAAGGAAATTTCATTTCAAATAGTCACATAAGGGATTTACAAAAAAACCGCTGCACCTAAAAGGAAGGTTTGGCCCAGGTTTCCTATAACCCTTGGATCTTTGAGTATACCTTCTTCTACTTGGGCATCTGAGCTTAGTGACCACATAGTGTCACTCAAGCTTGGCTTTGCTAGTAAAAGGCAACATGATCCCAAACGCATTGTTGACATCCACCTTAGGTAGGACCATTTTAAAACAGGATATGCTCATGAAGAAACTCCAGACGACTTCATCTACTAGGGGGTTGACACTTTTTCTGAAGTCTTAGTGAGGGCTAAAAATAAGGAAGAACAAAGTCATATATTGCAATACCAAAAAGAAATTAGGGACAAAGTTTGACATTACAGCTCCATGGAGTTAAACATTCAAGAAAAGGTTATAAAAGACAGGGAAAGCAGGGAAGCTAAAGGTGCAACAAAGGAGCCTCTAGCATCCACAAATGTATCCATTGGAACCAGTTCAGACACAAGTAAAGGGAAATATCATATGGAAGAAGTCCCATAGACATATGTGGAGTAGCAGGTTAAGGCCTAGTTGCACACTTTAGAGTAGATCAAACAGAGACTCAAAAAAATGAATTCAGCACTAGATACTCAAGAAGTTACAACCTCTCAGCCTACTGAAGCAGCTTAGGTGACCACTTTGGTTGAAAAGGATCAATATGAACAAACCCAGGTTGAGGACTAGTCTTCCAAAAAGTTGGAAATATCCATCCCTCTTTCTACTATTGACTTGACTCATTCAGAGGAAGAGGATGAGAGGGTCTATCCTGTGCCTGTTACCATTGAAACCAAAAATGGCAATGATTTACAAAATCTTACTAATTTTCTCAATGACAACAATGGCAAAGCTTCATCACCTCTTCTACAACCACAAAATTCTTCCCAGTCTGGCCCATCCTCTTCTGTATTACTTCTCTCATCAATTATAGCCTTATCTTCATTATCTGATGGTTCTACTGTGACACCTTTTATGACCCATTATTATCAAAATGCTACTTGTCTACCTGAATCTGTTACACCCATTTCTGTGGATATGCCCATTCCTTCATCTAATGTACCTCCGGTTTTCAAAATCCCATTACATATTCCTTCATTTAGCTCAGTATCATTCTCTGTGCCTGAGAAAATTTCAACAGTTTCACCATCATCACTCAAGACCACTTCTTTGCAAGCTTCATTAACTAAAACTTCAATTCCTTACATTTCTTCAGTCCCTGAAGTAATTCCTGCTTAGAATGTTAGCCCTTTTTCATCCACCTCCCCTATTACTATGACCATACCCTCTCATACCACAACTCAAACTTCTGCTCTAATATCCACAGGAATTAGTATACCCCCCATTGATGATATGAGGGATGAATTTAATGAATATTTTGTGGTCACTCCCTAGTATAATATCGGTACAACAAAGCTGATATATCAGTGGTGAAGAAGGGTAGGAAGAGGAACAGGGATCAAAGTGATGTGGACATGTCTATTGCAAATGAGGTTGTGTGGACCCAGTGATCAAGTGAATCGTAGGCATATGCCACTGATGCAACATCTGTTGTAGGGGATTTTATAGGAGCCAATTTTGATGCTGTCAAAACTTTGAACCGAGAATTCGACAAACAAAAAATAGAAATTGTCAGTCTGAAGGAGGAACTAGAACAACTTAAGAGGCAGCATGAAAACAAGTGTGATGAAATTCAAGAGAGGAATGTTGCTCTCAGTGAAGAACTGCAAAGAGAAAAGGTTGTTAATTCCAAATTAGTTTAGAATATTGCAGTGTTAGAAAGACAGTGTGAAGATGCAACTGCAAGTGCATCTTCATCTTCATTTTCTAGGTTTTCTCAGGAAGAATTTAAGGAGCTTGCCATTCAAACCAGCAAGGAACATTATGATTTGGTTTGTGAGTTATTTAGAAATCTAGATAATATTTTTGAAACTCACATGGTTTTGGACAAGATGTCTGTTGTTCTAGATTACCTAGTTGAGAAGAGATAACAAGCCTCAAAGGCTTATGATGAAGTGGTAGAATGGTAGAGGTACATGAAGGAGAAGCTAGATAATGTCACTTCTATCACTAACTTCTAGCTTAAAAGGATCAGGACTATCTTAAGATCATGGGAAGATCTAGATGAGACAATAGTTGAATCCATAAAGAAAGCACAGGCCACTTGTAGCAAAAGATGGTATGTAGTTGACAACATTATGGATGAATTGTCCTTTCCTACAATGGTGCTGATTGAAAAGGCCTGTCCACCTGGATTGATGATTGAGAAAGTGGAGCAACGACGGGATGAGGGAGAGGAGAAGATCAAAAAACTTGACCACATCAGCATCCATGATGTAGATCAATTGATCAGACAACCATTTGTGGTGGAGAAAAATATGCACATTTATATATGATTTTGGCATAAACTTGATAAGAATGAAATTGAAGATTATAAGTGCAATTCCTAGCTTGGCATTGAATCGGCTAGTTACCCTGATATTGAGGAGCTATTGCGTATTTGGATAACATTCTGAATTTATTCAGAATATCCACTACATACTTCCCTTTCCCAAGGAAGATTCCATCTACACTTTTCCACACCTCCATGCCTAAGAAGTAGTGCATCATGCCTAGGTATTTCATCTTGAACTTTGTAGCAAGTCTCCTCCTTGCATCTATAATGAGTTCCTCTTCACCTATCAAAAACAAGTCACCGACATATAGCAGGAGTATCACAGTTCTTCCGTCTTCCACCTTGAAGTAGAGATTGGAATTTGCTCTGCTCTTAGTAAATCCCAATATCATAAGGAAGTTGTCCATCCCGTCGTACCATGTCCTCGGTGCTTGTTTCAATCCATATAAGGCCTTATTCAAATTGCACACATGGGCCTTCCTTTCATGTGTCTCAAATACCATTGGTTATTCAACATACACTTCCTCCTCGACTACACCATTGAAGAAATATGTCGTGACATCATTCTGGTGTATTTTCCATTTCATAACTACTCCCAAATAAATTATGGTCCTAATGGAAGTGTACCTCGCCATGGATGAAAATATTGCTTTGTAGTCTATTCCTTATTTCTATGAGAATCCCCTTACTACAAAGCTTGCATTGTACCTCTCTATGTTGCCATATGTAGCATGCTTGATCTTGTAGATCCACTTTGAAGTCACGAAATATTTCTCCTCCAGTCTCAAAATGATCTCCTAGACATCATTCTTCATGATTGACTGATATTCCTTAATCATAGCATCCTTCCATTATTTCTTTTCTATAGCCTCTTCATAGGTGAAATTGTCTCTATCAATGATGTCACGCAATAGGTCCACATAACTATTGTAGGCATTTTTTCTCTTTCTCTCTCTCTATATTCCCTCTGGAGTGCCATACCTTTTAGCTTCTCATATGAGCTACCGTTTCCATGTTGGTTTCCTCTTATGGGAGTCCTTATCAAGGAATGTCTCTACCGGCTCTTGTGGTTCTGTCATGTCATGATCTTCATGGTCTTCTAGAATTGCTTCACCAATTTCCATATCTCGGACACTTGTCCCTTCAGGTTCCTCGACTTCCTGGATAGGAGTCCTCCTGGATCTAAAGTATGTCGAGTCTTTATCAAAGGTTACATCTCTACTAATGTCGATCTCATTGAATCCTGGGAAGTATATTTAGTATGCCTTTGATGTATCACTCACTGTATCCTACAAATATACCCTTCCTCCCAAAAGGATCGAGCTTAGTCTTTTTCTTGTATGGGATATGTATGTACACTAGGAAACCAAATATTATCATATGGTTGAATTCTGGGTTCTCTCCTGAGAAATCCTCTTCAATAGTCTTGTTGTCAAGTAATCAATGAGGATTACGGTTCTATACATACAAATTTTTTCTTGTTGCATCCACCCAAAGGTGCATAGGAAGATCATGTTCATGCAATATAACTTTTTTTTCCTCCATTATGGTTAGGTTCTTTCGTTCCAAAACCCCATTATGATGAGGATTGTATGGAATTCTCAACTCTCTCTTAATCCCTGATTCTCTGTAGAGTTCCCTTAATTATTCCAAAGTGAACTCTCCCCATTATCTGACCATAGAGTCTTGATCTTCCCATCAATCTAGTTCTCCACCAAGTCTTTGTATTCCTTTAGCCTTTCTCTCACTGTTGGGGAAATGTATTCTTCACATTCTTTCCTTGTGCACATCCTTTCCAAATTTCTTCATGTACTCAATCTCTAGAAATCCTGATACTTCTTTTCTTGCCATTGATAGTGCTCTATAGTGCACATGTGCAAGCCTGTTGTGCCATAGTTTTCTTGGTTCAATTGACCCATGAACCAGTTCTTGTTCAAGTTGTCCCTTTATCTTGTGCAAGCCTATGCCTTCTTCTCCAATAACGGTTGCATCCTCTATTGTCTTTCCTCTAGGCCACATGAGAACTTGGCCATCGACAAAATAAACCCTAATTCCCTTTGCATCTAGTGCATAGATGGAGAGAATATTGTTCTTCAATCCCGGAACATAGAGCACATCTTGCATCTTTAAATATTTTCCATATTCAAGATTGTATGAAGATTCTCCACTTGATTTTATTTGGTATTTGTAATCATCCTCAAGTTTCACCTTGTGAGTTGACTCCTGTTCAGACATATTGACGAATGATCCCTTATGTCCTGTCATGTGTTTAAAATCTCCACTATCCACAAGCCAATCATTGCTTTTGTGTGAGATAGTGCCAGTAAGTGTTGATATTAGCATATACTCTTCATCTGAATCATCCTTCTCTCATATGAATATTTTGTTTGTTGGTTCATCATCTTCAACAACATGAGCATGGTGAACCACTTATACTATGAAACGAGAACTTTATACTAAGAACGAGAACTCTAGCCATAAAAACGATGATTTTGCATAAAAAAACACCCCCCAAATAGAAAAATGTTGATAGCAGTATACATGTTTTTTTTGGTAAAACATAGATCCATGGCTTAAACATCCCATACTGTTGTTTACAAAACTTTGAAATCAGCCCCTAAATTGGGAAAATATTTTTTTCTTCAAGAGATAAATTACAACTTTTTTGAAACTTGTATATTAAACCAAAAAAATTATTTCATAAATAATTTCACTATTCTAACCATATAAAATCAAAGAAATTATGATGCGATTCATAATGAAATGATATATTAGAGCCTACAAGAACAAATGATTCATATAATTTTAGCTGAAAAAAAAAATTTTAACAAAAAAAATTTAAAAATTAAATAAAAAGAAAAAAATTATGAAAAAATTATAACTAATGCTGATTTTTTACTTAAAAAGAGACAAAATTAAAGATAACATTTTAGCTATCTTTATGAGAAACTTACGTAAAAAAACTGATGTAGCAAATTATGTAAAAACTTATTATGTAAAAAACTTATATTTTTAAATTTCATAAAAAAAAGGTGTAAAAATATTTTTGTTATGACAAATATTTTAAGAAACCAAAAAAAAACCAAAAAAAAACCAAAAAAAAATAAAGAACAAAAAAATTAATAAAAGACACACCTACCTTACCTATCTACATACCTCCCTACTTATCCCTACCTACTCCCCACTACCCTCCCCCTCCCCCTCCACTCCAAGCAACATACTATATAATTTTATATAGTATGTTACATGGAGTGGGAGGGTAGTGAGGAGTAGGCAGGGAGGTAAGGTGTGCCGACGGAGTGTGGAGTGGTGGAGTGGAAGTAGAGGTGTTGTGTAAAAGGGGTAGGGAGGGTGGCGTAATTCTCAGAATCGCCCCACCCCTCCCTACCCCTTTTTCACACTACCTTTGTTAATTTGTTTTTCTATACTTTGATTTTTTATTATTATTTTTTGTTGTTATTTGTTTTATTTTATTTGTTTTTAGTTTAGTTTATTGTATGTGTTATTTGTTTTGTTTACTTTATTTGTTATTTGTTTTTGTTAATTTATTTGTTTCTGTTTTGTTTAATTTAATTTTTTACTTTATTTTTGTTTTGTTTACTTTATTTGTTTTTGTGTTTTGTTTATGAAATCATTTTTATACTTTTGTTCTTAATTTTTTTTAAATATTAGTTTTTTTAACATTCTCTTGTTTGTTTGTTTTGTTTTTTAATATATTTTATATATTTTTTCTATAGGCAAAAGTCTAATATACTTAGCTTCACCAATGAGACTTATGAATATGTTTTAATAGATGAAAATAGTGAAGGAAGATATAGTTAGATGTTGACTTATAATGCAATGGTTAAAAAATTAACATATGAAGAAAGAGATTTGAAAGGAGTGATAGAGAATATCCAATGGAAGACGACATTGTTCTCCCTGAAGAAATCCAAGCTCCATAAAATTCCAATTTAGATGAAGAATTTGTCCTACATGATATTGTTGATTAGTTTCATGTCTTGAAGAAAAGGTTAAATTTTACAATTTTTTGATAAGATATATTAGTAATGTTTTGACTTTCATACTTTATTTTAGAAATAAAATTTCTATATATAATGTTTTTAATACCTCATTTACTAATATATGGTATATTTTTTCTTGAATTTATGTGAATCGTCACTTTTTGGAAAATAATATGAAATAGTATCATTTTTATACAAAACTTCTCTAAAAATTCATTGAAAATGGTTTTAAATGTCTTTATTTTTTACAATTTTGTCAATAAAAATGTCTTATTTTGTCCATAACAATATTTTATTTTAAAGAAAAGATTGCAAAATATATATGTTTTTCATTATAACTTGCTTGTAAATGTATGTTATTTTGTTAAATTTATGAAAAACACACTTGAAAATAGAAATTAAAAATATTTTACAACAAAGATGATTCAAAGGCCCAAAAATGAAAATGTGTGATACTGGTATCAACCCTTTTTGAAACGGATGTAAAAATAGCTACTAAAATTAGGAGAGAGAAAAACGAGAATTGTATCGAGTTCTCGTTTCATAGTATAAGTGGTTGGTGTCTCGTTTTCCTTATGGGACAATTTCTTGCAAAGTGTCCCTTTTTTTCACAAGTGTAGCATCGAACATTTGAAGTGTCTCTCTTGGTATTCTTTGGTTTCTTGTCCTTATTCTTTTTGTGATGAAATGTTTCGTTCTTCTCCTTCTTCTTGAAGTTCTTCCTGGTGTGAAATCTGAAAGCTTGATCTTTAGTTGCTCCCATCTTCTCTTCTCTTGTCACAATTCTAGCTACTTCTTGTCCACATTCTTCTCGGAGTCTACTGGAATATATCATCCTCCTTCTTACACAAATCCCTTGAATGAATGAGTCCCATGATCCAGGGATACCATTCAAGGTTGTTCGAGGTAGTCGTTACAATTTCTCCTTCTTCGATATTTTCTTCAATTGATTCAAGTTGTTATTTGATTTGAGCAACCCCTTTGAATTAAGATTGTATAGTCTCAGATTTCTATATCTTCACAATATTTAGTTGGTTCCTCAAAGTAATCTTCTTGTTGATTTTCTTTCCTTCGAACATCTTTGGCAAAGCATCATATACTTCCTTCGGTGTCTTGAATGTAGACACAAGGGGGATGAGGTGACAATTAATAGAATATGCAATGATTCTCTTAGACTTAGCCATGATTCTATTATGAGTAGCCTTAGCCTCATCTCCCTCTGGCTCAGGAACTTCTACACTATTGAACTAATCCAAGTCATTTTCTTCAAGGATCAGAGAGATTTTGTACTTCCATGCTCTAAAGTTATCAACCCATCGAAGCTTGTCCTCAAGCTGAGTATGGCGAGTCATATTTTCAAATGAGAACCTAAAATGGAAATATCAAATATTTGGATCTTACCGATTTGAGGTGTTCGACCTCGTTCCAGCACTTGCTGACCTAGGGTTTGTCAGAGAAACCCTAATTTTCCAATCTTGGAGTTTGGGAATTCTGTTTAGACAGAAAGATGTGCCTCATTGAGGTGAGTTTCTCAACTATATCACTTTCTAAAATATGAGGAAGCCCTAGTTTTCGTAGCTACATAGTGCCTTCTTTAAGAGAGGCTTTGATAGCATGTTATTTTTTCTTTAGATCTATTTATATTATCTAGGATATTTATTTGAAAGAATAACAAGTAGAATAAGATGCATAAGATATAAAAGATACACGAGAAACACATATTATCACCGAGGAAACGATAAAGGAGAAAACCCTGCAAACTTCCTCATAATATTAAGATGATCAAAATCAGTACTAAGAAGTATTCCTTGGCTATGTATCTCTCCTCTTTTATCTCTCTCTCTCTCTCTCTCTCATGCAAACTTGAGAGTGTGAGGTGTGTATAACTGAGGGAGAGTGCCTACCTATTTATACTCTTTTAAGTCACTGACCAAACATAATACTGGGGCCCACATGTCTTCCCTAACAGGGTCGAATTCTCCCAGAGAGACTCCAAATACACATTACATGATGTTACAATCAAGACTGTTTCCCTCACTTATGATAGAGGTTGTACCTAAAGGTATAGACACAATTAAGACATCTCGCAAGGGCGTAACCACATCCCCAATAGAGATACAACAACATACAATGATAATGTACATCATAATATCTTCTGAAGTTACAAATACATCAACATATTTTAATAAGATCTCCTGATCCATCATCTCTCTTTTCTTCCCCCTCCATGTGAGTATGCTTTGGATAACGAGAGGTATTTTTCCCAAGTTCAACTATTTAGAGACCCAACTCTTGATATTCATATCTTGTCAGGGTCATGGAATAGGAAAGCACAAGAGCTAAAAGTTATGATACCATTGATTCATATTTATGTGAGAACAAAATGAAAGAAAATATATATTCACATACACTGATATATATCGCGATAAACACAACGATATAGTAAAATTAGATTCTATTAAATGAAAGAAATAGAACAAACTATAAAACAAAATAAACTAGAATGGTGGTAGTTGTATCTCTGAGAAGAGATGTGGTGGCTACGCTCACTAGTTAAAATATGAATACAAAAGGAAGCTACAGGGACTTTTATCATAAATCCTTGGAGAGGTAGAAAACCCTAACCCTAACGCTAGGAGATGAATCGTCATAAAGTTCATAGCCACAAGGTAGTTAGTTGATATTTTTGAATCAGAACAAATGTATTCCCCTTTAGGGCCTCAAAATGGCCCCAAAAGTTTTGAACCTGAAAAAATGTAGAAAATTACAAGAAAATTGCCAAAAATGAAAAACTATTTCGAGCCATTGGAATAGGTGGGTGGCCACCTATATCCATCTAGATCAGTTTTCTTCCCATAGAAAGAAATGTTCTGCATTACATTGAGTTCCCCCATCAATTGGGGAAACTTTTGCTGAACTTGACTCCTGGTGAGCCACTTACCTTGGTGGAGGAGTTTCTTTGCTTTGACAAATCGATATAGTCGGATGTTCTATTTGAGGGTTCTCTTAACATGTGTGTCGATGATATGATCAATGATTGCTTGTTCCATGCAATCGGGATTAAACTATGTAGGTTTCAATTGTTCTTCCACCTCCGAGGTGTCCAACGGTGGTGCAAAATATGGTCAAAGGAGCTGCACATTAAATACTGGGTGCAGGCCTAGGAACAAAGGAATTATTAATTCAAAGGCGTTGTCACCAACTTCCTTAGTGATGGTGTATGTCCCATATCAAAGTGGGAGAAGCTTTTGAAGGGGTCCTATGAGACTATATTTCTGCAAATGCAACCAAACCTTATCCCTAACCTGGAACTTTTGTGGAACTCGATGTTGGTCATGTCACTGGTTATATTTAGTATTGTCCTTTTTCAAAATTTCATGGACCTAATGGAGGATGTGCTATATTCATTCAACAAATCTGGTGTCCTTATCATCCTCAGCCCAAGCATGGAAATATTCCTCATGTGTAGATGCAAGGGTCAGTGCCACATCAATTGGGGCCAGTGGTTGAAAACCCAAGCATGTATGAAAATGGATGTGACTAGTAGAGATGTGAAGAGATTTGTTATAGATATGTTGAACATATGAAAGAATCTCATCCCATGTTCGGGGATGATTAGAATTGCACGATCTCAAAATATGCACAATCATCTAGTTGAGTACCTCTATTTTTCCATCGGTCTGGGGGTGGAAGGAAGTCTATTTTGTGAGCTTGGTATCCATCAATGACCATAGAATTGACTAGAAAGTGACACGAAACTATTGTCCTGATCTTAAATGATAGTCTGTGGTAGCCCAAAATGAACCCAACATGCTTGAAGAAGAGCTTAGCAGAGGCTTCGATAGAGATGATATTCTTGCAAGCTATAAAAATGGATATCTTATAGAAGCAATTCAGGACCACAAAAAAATAGTGTTTACGATGATAAGTTGAAGGTAGTATTGACATGTAATCCATGGATATGGATTCCCATGGGTCATTCAGAGTGGTCAAGGGGGTGTACAACCCTTTATTTTTTATGGTTGGTTTTGCGATGGCACAAGAAGTGTAGGATATTAGATATCGGTCCATGTCTTGTTAGAGTTTGGTCCAATAAAAATAATTTTGAAGTACTTCAACTGTCTTCTCCGTACCAAAGTACCCTTCCAATCGACTGTAATGCGCTTCCTAAATCATCTTCACAAGATCGCTTGAAGGAACACAGAGACGACCCACACCACATAAAAATACTTCTTGATTATGAAAGTATACCACTATTTTACCTGCATACAAGGATTGATAGATGGGAGTGAACTTAGGATCATTGCCATATACTTGAGGCCACCAAGAGGTCTCATGGTCGCAAGAGTTGAGCACTGTGATTAATGTTGCTACTGGAGGTCGAGTAAGAAAATTAGTGACTTGATTATTGTTTCCCTTCTTATATTTAATGTTTAGGTGAAATTTCTTCAACGAAGAGGACCACTTTTGGTGGAATTCATTTTGTAACTTTCCTTTGGATTGAATGAACTGCAAGGGCTTGATTTCATACAATAGGTAACACTGTTGACTGATGCAGATCTCTCGTCCATGGATCAAACAACCAATGTTGTAGGGTTGGGTATGTGGAAATGTTAGAAGCTTCAATATTTTGATGACCTCAACCAAGATGAGTTTCTTTTGACTACCATTGTCAATAATGAAATGTAGGGGAATTCCATAGAACCATAGTTGTTAATGGAAGAGGTGTCCCCATTCCTATGGATCCTCTGAATCTTCTAGTTATATATTTGTGGTTCCAATGGTTGCACTAGGTTTAGTGTCAATGATATGTTTACCCCTTTATTTATCTACATGAGTGTCTGAGTCAAAGTCTAGATATGGGAATTTTGTCTTGACCAACAATGAATATTTTTAGTGGAATTCGCTAGTGTTGTGCCAGGGGATTTGTGGAATGCACACCACTTTCCAATGGATTCTTATATTTACCATTACCCTTGTTTTCCTGCAGATTGGAGTGGTTGTCGGGATTTTTTCCATCGTTTCTCTATCCTTTGGGTTGTGAATTAGGGTCACCTTTTCCCAACTTCTGCTACTGATTTACTGACCCAAAATATTGCTTATTATTTTACTTAAAAGTTTGCTCGATCTTCACGGCATATTGGTAATCTGCTCCTATTGAGGATATGTCCTGGAAATACACATCTGACTAAATGTACCTATTCAAGAAACTATGGTACTTTAGAACCAAGTTCCATTCAAAGTATCTAATACCCAGTTTTGATCACAGGGTATGTAATATATTGGTATACTCCAGCACTGTTTGGTCTCTTTCCTAGCGAGATGTTGTCCACCGGGTGTATTGGTCATCAAAGGTTCTGATAGGGTAAAATTCCTCTTTAAAGTCATTAAAAAAATATTCCCAAGTTGTTTCTTTATTGAATATCTCATATTCATCCCTTATAACCCTCTCGCGGTACCCATCCATCTAGTCTTTGACATGATGAAGGGACTTAAAGAGCACGGATGTCATATTTTCTCTGTCAAATTTTTTTTGAATAGAGAAGTAACCCTCTACTAGACTCAACCATTTTTCCAAAGAATATGCATCTAACTTTCCTTCAAATAAGGGGATACCAAAGTTAACTTGTACCTTGAAGGGAGTCACACCTTTGAATTGACTGCTCATTAAAGGTTCATTCGTCGTTGCCAAATTCTTCAAAGGATCCAGGAAAAGTTATCCATGATATCGTTCCTCTGCCACATGAGGTGTTCCTTGAGAAACAAGTTGATAGAATATATTGCTCCGTCACCTCTCTTTTCCTCTCCTGCCATGTGAGGCTGCTTGGGACGACAAGAATTATTTTCACCAAGTTCAACTAGTTCGATATCCAACTCTTGATATTCAGATCTCGTTGGTGACATGCATTGAAAATAACACAAGAGTAGAAATATACGATACAACTTATACGGATTTATGTGAGAATGAAATGAAAAAGCATATATATTCCCATACACAGATATATGGTAGTAAGCACAGTGATAGAGTAAACTCATATTCTATTAAATGAATAAAAAAGAACAATTTGTAAAATAAAAGCAACTAGAGTGGTTCTAGTTGTGTCTCTAAGAAGATATGCAGAGGCTACGCTCACTCGTGAAAAGTTGAATACAAAACCAGATCAAATGGCCTTTTATCATAAATCCTTGTAGAGGAATAAAATTGTATCCCTATCCCTAGGATATGAATCATCATAAAGTTTGTGTCCCCAAGGTGGTTAGTTGAACAATCAACTTCTTGGGGTCATAACTTTTGCATATGATCTCCGTTTGGGGTGCTTGATAACCCGTTGGAAGGTTTGGAAGCTTTGTAAATTTCGACTGGGGCCAAATGCATGACATGGATTAATTCTAGCCCCCTAAATCACCAAAAGACGATGTTCAAGGCCTCAAAACGCCCCCGAAAGTTTGGGACCCAATAAAATGTAGAAACTTACAAGAAAATTGCCAAAATGAAAAACCTATTTTGAGCAAATGGAATAGGTGGGTGGAAACCTATACCCATTTGGATAAGTACTCTCCCCTTAGGAATCAATGGTCTAATTTCATTGAGTACCCCCATCAAATGGGAAAATTTCTGCTGAATTTGACTCCTGATGAGCAACTTGCCTTAGTGGAGGAGCTTCCCTTCTTTAAAAACTAAATATAGTTGTATATTCTTTTAGAGGGTTCCCTTAACTTGTGTGTCCATGATATGATAAATGGTTTCTTGTTCCATGTAGTTGAGATTAATATATGTAGGTGTCAATTGTTCTTCCACCTCTGAGGTGTCCAACAATGGTGCAAAACATGGTCTAAAGAACTCCACATTGAATACTGAGTGGGGGGAAAACAATGGAGGAATGATTAATTCAAAGGAAATGTCACCAACTTCATTACTTATGGTTTATGGCCCATATAGAAGTGGAAAAATATTGAGATGGGGTCCCCTGAGCCTCTCTTTTTGCAAATGCATCCAAAACTTATCCCCAACCTCGAACCTGTGCAGAACCTGATGTTGGTCATGTCACTACTTGTATTTAGTATTGGCCTTTTCAAAAACGTGGATGTGCTAGATTCATTCAACAAATTTGGTGGCTTTATCAGCCTCATCCTAAGCATGGGAAGATTCATCCTATGTGGATTTAAGGGGAAAAACTACATCAATTGCGGCTAGTGGTTGGAAACCCAAGCACACCTGAAAAGAGTTGTGACAGGTAGAGCTATGAATATATTTTTTATAGCTATGTTGATCATAAGGAATGCTCTCATCCCATGTGCGGGGATTTTTAGAATTGTGCATTCTTCAAATATGCACAATAATCTAGTTGACTACCTTTGTTTATCCATTGGTATGGTGGTGGAAGGCATTTGATTTGGTGAGTTTGGTATCTATCAATGACCATAGACTAGAACTGAAAGTTCTCAAGAACCTGTTATATTGATATGAAATGATATTCTATGGCATCCCAAAATGAACCCAAACATGGTCGAAGAAGAGCTTAGCAATGGTTTCGTCAGAGATTCTATTCTTGAAAGTTATTAGAATGCCCATATTATAGAAGAAATCCATGACCACAAACACTCAGTCATTACCATGCTTAGTTGAAGGTAGGCCTAACATGTAATCCATGAATATGGATTCCCATGGCCCATTTAGAGCGTGAAGGGGGGTGCACAACCCTTTATTTTTTATGGTTGGTTTCATGATGGCACGGGAAGTGTAGGATATAATATATCGACTGATGTGTTGTCAGAGTTTGGTCCAATAAAAATTATTCTGCAAGACTTCCACTGTCTTCTCAATGCCAAAGTGACCTGCCACCTGAATCTAATGTTCTTACCAAATCATCTTTGCACACTCGCTTAAAGGAGCACAAAGATGGACCGGGAAGTATAGCATTCCTTCCTGAAGATGAAAGTCTATCACTGGTGTACTTGCACAGAAGGATTGATATATGGGAGTGAAATCAAGAGAATTGCTATATAGTTTAGTACTATGGTTAATGTTTCTACTAGAGGTCGATTGAGGAAATCAATGACTTGATTGGTGTTTCCAATCTTGTATTTAATGTTAAGATGGAACTGTTGCATGTAACTGGAAAAATTCTGGTGGCATTCATTCTATAACTTTCCTTGATTTTGCATGAAATATAGGGGCTTCATGTCGGAGGAGAGGAGGAATTGTCAACTGACTTGGATGTCTATTCCATGGATCATCCAACCAATGTTGTAGCATTGGGGATGTGGAACCATGGGAAGCTTCATTATTTTTATGACCTCGACCAAGATGGCATTCTTTTGAGTACCATTGTCAACATTGAAATGTAGTGCATTCCCTTGCACCCATAGTTATGAATGGAAGAGGTGCTCCCCTTCCTCTGGATCCAATGGATCTTCAAGATCGATATTTGCGGTTGTGATTGTGGAACTAGGTTCAGTTTTAATGATATGCTTACCCCTTTCTTTCTCTGCATTAGTGTCTGAGTTAGAGTCTTGATCTAGGGATTTTGTGTCAACCAACAATGATTGTTTTGAAGGGCATTCATCAATGTTGTGCCATGGGATTTTGTGGAATTCACACCACTTTCAAGTGTCCTCCTTTGATTCACCATTAGCCTTATTTTCCTGTGGCTTGCAATGGTTGTCGGGAATATGGCCATCCTTTCTCTGTCATTTAGGTTGTGAATTAGGGACACTTTCTCTCGGCTTATGTTTTTGATTTGAAAACCCAAAATATCGCTTATTATTTTGCTTAAACTTTTGCTCAACCTAAATGGGATATCGACAAGCTGCTCCTAGTGAGGATATATCCAAGAAATCCATCTCTGAATGAATGTACTTGTGTAGGAAACTACGATACTTTTAGAACCAAGTGTCGTTCAGAGTCTCTAATAACCATCTTTGAGTGTAGGGTATGGAATATATTGGTATACATTGGCAATGTTTGGTCTCTTTCGTGGTGCAATGTCATCCACTGGGTGTATTGGTCATTATAGTTTTCGACATGGAAGAATTTCTCTTTGATGATATTGATAAAATATTTCCAAGTGGGTTTTGTATTGAATATATTATATTCATCCCTCCCATGCATCTTGTAGTACCCGTCCCACCAGTATTTGAAATGGGGTAGGGACTTAAGGAGCGTGAAGGTAATATTTTCACTCTCAAATTTTTTTTAATAGAGAAGTAACCCTCTAATAGACTCAACCATTTTTTCCAAGATTCTACATCTATATTTCCTTCAAATAAGGGGATGTCAAAGTTAACTTGTACCTTGAAGGGAGTCACACCTTCGAAACAACTACTCGTTTAAGGTGCATTCACCGCCATTGACATTCTTCAAAGGATCTGGCTGAAGTTATATATCATCTCATTCCTCTAATGCGTGACAAATTCCTATAGAAACAATTTAATAGGATCTCCTACTCCACAATATATATTTTATTCTCCCTCCATGTGAGGTTTCTTGGGACGATGAGAGGTATTTTTCCCAAGCTCAACTAGTTTGAGACCCAACTCTTAATATTAAGATATTGTCGGAGCCTTGCACTGAGAAACAGAAAGAGAGGAAAGATATGATGCCACTGATTCGTATTTATGTGAGAATGAAATGAAAGAGAATATATATAAACATAAATAGATATATTCCAATAAACACAGTGATACAAAAAAATTATATTCTATTAAATGAATGAAACATAACAAACTATCAAACAAAAGTAACTACAATGGTGGAGTTGTATCTTTGAGAAGAGATGTGGTGGCTACTCTCACTCAAGATAAGATGAATACAAAATGAGGATGGAGGGCCTTTTATCATAAATCCCTAGAGAGGAAGAAAAACCTAACCCTAACCCTAGGAGATGAATTGTCATAAAGTTTGCGGCCCCAAGGTGGTTAGTTGAACATTCAACTTCTCAGGGTAATACATTTTTCATACGATATTTGGTAGGGGTGCTCGATAGCCCGTTGGAAAGTTCTATTTGAGATTTGAAAATTTTGACTTGGTATTCATGCATGCCATAATAAACATTCCCGCCAAAAAACTCCAAAAAATGTCGTTTAGGGCCTCAAAATGACCCCAAAAGTTTGGGACCTGAAAAACTGTAGAAATTTACAAGAAAATTGCTAAAATGAAAAATTATTTTGATCCAATGTAATAGGTGGATGGCCACTTATACCCATATGGATCATACAAACAAGTTAATGAATCACACCCCTTAACATGATGATATTTTTTATAACTACATTTGGTTTTGTAGTTCACTTGGAACACGTTGTCACATAGTCTTGACAATGATGATATTTCTTATAATTACATTTGGTTTTGTAGTTCACTTGGAACACGTTGTCACATAGGCTTGACAGTGCGGTTGGGTTTAGTAAGCATACCATAAAATCCCTTTGCGAGTTTTTTTTAATTTTTAACAGTTTAATGATGCGCTAGTTACATGTCAGAGAATTGAACAATCGGTGTGGTGAGTTTAACTAAGCAAATCATTAAACATTTTGTTTATTTTTTAACTTTTTAAAGTTTTGCAACCCTAAGCCAATGCATTGTGTACATTTCATTGCACTATAAATGGTGTGTGAGGGTTCTTAGAGCATGTCGCAGCCACTCTTGGTGACTTCAAATAATTGAATGTTATAAAAGACCACTCGTTACATGTCAATGCACCGTGATATCAATATGAATGTGATAATGGATCACCCGTTACACATCAATGCACCATGATATTAGTGTGGACAAGTTAAAGAACCTCACCACTTAACATTATGAATTATTTTAAAATTATGTTCGGTTAGGTGCTGCACTTTGCACATGTTAGGGCATAGTCTAGATGGTGTGCATAGGTTTAGTATACACACCATTTCACATTGATGGTTTTTTAAAAATCTACTTAAATGGTGTGTTATGAAATTGTACGGTACCATTTCTGCAATGCGCTTTAGACCAAAATGCACCATGCCTAGTGCACCTTATAAACTTACAAGGTGCAACATCTAGCGATGTGATCCAAATGCATCGAACACACCACAGGGCTTTTAATTTTTTTTAAATTCATGGGAAAAATGGTTTGTTTCCATTTTTAATCCGCTAAAATATTAAATTAGGAAGTAACAAAGAATTTGCTTCATCACTTGCATGTCAATGAGGGATGGTTGTGATGTATGTCAAATTTAATTTTTTTCTCAGCATTTGGAAAAATTCAAAATCTAGTCAAAACCAACAGAAGTAATAATTTTTTCCATGTGGAGCCCGATGACAGAGCTATCTATGTAGGCGATGTACAACATCGGTGTTGTAGGGCTCAAAAGCACTTTAGATATGGTAAAAATGATTTTTTCAAGCTGTATTTTTGTTTATGAAACCCTATTATGGTGCACCTAAAACTCTAATGCATTCGATAATATACTATAGACCACTTATAAAAAATAAAAAATAAAAATAATATAGTCTGTGGTTTTTATATTCAATTTTTTTTAACCCTAATGCAGTGCAGCTTAAGATATACATCCTCATTGTGGTTGATAAGAAAAATTGCATTGGCGGTGTAAATTAAAAATTAAAATATATATTAATTAGGTGTTCTCCACTATTTTTTTACCCTACTTCAATGCTTTCAACTACGTAGTGCACTGGTTGATAAGAAAAATTGCATTGGCGATGTAAATTAAAAATTAAAATATATATTAATCAGGTGTTCTCCACTATTTTTTTACCCTACTTCAATGCTTTCAACTACGTAGTGCACTAGTTGTAGTGCTTAGCCCCACGTGCATAGCACTGAGTCAAAGTATGTAAGATTCTTCTTTAAATAAAATACGTAAATGATATTTTGAGATTTCTATGGGTATGTGTCTAAGTTTGTTTATATCTAACTCCTATAAGTATTTTCAATTTGGGATTACTTAGTAGAACAAGATAAAATATAATCTGTGTTTTAACACAGGAATTCAACAGCTAACAATTTGGCTATTTAACTATTTACAACGAAAGGACATTTATTCTTATTCCAGTTTTCAAGCATGTTCATTGGTTTATCTTTGCATTGATGAGAGGGTTATACAGAAAAATACCTAGAACTTTATGCAAGCTGATGATAGTTCCTTGCTCCTTACTCCTGCCTCCTTGCCTCTCCCTGGTCTGATCCTTGATACCAAACCGGATGATCCACCTTGCTGACCAACGCCGATACTACTAGCCCTAGGAAATTGATGGGTTTCCCAGCCCCTGAGCCATGTATTGATAAACCCGATGGCAACTTCCTTCTCCTCCGAATATAATTTTTGAGACTCTTGAGTTAACCCCCTCCTCAATTTTTCTCCTCTCGTCTGTTACAGCATTGTATTTCTTTTTTACTCTCTTTCTCTTTTCTGGTAAATTTTTCCTCCCCCTCAAGTGCTCCCCAAAATCTCCCTTATATACCATTTTCACCCTCCACTAGCCTTCCGGGTTACTCCACCACCCTCCCAAACATTTATTACAATGGTTTTTTTTTTACAATCTTCTTCATATAAAATATTATTTCTTGTGCACTTCTTTTCTCGAGAAATTGAATGGTAATTATGACTCGTTAAGTTGAAATTTAATGGTTTGAATGTTACTCCTTTAATGTTCTTGAATTTCTCAACCTAGGACCTCCATGAGGCGGTGGATCACTTATTAATGTTATCCTTCATTTAATATGTCGAATAAAATAATAGCTAAATAGTTATAGTGTTGGATCTTTTAAATTTCGAAGTGGCGGTTTGATAGAAATTCAGATCATTTGTTTGACATGGCAGTGGAAGTACTTTATTGATACATATATATATTTTTTCTTATTCCTATCTTAACTTACTCAGCGCATTCCATCAATTCACAATACCTTTAATTAAAAAAATAATAATATCTTTATAAATTAATAATACATTTCGGTCAATCACCTTTTAGTAACGAAAAGATTCAACATTTTCACTTATGAGTTTTTGTAATGTACAAATTGTTATTAGAAATTCTAGTTTATTAATAAACGAATTAACAATTAATAATAATAATAATAATAATAGTAATAATAATAATAATAATATTGATGGTGAATAATTACATTAACATGCATTTGTTTAATTGCTTAAGTACCCAGTTTAGTACGCATTTTATCAATAGAAAGGTACATTTGATGGTTTAATTAATCACGGTTAATCGTTAAGTAGTACGACTTTACAAGGTAATTGTTTATCAACGACACATCAAATTGATGGTACTTATCTTAATTGCTTATGGGTGAATCCATGGACCTGGGTAACACTTTTTGGCAAGCGGATTTCGGCAAAAACGAAAAAAATTACCTCGACCGAGGTTTTATCAAGCCCTCGACCGAGGTTTACAGACCTCGACCGAGGTTTTATCAAGTCCTCGACCGAGGGTTTATAAATACCTCGACCGAGGTACCTCTGTCCAATAAATTATAAAAGGAGGCCGGGGGGGCGCGGCCCTCTTTTTTCAACTTTTTACCTACGGATGCTCGACCGAGAGACAACGACGGAACGATGACAGAAGGATTAGCAACCCAAGCACCCCAAAGCAACCCAACCTCATCACAATGTCGGAGCCAAGAGGTAACAATTTAAATAATTGTTTTTCAATTTAAATGGGATTTAAAATAAATGTATGTTTTTATAATTTTGATGTTTAAAATGTCTACCGGCAAGCAGAAATGCTGCCGGATTTTTGAAAATTTGTAGTTAAATTCCCTATTTTTGTTAATTTGTTATAAATATATATAAATTATACCAACCGGTAGAGTTTATGCTACCGGTTTAATTTTGAAATTTTGAAACCCTAAACCCTAAACCGGTAGCAGGTAGGGTTTATGCTACCGGTTTAATTTTGAAATGTGTCCCGAGTAAGCTGAAAAGTTGCCCGATTTTTTATCTCAACCGGTAGTGTTTGCGGCTACCGGTTTAATTTTGAAATGTGTCTCGGGCAAGCCGAAATGCTGCCCGATTTTTTTCAATCCTCCGTGAATTCACGGAGGATTGGAAAAAATCCATAAAACACCAACTAAACAAAACCTATATGAACTATAGAGACAATTAATCAACTGTAGGCCCGAGACAAATAATAAAAATTTATTTGAAATTGGTTAATATGTTATAATATTAATAAAAAAATCCCATACCTCC
>LPNX010537577.1:0-72289 GCA_001517045.1 Pseudotsuga menziesii | reverse complement strand
AATGTCATTAAATAACTTTAATAATAATATGTAAAAAAATCTTCTGTAATCTATTTTTCATGATAGAACCATTGATCAACTTAACTTTTATTAGAAAATATAAATTATATTTCGATTCTAATGCATAATTGTTTTTTATCGTTAAAATAATAACCTTAGCATAGTAACACTTAATATATAATAGTTTTTCTTGTCACTTATAAAATGTTGCCAACCTTCTAATATATTACAACATGATAATCAACACATGCAATATTGCTTGCAATGTCGAGAATTAAAATTGTTATAGTAACAAACACATTTATATTATGTCATTAAATAGTTATTAAATAGGTCATTCTAAAATATTTCCAACCTTCTACTAGTATAGGAACTCAACACCAACAATGTACTAGTTACCATATCAAATTACAATTCAATTGCTTCNCCTTCTACTAGTATAGGAACTCAACACCAACAATGTACTAGTTACCATATCAAATTACAATTCAATTGCTTAATCATAGTAACATATACACTATTAATGGCANATATACACTATTAATGTCATTACATAAACTTAATCGACTTACCATTTGATACAAACTATAGATAATATTAATGGAAATTATGTAAGGAATCAAAGTTTAAGCATTTCATCATTTTGAAAGAATCAAAGTCTAAGATTTTCATCATTTTGATTTGTCACAGAGGATTAGAAAGGTGTAATTTAGGTGTTAACACAATCCCTCTCCCCTCATGTTGTAAAGGGTGCTAGCTCAATGGAAGAGCACCTGCATTACAAGCAGGACGATGGTGGTTCGATTCCTCCATGCCCTAACATAAATTAATAGATGATTTAAAATCTAACGATAATATAAATATTGTAAGATATCTATATTTTTAATATAAATATGCTCTTTTCAATTAAACACATTGTTCAAATACTTCATAAATAAATAATGAACACTTGCAATAATTAATTCGATTGGTTTTCCCCTTTTCCTATTGTATATGAAAAAAGTCAAACTGTATTGCACTAATGCTTTTCTAGTTCATAATTGATTTTGATTGTTAAAATAATTAATATTAATAAACAAGAGATGATTTACTATTGTCCGATATCATTAAATAAATTTATAGGTAAGAAATTTCTCACTTTAATCTATTATTCATAAAGTAAACATTCATCAACTTAGTTTTTAATACACTACCACTACCAACAATAATAATAAAAAATTATGTTGCTACTTTAATTCATAATTTATTTTAATCATTATAAGGGTAAAACTTAGACTTTAAAGTCATAAAATATTTTCTTGTTTTGATTATAAGTGGTGCCAACTTCCAAAAATAAAACAACATACTCAACAAAGACAAAAATAATTACTATGACAATATTTATAATTGTTGTAATAACAAATACAATGTTGGTATTATGTTATAAAATAATTTAATCAACTTAACATTTAATACAAACTATAAATAATATTAATAGAAATTATGTAAAGATTCAAAGGCTATGACTTTTTTCATTTTGAAAGAACTCAATCTAGCGGAAGTTCTAAATTCTAGATCCACTAAATAATTACAAATTTAATGAAATATGTGTTTTGGCTTCTTGGGATAAAGAAGTACTTTCAAGTGCATGATTATTCAGGAAACATGAAGGCAAGAGTTTCCATATTCAATCTGAATGGAAGAGCATCCATTTGGTGGGAACACTTCAAACAAGTAAAGAGGATCACTGAAAGGAGACTTAAGTGGAAACAGTTCAAGAAGTATTTCAAGCAGAAGTACCTCTTTGACAGGTATTATGATGACAAGATTAAGGAGTTCCATGAGCTGAGATTGGGACAACAGACCATGGAAGAATATGCAAATAAGTTTTTGGAGCTGTTGAGGTATGTCCGGTACATCAAAGATGAAAAAGTGAAGGTCCAGCATTTTCTGAGTGGATTACCTCAGTCTTACAAAGATAGAATTGAGTTTTATGAACCTAGAACTCTTGAAGAAGCAATAAGAAAAGCTAAGTATAGTTATGAGCAAAGCAAAGGTAAACCTGATTACCACAAGACATGGAAGGACGAGAAGAATGAGAAGTTTGACCAAAGAAAGAAAGGTTTTAAACCTTCTAATTTCAGGAATCAGCAGAAGCAGCCATCTCAAGCTACGAGTAAGCCAGTTGGAGTGGCTGGAGAAAATCCTAAGGATTCACAACAGAATAGAGGACCACTCCAATGTTGGAAATGCGGAGGACCCCACATGCGCAGGAATTTCCCACTCGAGAATGAGAGTGCCAGGCCAGCTTATAATGTTCAAGAAGCAGAAACAGTGGGTCAAGTAGCAAGGGCAGTACCCAGGATTTATGCAGCACTGGAGGACCACCAAGCATATCACCAGTCAGCTGTGGTTGAAGTATCACGTAAGATTGCTAAGAAATCTGTTTCTATTTTGATTGACCCTGGTTCTACGCACAGTTACATTACCCTAGAGTAGTGGAGATTTGTGCCTTTAAGAAAGTAAAGCATAGGAAGTCTTGGTTAGTTCAGCTAGCCACTGGAACTAAGAGAAAGGTCAGTGAAGTGGTAGAGAAATGTCCATTGGTCATGAATGGATTGGTCACTTGGGTAGATCTGAATGTTCTACCGCTTGGTTCCTATGATGTTCTCATTGGAATGGATTGGTTAGAAGCTCACAGGGTGAAGCTTGACTGTTACAATAAGACTTTTGAATGCATGAATGAAGAAGGGAACCTCGTGGTTGTGAAAGGTATTCCAAAGGTAATTTCAGTCTGACAGGTTTCAGCAATGCAGTTAAAGAAGTTCTGTAGGAAGGGTTTCCAGTTGTATGCAGCTCAGATTTTGGAGGAAACGAGAGATGAAACTATGAGGTTGGAGGACTATCAAGTGTTATAGGAATTCAGGGATGTGTTTCCTAATGAGATTCCAGGGCTTCCTCCAAAGAGGGACATTGATTTCACAATTGAACTTGTGCCAGGAGCAGCACTAATGTCCAAGGCACCCTATAGGATGAGTACACCAGAGATACTAGAATTGAAGATGCAACTGCAAGAGTTGTTGGAAAAGAAGTACATCCGACCGAGTGTGTCTCCTTGGGGAGCACCAGTTCTGTTTGTAAAGAAGAAAGATGGTACACTCATGTTATGCATTGATTACAGACAGTTGAACAAGGTTACTGTGAAGAATAAATATCCTCTTCCTAGGATTGATGACCTCTTTGACCAAATGAGGGGAGCAAAGGTATTTTCCAAGATTGACTTGAGGTCTGGTTACCATTAGGTGAGAATCAAGGATGAAGACATTCATAAGACAGCCTTCAGGACAAGGTATGGGCATTATGAGTTTGTAGTGGTACCATTTGGTCTCACAAATGCACCAGCTACATTTATGTGCCTTATGAATAGTGTCTTCAGCAAGTATTTGGACAAGTTTGTTCTTGTTTTCCTTGATGACATTCTTGTTTATTCCAATAATGGGAAAGAACATGATGAGCATTTGAGATTGACATTGAATTTGCTCAGGGAGCATCAGTTGTATGCGAAACTAAGCAAGTGTGACTTTTATAGAGACATAATTCAGTACTTGGGTCACATTATCTCAGAGGAGGGTATATCTGTGGACCCTAAAAAGATTGAAGCCATTATGAATTGGCCTACTCCAAGAAATGTGACAGATGTAAGATCTTTTATGGGACTTGCAGGATACTATAGGAGGTTCATTGAGGGATTCTCTAAAGTTGCACATGTAATCACTTCTTTGCAAAAGAAGGGGATGAAGTTCGAATGGACATCGAGGTGTGAAGAAATCTTCCAGCAGTTGAAGAATCTTCTCACCAGTGCACCGGTATTGAAGGTCACAGATCCGAAGAAAGATTTTGTGGTCTGTACCGATGCATGCGGACAAGGGCTTGGAGGAGTCCTTATGCAGAACAACCACGTGATATGTTATGAGTCAAGAAAGCTTAAGGAGCATGAGAAGAACTATGCCACTCACGATCTAGAGCTTGTAGCCATAGTACATGCCCTCAAGATGTGGAGACATTACTTGATGGGTAGGAGATTTGAGCTCAGAACAGATCACTGTGGATTGAAGTATCTATTTGATCATCCTACTCTGAATGCTAGGAAAGCAAGATGGCTGGAATTTTTATGTGAGTTTGATTTTGAAATCAAGCACATAAAGGGGAAGGAGAATAAGGTAGCTGATGCACTCAGTAGGAATGTGCAAGAATTGCATGTGGCATCTATTAGTATTTGCCAGTAAGATTTGAGGCAGCAGATTGTTAATCATGTTGTTGGAGATGAATTGTATGGGTAGGTAAAAGGAAAATTGCAGTAGCAAAGTCTTGAGAAGAGGTATGAGGGATATAAATTGGAAGAAGATGGAATTCTTACTTATAAAGGTAGAATTTATATTCTGAATGTAGTAGATTCGAGGAGAGTTGTTATGGATGAAATCCATCAAGCTCCGTATTCTGGTCACCCAGGATATCAGAAGACAATTGCTATAGCTAGAAAGCAGTACTTTTGGCCAGGAATGAAAAAGGATACGGCCAAGTACATTTCAAGGTGTATGAAATGTCAATAGGTAAAGGTTGAGCATCAAAATCCAGCAGGTTTATTGCAGCCTTTACCAGTTCCAGAATGGAAATGGGAAGTTATTTCCATGGATTTTATTACAGGATTTCCAATGACTTGGACACAACATGATTCCATCATGGTTGTGGTAGACAAGTTGACTAAGGCAGCACATTTTATACCGGTTAAATCCACACATCAGACGGATGACATTGCCAAGATCTTCATGAAGGAGATATTCAAATTGCATGGATTGCCGAAGGCAATAGTCTTTGATAGGGATGTCAAGTTCACTTCCAACTTTTGGAAGGGGTTGTTTGCAGATTTGGGTACAAAGCTAAACTTTATCACTGCATACCATCCTTAGACAGATGGGTAGACAGAAAGAGTTAATTAGGTGCTTGAAGACATGCTTCGCATGTACGTAATGGACAAACCAACCAAGTGGGAAGATTACTTGCACTTGGTAGAGTTTGCTTATAAAAATGGACATCAAACATCCTTGGGGATGAGTCCGTATGAAGCTTTGTATGGAAGAAGGTGTAGGACACCAGTGACTTGGGATAATCCAGTAAAAAAGATTGTGCTTGGGCCAGAATTGCTCAGGGAAACGGAGCAAGAGGTCGTAAATATTAGGCAGAATCTGAAAGCAGCACAGGACAGACAGAAAAGCTATGCAGATAAGCATAGGGTGAATAGAGAGTTCATTGTTGGGGATCATGTTTTCCTCAGAGTGAGGGAAAGGAAGAGTTCCTTGAAACTTGGAAGTTGTGCAAAGTTGTCACCTAGATACTGTGGGCCGTTTGAAGTGCTTGAAAGAATAGGGCCAGTTGCATATAGACTTTCATTTCCTGCTAGCACTAGAGCTCATAATGTTTTTCATGTTTCTTTGCTTAAGAGATATGTACATGATCCTAACCATGTGATAAATTGGGATGTGATTTAGGTGGAACCCGAGGGAGAGTTCTGAATCGAGCCAATGTGCATCCTCGATAGGAAGGTCACCATGCTCCGAAACTGAGCCATAGGGCAGGTAAAGGTGCAATGGGAGCACTTCGGACCTGAAGAGGCTACATGGGAGCTGGAGGATGCTATGCGATTGGCACATCCATTTTTGTTCGATTTTGCGGAACACTGAGGCGATACCAGTGTAGCATTTTGTTCAATTTTGTAAAGCACTGAGGACAATGCTATTGAAGGGGGAGGGGATTGTAACACCTCGTTTTTTACCCCGTTGCATTAGATGTATATGATGATGTATATATTGTAAATGATCATGGTGTCGATCTAAAGGCCAAGGCCCCACCGTTGATCAGTTATGATATGTTTTGGATTTAAATTGTCACAGATGGTATATCAGGGCATGCGGCATATACTATGTTGGTCATCATGTAAATACACATGTATAATTAATTAAATGAACCCGACCAGCTACCATCGTGGCAACTAAAATGAGAAAGGGGCATGATTTTCACAAGGATAAGGATGTGGGGGAATTTGTCAAACCTTGGCCAATGGGGTAAAAATCCATGTGTCACCTTTCTTTGTTTACCCAACCACCTCCATTGAAGAATGGCTGGTGGTGGTTAAGGCCGTTAATTGTTTTGGGAGTGGGGTGACAGGACTATCATTCCTTGCCTCCACGCACACTCCATCCATGTTTGACTTCACTATGGCAGGAAAAAACTTCACGCACTCTCCACTACACAGGCCTCACGATTGTCTGTTCACCTCCACGCACAGGATTTACCTGGTTTTCACTTCCACGGACACATTCTCCTCTCCACGCCTGTGTTGAACACTCACACACATCTAATTGCGTCCTCTCTATAGGCTGTTCGTCCTCACGCAGGAGCGGAATTTGCCCACACTCACGCACAGTATTTTCCTGGTTTTACCCATGTAGTTTTTCCTCTGCGGATCGACGGATGGTTTGGCTGTATCTTTCCCTCATGGACTAATCTGTGGGTCCTGAGTTGTGGATTCCCTCATGCACCGGCTGGGAGACTGTAATTTCATCCTCAGTGTGGTTTATGTGTGTTTTCCCGGTGACTGCATTTCCCAAGGATGGGTTGTTGTTTTCCCCATGTTGTGAGTAGTGTCCACTGATGCATTTCGGGGACTGTTAATTTCCCTAGGCTGTGAGCTGCGTTGCTTCTATGTTTTGGGAATTGGTGTAGATGGTTTGGAGTTGTCTTCCCTGTTTAAGCTGTGACAGCTAAATGATTGCATGAGTGCAATAGTTGGTCTTTGGACTGTATTGGGAGCAGGGATGGGGGATTGGTTTGCTTGATAAACCTGGTGGCTGGAAACCACACAGACAGAGCTAGAGGGCTGGCCTTCTTCTCCATCACCCCTGAATAGCACTGGAAGGGAATGCAGGGCCTGAGGGATTGTGTAGCAGAGAAGGGACTGATTCCTTATGTTGGGTGTGGTGAGTGTCTTAGAGATCAGGATAGTTCTAGTGTGGGTGTTCTTGGCTCTGTAATGAGATCACCAACTTAGCATTTAGCCTTTCCCCAACTCCTGGATGTCCTGATAAACCCAACTGTTTTGGCTTGGCTGTGTTTTGTGTATCCCTGGCTATGTGTAAGCCTGCGTGTTCCCTTATTCCTTGGAGAATCATGCCCATCTCGGGGTTGGCAGCGTTGCTGAGAGATTAAGGAGCACTCTGGCCTATGGTTGGGTGGAACGTTGCAGCGACGTAGCTGGTTGCAGAGCGAGTTCTTATAAGATAAGTGATCTTGCCCATTTTTACTTCTGCAACCATAATTTATGTTAATGAATGTAATGAACATGTTGAGTGAATGCTTATGTGCATGCATGTTGATTCCGTTGTGCATGATAAATAACGATAGCTGTGTATGATGAACAATGGAATTTGTGCATGTTTTACCTTAATGCATTCCCTGCAGCATTCTGTTTATGCAATTTTATTCATGTACATGTTCATGGGCTCTTAGCCCGCATGGTTAACGCCATGGTGATCGCGTCCTCTTCGTCGGTCGGAGGCATGGGGACGTGACAATAACTTATGTACCAACATAGTTACCTACATAAGATCAGTTCTAACAGAGTGGGGAAACAAGAGTGAAAACAAAGAGAGTGTTCCTTGAAACAGATTTGATATCATTGCAATGAATTGTGAATTGTCGATTCAAGCATTTAAAAGCATGAGAATTGATAATTAACTGCAGAAATGCATCTGGGAAATAGCATGAGTGCTATAAGGAAGCTTAATTCCAATGTCTTTAAAGATTTGTAAGGCGCAGTAGGAATAGACCACTCACTAAATATGTTGGGGGGTGGGGGTTGAAGGTATTATGGAAGGAATTTTAAGTTGAAACAACATACACTGAAAATCTACAATATCTTCCCGAACATAAAAAATGGCGAGTACAAAAGAGTAATGTAGTTGAACTACAATGAGTGGATAATGGTACTCATTATGATGAAGGGATCAAAGGGATAAAAAATAAAGTCTAGAGAAAAGACTAATACCATTTCTAAAATACTAACCATTCAAAGAACTCCCTAGGAATGGTTTGTTGGCGTCCATTTCTGTTAATTTTCAATGAACTTTTCTAGGTTGTATCCTTTAGGAGATGGCTCATTCCCATAAAACAAATGCAGTAACAATCATTTCATCCTGTAGAGCATATTTTATGACCTCATTTGGATATAAAGGAAATGCGCGTAAAGTTTAAGAAAAACCAACAAGAAGCTTAGGTTAGTCTCACCTAATATATTGCTAATAGTAAAACATCGACATGATCTATAATAATCTTGAAACTTGATTTAATTATCATGACCTAAATGGGACTGTTGTTAGTATTAATGCAACCATACAACATTAACAAAAAGAAAAAACCTCCAAGCGTGCATAACCAAAAACCTAACATAAAAAATTATACATATATTCGACTTACCTGATAAGGCTTTTTAGGATTAACATTTAGTTCACCACCTTTTTCGTCAAAATCTCCTTGCTTTCTTTTTGGATGTCCTTCACATGCATTTACAAAATGACCAACCTAACCACAAAGGAAGCATTTGTCTTGTTGTCCAGGTGTAACCACAATCTGCACAATTACATATATAAGGAAAGAGGCAATGTTATCATATTCCTCTCACTATTTTTAAAGAATATAGTAAAAGAGATGACAATGCGATCTGAATGCATTTCAGTCATACAAACCTATCAAGAAATTTAAAAATTTCATCTTGAACAAAGGATGTATTAATTTCTGTTTTTCATAAAGGACAAATTGTTAAAAGAGAGTCTCTACTTTTGTAGGGATGATTTTGTCACTGACCATGCTTGGATATGGTACATGTGTAGCATTTCTAAGCATAACTCCTACCCTCAATGGTTTTTGGTATTTGTCTCCTGGTAACACTCAAGAGTAAAGCCTAGAAATGGGGTTAAGTTTTGAAATTTGAACATAGATGAGTATGACAGTTTAGGAGTTTATTGGGTTAACGTTCAGACATTTATTGGGTTTGGTGAAGGTCATCAACATATAAAACATATCTAGAGATCAATAAGAGTGATATAAATTTGAAAGTACTTCCCACGAGTTCGAAGATAGGACTACCGAAACCTCTTCCCAATACAAAGATGCAATAATTATTTCTAAGAGTTTGACAATGTGTGAACCATTGCCACTTCAAGGCAACGTGATCTAAGAGAATGGGTGGATGTTACAATATGCAATGCACAAAAGTGTAATAAAAGAATTAGATATTCATAAAAATGTACTCATTAAATCCTTAAAAGAAAAACCTAGTGGCTTCCTGTGCATGTCAATGCATCATGACCCATATCAAATGAAAATATGAACCTTGATCTTGATTCTAAGCAAATAATCATGAGATTGAACTACTACACAACAGTGAAGAATACCAAAAATGAGAGAAAACATAAAAAAATAATTAAATGAGAAAATAAAAATAAAAATACGAGAGAAGAGAGATGGGAATAGGAAATGAAAGGTGAGGTATTTGGAGCTTTATCATCTTGTAATTGCACTTGCAAAGGGTTTTTGTTGGCCAAGAGGTGAGGATGCACAAAAGTTAAGTTTTCTAAATTGTTGAATGGTCATGGAGCCATGAGTTGCATTGTAACTTAAAATTGTTAAAATGAAGGTTGAAAAACATTTGAAGCTGCTTTTCATATTTGGGTTTTCAGGGTAAAATCTATGAGTTTTATTCTGTGTAATGGTATTGTTGCATTCAGCTTCCCTAAAGAATTGTTATGATAAATTTTAGAATGGAATCAAGCCTAGCCCATCATATTGCTATTTCCAACAAGAAAATATCCTACACTATTCATTTAATGGTGTCCATGAGATCAATGGTTGTAATAGTATGGTTGTTGAGCTACATTCTATCCTCCTAATTTCGTAAATAATTATCCATTCCTGTTCTAAGAGGTCACTAAGAAACCAACAGGCCGCATGAATCCCTTTTATGGTCATACACATTTCTCTTATGGCCTGTGTGTCATCCAAAGGAGAATCGAACTCTCCAATCTAAGCAATGGGAGAATATCCTCCTACCATATCCTCCTACAACCATTCAATTGATGTGAAACTCTTCTCAGATGATAGTTCTATTGTTTAATTAGACCATAGTAGGAGAAATTTCCTTCATCTATCTTAATCACTAGCCTCGATCGACAAAACACCACAACTACGGTTACCTGGGTTGTATTCTTACTTGGGGGTAAAAGAGCCTTTGAAGCAAAGGTGTTACAATTATTCTCAGCTGCTAGAGCATTTTTTTTTTTTTTTTGTGGGAAATGATATCTCAAATGCTAGAGTAATTTGTTAGAATTGTGGTTGGTCTACCTTTGGATTGCAATAAAGCATTCCTTCCTTGGGTGACAATGAATGGAAAGAAGCTTTAGAATGTTCCTTCCGTTGGTAACAATTAAAGAGTAATAAAAATATCATTGAAATCAACAATTTTCTATGTTTTTAAATAGAGTTTAGATAGGAAACTTGATTGGGTACACCATACTCTAATTGCATGAGCAACTATTTGTAATTAATTGGTAAAATAATTAATTGAAAAACATGTATAACCATTGGGTCAAAACAGCCACATCGTACAATTATGCAAACATGCCAATTCATAGAAGTTTTAAAGATCCCAACCACTGTTCAAAGTTGTCAAGGAAAAGCTCTAAATGGAAAAAAGTTTAATAAGAATTTTTGAGACTAACATGGGTGAGAGAAGACATTCAAATTATTTTAGGATGATGCAAATACACACAGATAGGACATGGCAGTTTTATTGAATTATTTTGATGACAAACTCTACATTTTTTCTTCTAAGACCTTTTTCTTTCGTGCTGAATTCCCTAAATCACTAATGTTCTTTTAAGAGTGAATAGACAAGAAGGGCACGATACATCCAATCAAGAATAAATTGTATTTATTGACATGATGCAAATCGCTCTACAACCCATACCAGTGTAATTTTATTGTATTTCCACCTTCATATGTAGTAAAACCCACATGCAAAGGCTGCATTTTTTCATTCATCAGTATCAATGAATAAGTTTCCAATATAGGCAGTGAACTTTTGAAGTCAAAACAAAAAACAAAACTCCCTTGTACATTTTAATTTATCTGAGTCTGAATTTTCATGCAGTGAGCACATGTATTTGAATTTTTCATATGGGAGATTAATAAATAAACAGTGAAGGACCTGATGGATATCTCCCATGAAATGAGAGAGAAACAGCAAGGATTTTGTTAAATTATCTGCAAGTTATACAACTATGCATTAGTATCCATTGGTAAAATAATACAGCATTTAAATATAATTTACAATGAAAGGAGCAAAATGAGGAACACAACACAGATAGAAAACTCATTCTAATAGGATGACTATCCAAAATATCATACAATTTTCACCAGTGGCTATGCTGCCATAATTTCCAAGCTGGGAAGTGTAATTGTTTATGGCACCATCAACACACATGCCTTCCTCTCCTTCAGCATTATGGCAGTCCCCTATTTGCAAACAAACATAAAATAAAAAATGCTCTGATAAGGATGCTACTCAAATATTTATATGCTGCATACCCTTTAGTATCAGTGTCTCTTGAAGATACAAATAATTATCTTGAGCAATTCAAGTTATACCCATCTTATGATTGAAAACTCTACACACTGCGACAAATAGAAGACAAAATTGATGAGCAAGCAAAATGAGACTATTTGACAAAAGCAGAGACAAAATACCAAATTAAAATAGCTAATCATGAGAATGAAGTGTGTTTTGGAAAATAAAACTTACTAGAATACGTATAGGTACACTTGTTATTTGGTGTGTCAATGAAATGTAATGGACTTGACCAGCGATATCTGAACTGCTCTTGATCATCCCATGAACAAAGAGAAGAAAGATTGCCAAGCAAACACCTATTTAACTCCTAACTCAGCACTGAGTCATCTCCCTAATAATTTTTCCCCTTAATTGGGTGGGAATAGATAAGAAGGAGAGCGTCCCAAAAGACATAACTCCAAATATACTTAGCAAAGTGTTTCTACAATGTATTGAATTGTCTGACTTCAGTAACTAGAGATATCACTACTTTAGCTCATCAAGAAAAGGCTCAAGGTGTATACTTCTAAACATAAGGAAAGGTCTAGCTTAGTTGTCATTCTCTCTCTCATTACAGATAAGGAATGTAAACTATCCATTATATGTTAAAATACAAAAAAGAAATAATCCATTTCTCATGTTGTGTCCATTTGGTTTAACCAGAGAATTGTTTGGGAAGACGGTTAAACCATATGTCCTTGTCTGAGTTAGAGGTTGAAAGAAAGGCTATCCATTGCTTAAATCCTACTTATATTTTCTTGCATAAACTTGGTTGATTTGAAAAATGTTTTGGATCAGAGTTGTAATGCAGCTACATGTATGCATGATTTTTAAATTCTGTGATATTTATTTTATACGTACTCTTTTGATAGTGCCAAACCCCTATTTTGTAAAACCTCATGGGTTCCTGGTTATGAAACATCAGCAAGAGAAATAAGCTGTATTGGTGGCTAGCTAACCAATTGTTCTTGGCCAGTGAAATACAACCACACATAGTCAGTATGGTGTCTGCGATATCACTTCATGTTCCTAGGTCTCTCTCTAGCGATATAACTCCATTCTCACAAGGAGGCACTCCATACTCATACCACGGGTCTTTCGTTATGGGGAACAGAATTAACTCTGTGGTGACGCATTTGATCCCAACCTATAGTTCTAATTGACCCTAATGATACTCCCAATAAAATATCACACCATTTTTTGGAATGGATGGACCCAATCTCCTTTGCAGGAAGCTCTAGTGACCCGTGGAAGTAAACTGAGAAAATTTGACAAATGGGACTATGATTGGATATGTCTATGCCCCTACTTCTGCTGATGATAGATTTTCTAACTGAGAACAAAAAACATAATAGGAACAACATAATAGGAATAGGTAGAAAGCGCAAAGGCTTAATATCCAATAGAAGATCCCACAGAAGCACAAAATTACCAAGGAATTATAGCGATAGTAGGGGAGTAGCTAGTCTGACCATTAATGTTTTTACTCATGTAGGAACCCAAATTGGTGTAGACTGGCAAGAAGAGGTTCTGAGACACAGCTCCTGGGTTCTCTAGGGAATTCTGGCTACCCTACCTACCCTTTACCTTCAGAATATTTCCATGCATTGCTTTGAGTCACACTAATTACAAGGCCATTTTACCTAGATCTGATTTTGATCTACTTCCATCCCACGAGAGACAGTTCAATGACAATAGATCAAAGTTAGATAATGAGTGCTCTCCATAGACAGTCTCTTTGCTATAGTTTCATCCAAAATGTCAGAAGAAATAAGCTTACGTGAGTTTGAGAGCTTTGCAGGTCGTATGGAAGAATGGAGGGTACCAACAGATAGAGAAGACCAAGGTGCATAGGATGGATGGAGTGGATTTGAAAGAATATAATATTTTCAAGATTTGAAAGTTTTCCCAGGATGGGGAGGCAGGAAATCCATGTCTTTATGACGGTTGATCGACACACAGAAAGGTCGAAATGAATCAGGGGAGAAATTATTTCTAAATCCAGAGCTGTATTATTGTAATTTACCTCATTCCTGGTTTCCTTCCATTGATGTTATCAATTTATTTTTGATCGAAGGGGACAATAAATGGCAGGTTATGGCATCCTAGAAAGATGATAATGGGTATGGTTTTGCGATTTCAAAACAAAAATATTTGAGAAAAAATTTCGTCAAATGCTGGGTATCTTTGAATCTCATGCCTGGGAAATAATAATGATCAAAGATACAATTAGGACTCTCAAGGGCCGGGGACAATAGTGATTATCCAGGCTACCTATCCTTGGGAATCTCGTCAGCTGGTTATCATTTAAATATCTGAGGTGATTATAATGGCTAATTCCATTGGGATTTTTCTATTGGGTTTTGTTGTAATTGCACCTAATAATCCCAATCCATAGACAAATATTAGGTTTTCAGAAAAAGACACAAAACCTAGGTCTTGGAAATCAAAATTTGTAAAACCCAATTCATGAAATCACCTCTTGCAGGGAGTGTCAAGGCCTAGTATGTGGCAAATATTAGAACACAAAACTTGCAGATGTGGACAATCTGTGAGAGCTTCTATCCATCCCGATGCACTTCCGTAGCTTTGTTCTTGTGATGATTTTGCAAAATTTTATGGCATACACAATTTCTGTTAAAGCTCCATTTTAGATCAGAGCCAAATAAATGTTTACTTGGACAGAGGAAGATGAAGGAGAATTAAAATACAAAAGAGAAAAAATGAAAACCCTCAAAATCTCACTTATCATCACCAAATGTCATTAAATCAATAAATTTTCACAACAATGGACATAATGAAACATAAAATCATTACTAAAGAAACAAATTGGATCTAGGAAGACTCACCATCATAGTTTCCATCGAAGAATCGGTTAGAATCATTGTAATTACCCATGGAAGTAGCAGTGATGCTTTGCATGAATTTTGAGACCTTCTTAGAGAAAATCGTTTTCCCTACACTAGAAGGATCGACCAATCCCACCAGCATGAACCCTTCATTCTTTTGCATCACAAGATGGAATTCCCTTATAAAAAAGACAAAACCCTTCTTGAATGATAGTCTTGGGAATTAGAACTATTTCATATCTATCACAGTAATAAGATATATTGTAATGTGCCAGTGATTTGAAAATAAAAACCCATATGTAAATCAAAATATAATCATACCCGCATGCAAATAATTGATCCAACAATCATCCAGATTGTCTCATGACTACCTTGAACAAATACACAGCCTGTTGAAAATCCCCAAAAATCCCCAAATCCAGGTACAGGGATTTTAGTTTGAGTATAGGGAGGAAAAATTTTGAATGCCTTGAACAAATAAACAGCCCGCGGCTTCTTGAAAATCCCCAAAAATCTCCAAATCCAAGTATATGAATTTTAGTTTGAGTATAGGCGGGAAAAATTGGAGGGAGGCTTTGCATTTTTTTTTTAAATTGATAAATATAAAATTAATATATTTGTATATTAATTGTTTGCAAATGACCATACAATAATATTATTATGTTGTGGGAGGATTTTTGCTGTGTATGGACGCAATAATCTCTGTAATATTAATAATTTTACAGGACGGGGTATTGAACAACTTGCTCCAATTATAAGAAGAAAGAAATTCAAAGTCCACGGACAATGTAGACGTGGATTAGATGGTGAGTTCATACATTCAGAAATTAATGTTAATTATTAAATTGATTAATGGTTTAGTGTGAATGTGAGTGAGAAAGAGAATAAATGGTAAAATATATTTCCAATTTTTTTTTTTCATTTATTTTCTAGAATGGACTATCGTTCAACATCGTGCAACAATTGTAAGTAGCTGGAAGAAAATCAGTGGAAGACGTAGGATTGGATCATCTGGTGAGTTCATCAATTAAATTCCTATTAGCCTCTCTCTAATATGTAAGTCCATAGTAATTAGAAGTGTGAACTGTGTTGTTTTTTCATTTCAATATTGTTTAACAGGTTGTGGTATTGATATAATAATGAGTTCTATTTTTTCATATGAAAGGTCAATATTCTTTTGATATGGAGGCTGGCCAATTATTATAAGAAAATTCTACTTGAACTAACACACAATTCCATTATCGTCTCTTTTCTCATACAAAATATCTCAATATATTTAAAAGGTGTTTGTTCACCACTATATTTTCTCTCTCTTTCTATTTGATCCCACCTATTTACCAATTATTATACCCAAATTCTACTTGAAGCAACACAAAATTCCATTATCCTCTCTTCTCTCTTACAAAAGATCTCAATATATTTATAAGGTGTTTGTTCACCACTACATCTCTCCAACCTATGTGGATGATACCCAACAAAGAATTACAATCTTGTCTCAAGCTTCGTCCTCCAAAAACGGCCCAATTTTCAATTCACATATTTATTACAAGTTCATACATGATTAGGATTTTCTAAAAGTTTTGAATGGATTTTTCTCGATATAGTAAATTGTTTCACAACCTATAGCTATAGTTGAAGACCCTAGAGAGAATTATGTCTCCACGATTTGAATTGTATTTAGTAGGAAACAAATCAGCTTTATCATATTTGAATAACGACTAGAAAAGGTATTGCGATCGATTCAGGGCTAGGGGGTTCCATGATTCCATGAGAATGGACATGCAAATAAAGAAAGCAGAAAATAAATGGCTTAAAATTACATTAACTAAAACTTCAAAGCATTTAGAAATTGACCATAAGCTCCAAGCCAAGTTTCCTTTCCAATATAAAAAATTACACCACTTACTCAGTGGCTCTCATTGACTTATTTTCTTTCTGAGACCTCTGTCTCTTTCTACACTCTCAATGCCATGCAACCAAGCTTTCGAAATATGTCATTTTTCTTGGTGAACTTTCACTTGCAATTGGACAAAACCTATTTCAGCTAACCTATTTACCAATTATTATAAGCAAATTCTACTTGAACCAACACAAAATCCCATTATCCTCTCTTCTCTCTTACACAAGATCTCAATATATTTATAAGGAGTTTGTTCACTGCTACCTTTTCTCCTCGGTGTGTGGATGATACACAACAAAGAATTATAATCTAGTCTCAAGCTTTGTCCTTTGAAAAAAGGCCCAATTTGTCTAAAGAAAAAAATTAACATGTTTGTTGTATCCCTAGTTTCTTACAAGGAATGAAATGTGGCATTGTTGAAAATATATCAACAACTATTACCTCGTTGAGTTCTATCTTGGCTCTAGCACTTCCACTAAGTCCATGTTGATCTTTCCATGGTGCTTTCAATACTAATAGGGGTGTATACAATCCAATATTCTACCATTTTCCCTTTGCAAGCTAGAAAATTCTATAACTCTTTTTGCACTTCTTCATTCCATGGAAATACTTGGCCAATACTAGCACTCTTACACTAATGTAGACGTCTTGTCCATCCCAAAATATCCACTCAAGCCACCGTTGTGCAAATCTAAAATGAGGTTTTCTCTCACTAGCCTTCTTTGAATGCATATAGTTGTTCATTCTAAGCAAGAATCCTTCTTGGTTACGTTAGTCCAAGAAGGGACAGGCTCTACAATATCGTCTCCTTATCCTAGGTTCCTTTCAACCTGAGTATTTTTCCCAACCCTTGGAATGGGGAAACCTAGCTAGTATCATGGAGGATTTGATGAAGTCTAAAGCACCTCTTCTTGAAATAAGAGGGATCATCCCATGTTTAGAGACATTGCTATTAAAGTTGTATCTCCTAGTTTGGGAGAGGATTTTGAACCTTTCTCTACTTTTCTAGAAAACAAACTCCCATGATACTATGGAGGAGTGTCTATGAAAATTTATTTCAATCTCCTCATAAACCATTTTAAGCCTTAAAAATACCTATACAAGGATTTGTGTTAAGGTGAACTTGAGTGTTGGTCTTCCAAATAAAATTCTTTGGAATGTGGAAGGTAATATTTGGTCCCAAAAGTTGGACTATGAGCAAGTGTCTTGCAAGTGTAGACCTTGTGTTGGGACTAGTCACTTGGCTATTTCTTTTCACAAGTGGAATTTTAAGGATGCCCACTCGAAGGATTTGATAAAAAAAGCCTAAAAAGGATCAATAGCCAATGGGTGGATAGAAATGGAGAGACATCATCATGCCATTGAGAGTGAGAAGTTACAAGAGCACCTGGGCTAAAAATATTGAGAATGTTAAGCTAAATCATGACACTAATCATTCCCAATAGGTCAAGGTGGTTTAACCTCAAGTGACACTACCCAAATAGGGCCTTGGATATTTGTAAGATAGTAATCTCCAACATCCATTGTGAAGCACTTCAAGGGATTTCAACTAGATACCCTTCTCTCTTTCTCAACGGGACTAGGTGGGGAATCAGAGTGAAGTTAGAAATAAAAAAGAAAATAAATGAAAAAAACCCTTGCATTAATGCTTCAATTTTGGAACAAAATCCCAATTGGAAATTAATGACTTTAAATCAACATTCAAAGACATCTTCTACAAAGAGGGAAAACATTGAACATAGCCAAGAATATTTTCTCTCAACAGACGGTTTATGGGAAATTATAAGAAATGATATCATGCAAGAAATAGTTTGGTTGGGCCAAGTATCATCTTGTGTATTTTTGGGGTTTTAATTTTGTACTCTATACCCAAGATTCATGTTAGTTTACCTATTGCTTATAAAGTGTTTGAATCATGTTGCAAGTGATTATGTTTGAACTCTGAATCTCTAATACAACTTACAATTAGAAACATAAGAAGTTGCAAATATCAAATAAATCCACTCATGAACAATAATTCAAAAAAAAAAATCAAGGAAGGATTATGACCTGGTATAGCACATCGAAGATAGTATGAGAACTTGAATCTAGGAGTATGTTCACCCTGAACTTGTGCACATTGTTTTCTCCATCATGTGTTTCATCGTTTGGAGAATCCTTTGTAATATTTTCCAAATTTCCATCATCATCAAATATTGTTAGGGGTTTCAAACCTGTACCCATGCCATATGAACCATATGGCTCCAATCGTCCACCATTGTATGCATAACTTCGCCACAAAAATACCATTTCCCACATTAAAACTACTTATGTCATACCCTACATTTTTTCCAATAGGGGTTTCATAATAAGACAAATCTCTGTCACCACTAGTACCTATGCCCTCTCTATTGCATTTTGACAATTTTTGAGTGAGTTCATTTCTTGCTACGTTCCTCCATGGAGAAAAAATTCACAACTAGTAAGACAACACAAGAGACATACAAAGAATCATGTTTAAAGCCTCTTCCCATGCCTACACAATTAAGAAACAATACCATGCAAGAATATTTGCTAAGGTTTCTATATCATTCCCATGCTTTTGCACGTGGGGAGAAAACTCACCATTAATTTGTAGGATGTATGCTATGTGAAACATCAATGCAAGGAGTCTCATTGAGAGCCCTTTCACATGCACTTGCATTTAAATATCATTCCTTGTTGGTGTACCACATCAATATTGATAAGGAAGCATTGGATGACATATATGCTGATAATAATGTAAATGAATAAGACTTCTAATTTTACAGGATTTCTAATCCATATTACTTGAATAATTATGATCTATGTCCAAAGCTTTGATATTGTTTTTTTATCACATGGATTTAGTAATTTTGAATTAGTTTCTTGATTTAGAACTTTTGAAAAGGTTGCTTCTTAATGACTCTACACTTAAATGTACATGGAAATCACTATTCAAAATAGTCATTTTATCATGGGCTTAGCAAATGTTATTTTTGTTTCAATTTATTTTAACCACATGTGTTCCCCTTTTTTATTATGCATTGAATAATGAAATGTCAATTATTGTTTAGTTAATATTATTCACACTATTGAATAATTCTATGAACTTTACTATAGTAATTTTCCATCTTGCACTAATGAACAATGTTGACGAGGTAGACAACTTAGTTTATCATTAACATTTTTCCAATTAATGTGGTTATCTATATACAATAGATAATATTTTGTCATAAATTTACCACATCCAACCTATCATTGAAATGTTGTCGAGGAAAAGTGAATTTCAATGTCAAGTACACCATACATTGCATCATCATCATCGTTGACATCGCCATCATCAACATCAACATCAATAAGTGCATCATCAACAACGCCATGGTCATCATTGTCCTCATCAACAAATACATCATAATTGATAGGGTCACTCATATGCCATTATGGTTCATCATCAGTCATCACCATTTTGATCCATGTCATATTGTTACAATCACTCAAATGCGATTAAGGTCACTAAAATTTTGTCGACAACAACTAAATGTCATTACAACCATTTAGGTGATATTAATGTGTCTCTTACATGTCATTATGAACATTTAATTTCCATTAGGATAAGTCTGTATTGAGAAGTATTATGACATGCATCATCATCATGGGAATCAATGTGGGCATCATCATCATCATCAATGCCATATGGTACATCAACATCATCTTGATCATTATCCTCATTATCATCCTCATCTTCAGCATTTAGTACATCATTAACAAAATCATCGCCATCATTGTCATTATGGTCACTCATTTTCCATTAGTGTTCTTAATCACTCATCGCCATTAGGATTCAAGTCATGTAATTGTTAAGGTCATTTATATGTCATTACAGTCATTTTGATGTTAATAGGGTCGTTTAGATGTCGTTACAGGCTTTTTGGTTCCATTAGAATCAATTAGGATCCAAAAGTGCTACCACATGCATAATCATGATTGACATCCACATCGTCATCATCATCATACAATAAATCAACGTCATTGTCATCGTTGTATTCATCATCAATATAATTGCAATAATACTAAGCAAGGAACCCTACTACCTCATAGGAATGGATGATATAGTCTTATACTTATCAAATCATATCCATACACTCCATCATAATTATCGTAATTCATCATCGTCATGTTGTTAGGGCCAATCAAATGCTATTAGGGTCTATAAAATGTGTTGGGGACACTCAAATGCCATTAGAGAATTTTAGGTGACATTAAGGTAATTAATTACACCTCATAAGGATTAATCAATATCCAAAAGTGCCATGATTATGATCATTTAGGTGCCACTATGATAAATCAAGATCCAAAATTACTATCACATAAATCATGATCATTGACATCGACATTGACATTGATCACTGAGGTTTACATCGATAAATCTTATGTTAGTCACACGTTTTCCAAATACAATTCCTATCTCTAAACCTAGGGAAATTCCTAGTGCTATTCTAGACGTTTTTTTGGAGGCTATTTTGGGTGTTGTATGGGATGCTTTTTGGACGCTAATTGGGACGTTAATTGAGATGCTAATTATCATCCAAAATAGCGCCAACTTTTAAATTGGGACGCTAATTGGGATGTTAATTGGGATGCTACATGGGATGCTAATTTGGATGCTAACTAGGATGCTACATGGGATGACAATTTGGATGCTAATTGGGATGCTAATGATTCATCCAAAATAGCGCCAAATTTTAACTTGGGACACTAATTGGGATGCTAAATGGGATGCTAATTGGGATGCTACATGGGACACTACTTGGGACACTACTTGGGACACTATTTGGGACACTAATTGGGACGCTAATTAGCATCCCAAATAGCACCAAATTTTAAAAAGGGACACAAATGACGCCATCCTGTGGAAAAGCATCCACTTTGTCCAAAAAATGATGAAAAATACACTAAATTTGATAGTGTACGCTAAAAAGGAAGCTAAAAGAGATGATAATCACAGGGTTTTGTTGTAGTGATGATATGCTTATTGTAAGCAAAATCACTGGGATGGGATTAACAGGTTGAAGGATCAGATGGCTAGGATTTTGGATATGAAGGATCTTGGAGCTGCAAAAAAAATATTGGGTATTGAGATACACAAAGACAGAAGTAAAGGTAATATTAGTTTTTCATAGGAGAAGTATATTGAGAAAATACTTGAAAATTTTGAAATGAATAAGGAAAATCCTATGAATGTTCCTTTGGCTTCCCATTTTAAACTTTATTCATGTTTATGTCCTATGAGTGTTGAAGAAAATGATTATATGTCTCATGTACCATATTCCAATAGAGTAGGATGTTTAATGTATGCAATGATGTGTACAATACCTGATATTTCACATGCAGTAGGTGTTGTTAGTAAGTACATGGCTAATACTGGAAAAGAGCATTGGAATGCAGTGAAATGGATGCTTCGGTACTTAACAGGAACACGTGACTATTGTATCACCTTTAATAATAGCAATGATTCTATATGTGGTTTTGTTGATTCATATTTGGCAGGTGATTTGGACAAGAGAAGGTATACTTTAGCTTATCTCTTTACTCTTGTAGGTGGAGCTATAAGTTGGATGTCAAAGCTTAAGGAAATAGTTTCCTTATCCACTACAAAGGTTGAATACATTGCTGCCTCATATGATTGCAAAGAGACAATTTGGCTTAGAATTCTGCTGAGAGAAATCAGACGGTTGCAGAACAATGTGCCTGTCTTATGTGATAGTCAAAGTGCTATTCATTTGGCTACAAATCCTTTCTATCATAGTAAGAATAAACATATTGATCTAAAATATCATTTTGTAATATAAGCCATTAGTGATGGTGGAGTATATCTGAAAAAGGTCCATACTAAAGAAAAGTGTGCAGATATGTTCACAAAACCAGTATTGTTAGAGAAGTTATGATGGTGTGTGGCTTCTCTTGGATTGAAAAAAGGTGATAAATAATTTTGGGAAAATTATTTGTAAATTATTTGTTGTCAATGTGGATATTGTTAAATGAAAACTTAACTAATGTTTTTATGGGAGATTTCTCATTACGGATGTTTGCAGAATGTTTCTCATCACGGGCATAATTGACAACGATTTACTCATGTAACTTCTTTCATCAGGTATATAGTGGATGGTTGGGATACTTAATGGAATGAGTTTCCTGTGAGGATGAGACTTGTCATGTAATCTCTCCTTCTTCATTAATGAGCTTCAATACTTTGCCTGCATGGATGTTTCCCTTCTGGGATTTTACCACATGAAATCCTATTGTTTTGTATGGTGTTGTTCATTGTCTGATTGTATAATGTGTCTCTGATTATTAACATCATAAACCCACATGTATTTGAATTCTCATTGCATAAATTCCAAAAGAAGACATAGTTTACATGAAAAAAGATAAAGCAACATTGGTTGGCTCTTGATATTTGGAATTTGAGATATCATATTGTTTCTCTACCTCCATTTTCCTACACACAAGAACTCCACACCAATACTTTTCTCCATGCACTAGTATTCAATGTAACAATGATCTTATAATGGAAAAATTATTTGAAAAGAAACAATTTCCCTCATTGCTCACTATGACCATGAACATTCGTAGCAATGATGCACAATTCCCAAGCATGTATTTATGTAGATTCTAGGATTCAGTGATCTTCACCATAGCGTCTAGACTTGTATAATGGAGGTTTGGTCCACAAAATTCATGTGGTTTTTAATGGAAGGATGGAATACCACCTTTCACAACGTCAAAGTACTCAGAGGCACATGATCTCGCCTTCAAAACCACACACACTCTTACTCCATGCAACTACTATTTAATCCACTCAGCTCACACAATAATTTATAATAGAGAAACCCTTGGAAGTATAAAATGACTACTTGTCTCCTCCAATAATGAGAGAGAGTCCCCAGATGGTCTACATCATCATAAAGAATTCTTACAAGTTGAAGAAATTGGAGGAGAAACCAAAGCCTGAGTTGTGACTCACATAGGTATGAAATAATATATTAGGGTTTCCTTTTTATAGGACAATTGGGGACTACAATCCTAATTAGAGGAGTTCATAACAAATTTATATTCTCTAGTTTACAAATCAAGACTCTCTCACATAGCCATCAAGCCCTTCAAACGCTTCCATGTGATTGCTTGGGTCACTTTCTTCATGTGGGGCACCCTTCATGTTTTAAACTTTGTAAGTTTTTTATTGCTTCAGTATTAGTTCAATTACCTGATCAAGAAATATGATCTTTGACTTGAAGTCACCCGAGATACACAGTGGTTGTGGAAAAAGGAAACATGCTTCACACTCAGGAAAAAACAAGAGGAATTTAGAGTTTTTATGTGTTATTCTAGGATAGATATGTACTTTTGTTTACAAGAGGAAGTTAGAGTTTTGATGTGTGATCTAGGACATATGTACTTTTATTTACATGTGCATCATTGATTTTTTTGATACATGTAGATTGATAGGTTATCTAAGTGTTGCTTATTTTTTTACTATAACTTCCATGATATAATATACATTTCATACTAGCTCTTAACATCTTCAAAGCTCAGTCTTATGTGTGATCATACATGTGTGACCAATAATATTTTTACGCATAATGTTCCCAATTTTTTATAGCTTGGATGATTGCATGGAGATATCAATTATAACGCTGAGAACAATGCTCAATTACAATATTGCATAATGACAACAATGCAAAACAATGTACATTTACATTTTTCTTGACCACGATCCAATTGCATATACAATGTTAAATTAACAATGTTAGATTGTATTCACAACAATCCACATTTACAACATGTTCTTGACCACAATTGTATTATATGAAATTGCATGTAAAACCATGTGAGTGATGCATCTAATCCACACAATCTACTAACACACTTAAACCCTAAAAAATAAGAAAATAATACAACTAAGTATCAATCCCTTTATCATAATCCCCATTCACAACTCACCAACTACACTCAAACCTTTTTAATCCTAACCGACTAACACTGTCAACCCTAACCACCTAATGAATCTCATGTTTCACCTCAGTCTCATAAGAACCCAATGTAATCAAGTCACACACATAAGGAACAAACCAATATAACTCATGCACATGAATACCTAACCTATATATATAAGCACTCGTTAGACACAGTAAAGGATTCACATAGATGGCACACCTACGAAACATAGTTATTTATACTACCTAGGCGATACATATGCTTTAGCTTGACCCACACAACCCCCTATAACACCAATGCATATAACTTTGACCCCATTTATTACCCCCAAAACCCCTAGTACATAGCCTACTAATGAAATTGGCATTTGGCATGATGAATTTAATTTAATGAATATATGGGATGCACATATATCAGCTACAAAAAAACACATAGAGTTCATGCATGATCAATAACACATTATAAATCATGTTTAGGAATGATTGTATACCCGCCAAAAAATTACAAATGACATTAATACTTGTCAAATTCAAATGAAAGAGATTAGAAAGTTTGACACTGGATATTGTTTGCAAGTGGCTCCTAATAAACCACAAAGACAAGTAAAGGAAAGTGACAATGCTAGAAAGGATCAAAGGGATATCATTGATGAATTATAACCTTCATTTTTTATTTGGAACTTTGAACTCTTAAAAACAACATTAATTGCTTAAAATACAAATACAATGGAACATTAAGGACACGGAATCTATTAAGAGTTCATTGTTTTAGGTTTGAGTACCACTCTTTGAATGTCTAATTCTAGAATTAAAGTCAAAATTTTGTAAAGTTGAGCCCTATGTGCAAAAATTGTCCATATTGTTACTAAGAAAAAATATAGTTTCCAAAACCATCCTATAAGGAAATGGCTTAGGCATGGAACCAGAGGAGAGGGGAACCCTTGTCACTATCATGATGTCCTAAATCCAATGGAGTCTATGTCTATGTTTCGTTGATCCAATCCATAGGCATCATTCTATGGCATGTTGAAGCTCATCTGCTAGACTCATTTAAGGGACACTTTTTGAATGCCTACCCAAGGCATATAGTTCCAATCGTACAACAAAACTGGGTTCTAGGAGGATTTCAATGGAAACTATTGATTTAGAGGACACTGATCTTTGGAAGTAGTTCATTGTTGAATAAATGGACTCCTTGGACAAAAATGAAGCTTAGGATCTAGTTGAGTTATGATCTAGAAGCAAATTCATTGGTTGCATAGTGGTTTTTTAAGAAGACTCTTGAATGCATAAGGTAAAATGGAGAAGTACAAAGCCTGCTTACTAGAAAAGGGATATACTCAGGTAGAGGGAATTGATTTTGGTGAAATATTTTCTCTAGTTGCTAAATTATATTCTATTATATTCCTTCTTTCTACTATTGTTTCTTTTGATCTTAAATTAGAGAATATGGATGTGAAGGTGACATCCTTACATGGGGATATTGAAGAATAAATCTACATGAAACAACTAGAAGGGATTACAATAAAGGGAAGGAAAGAGCTAGTCTGTAAGCTAAAGAATTATCTTTATGGTTTAAAGCAATGTGCAATGATGTGGTGCCAAAATTTAAACACATACACAATTGGATTGTGGTTTGTGAGAAGCAATGCTAATCATTATTTATACTCCAAACAAGTTGGTGATCACTTTGTTAATATAGTACTATATGTTGATAACATGTTACTAATTGGAAACAACAAAAATATCATAAAGTGGATGAAGTCATAACTATCCTCCAAATTTAACATGAAGGATTCTAGTGCTACAAAGTTCATAATGGGAATGGAGATTAAAGAGATCACACTAAAACAATTTACCCCTTTATGGGTGGTTTTGTCTTGAGGTGGTCTTGGAAAAACCACCCCCCAAATTTGTTTTGGGGGATTTAGGGGTGTTTGTTAACCCCCGCCCCCAAAGTATTGATATTTTGATCTTTAGAGGGGGGGTAGTTTAAAAAACTCTCCAAAAAGTCATATTATCAAAAATTTTGGGGGTGGGTTTTAAAAGATCCCCCCCTAAGAAAAAAGGGTTGTTTTGAAGGAGGTTATTTAAACTCCCCAAATATTCTAATTCTCAAAAAAATTGGGGGCAATTCTAAAAATACCCCCCTAAAGGTGTTTTTGAAGGTGGTTTTGTAATCCCACCTAAAAATAAGTCATGATAATTTTCATGACTTTTAAGGGGGATTTTACAAAATTGTTGGTCATCTACTGATATGGTTTCCTTTTTATAGGTTTATAGTTCATCCTTTAATTATCGAGCAAGTGACATACAAAGTTAAGAGGTGTTGGGAACTGCATGTGCAATGGTTGAGAGAATCCAATTAACCTATGAAATTCATAAAAAAATCTCAAATGAAATGAGCTAATCTAGAAGAACACTTAGACTTTTGATCTATGAAAACATGAAAATCTATTTAACATAAACTTGTACTAAATGGAAGAATGGGTTTGATTTGTATAATTAACTTAAACTAATAAATATGGAATGATTGATAAAATATGGAATACTATTCTAAAATATTTAATCTAAATTAATGAAAATTTTGAAATATTCTAATCTAAGAACTCACGAAAGGAACTAATCTATAGAAAAAGGTATATTGTAAAATAACTTACTGAACTAATTCAATGCATCAAAATGAAAAACTATTAAATTGTCCCTACAAAATACTTCTACAAGACTACAAACATTGTATAAAATAACTACAAAAATTGTTCTGTGCATCTACTGATGAAAATAAGAAATTCCAAAATTCTATCTATGACTGTAAATCAAATCAACGATGAACTTTAAATTGACTACAATCATCTACTTAATTGAAGCCATAAATGCTTGTTCAAACTAAATAAAAATGAACAAAAAACTCTTTCTTAACGCAATGAGGAGTCCCACCTCAAAGTGTACAAAAGTATATGAAACAAAGCTATAAACTCATAGGTTGCATGGAACATGAGTTTGGGATTATCTGCTTCAAAAAGTCATTGTTCCAATAATACAACTGAACTACTAATGAAAAATTCCAAAATATATTTAACACTGAAATTGTGCCAAAAACTAAAAACTATTACTCATGTGAGGCTAGAGTCTCTACTTATTACAAGTTTTCAAAATACATTATCCTAGAATATCTATGATAGTGGTCTCGATATGTAATTGCGTGATGATCTCCACTACATGAAAAAATGGAGAGAAGTGTAGTCTCATATATAGATCTCTAAACTTCCTTCGTCTTTCATTTAGACAATTGGAATCAATATTCACTTACAGTTATCTCCAAAGAGAATGCAATATTATTGTTTGTACCACTAACATGCATTTAACCACATAGGATACTAAACCACTTGTTAGCCCATTACAAATTGCATTAAGTAGGGAAATATCATCACTGTCCAACATTACTTAGAAATCGACTACAATCATAGCCTAGCCTACAATAAAGGGTGATCTTGTGTTGAGTTGATTCTCCATAACATTAGAAAATGAAATTGATGGATTTAATTACGTTTCCCAATCATTTACCCCATACATGAATATGTTACACATCCTTGTGTAACCCATCCCCTTGGCTTGGTGGATTATTCTGTTGTTCAACAACTTCTCTGATGTCATGTGCAATAATCTTGGGTTCTCCTATCTTTTGGTAATATCCCATGCTCTTGTCTTCTTTATCCCAATTTCTCCTTTCTTATTCTTCATCCACATTTTCCTTTATTGTAATGGGAAGGAAAATCGAGGGTTAATATTCATTCCAATGCGTTTCAGTTTATTTCTATGTAAATATTATATGTACATCCTTTCCTTAAATAAATCAACACCTAAACTCTTTGGAGAGTGTGGATCTCTCTTCTTTAAGTCTACTGAAATCTTTTTCCACCTATACCTTATGGATTCCTCCATGTACTTTGAATGGTTCTATCAAAATGTTCAATATCCTCATGCTACTTCTGCTCAAGGATGGTAATTAATTGCTCATCAGCTCTTAAAGAAACACGACTCTTGATCATTGTTCCTGACTGAGATCCTTCTACTCTAATCCGCAATGCATTTACCCATTCTTTTGATTGATATAAGTGTAGATAATGTTCCCTTTCTATCTCATGGTTTATACAGGATAAAAGTGCTATGAACTGGAAATCACCAATGTAGGGGTTATATGACTATTCATATGAATGAGGCATAACCAATTTGTGGAGGTAAAATTCACACAACTAATATTTTTCAAGGTCAGTGTTATTTAACGAAGCATCCACACAATCTTTTGGGTTAGGCATATCCAAAGGAAAGTTATTCTTTAACCTTTGAAGTTGAAACTGACACCACTTCTCTCTGAGATATACAATATAAATTCTAAAAGGGGGCTTGTAACCCAAAATTTATTCATACAACTTAGTAGTTTGTTCTAGGATAGTCTCCAACTTCAGTATTTGTTGATACTTTTCTTCTCGATTTTCTTTTTCCTTCTCCTATTCTATCTGTAACATCTAGTTTTGTTGCTCTATGTGTTTCTGTTGGTATGCATGTTTCATCCTCAAGATATGATTTTTCTCATGAGTAACTAGGGTCTCTACAACCTTCCCATTCACCTTTGTGCACACAGGGGAATGTGTTGCAAGATCTATAGCTTTGAATTATTCTTTAATCCTAGATAGTCATGATAATGTATCTTAAAAAACCATATGAGAGTCATGTTTATTTGGCGTTACCTCTCTATTTGATGTGTTACCTTTAACTGGTGTATTTTATTTTATAGACCTAGAAGGTCCTTCTTCTTCCATCTCATAATCTTTTGGGCCACCTGAGTTTTGGGGTGATTGCCTAGAATCTTCTTCATTTTCTTCCTTCTCTTTCTCCTCCCTATTTTTTGTTTCCTTCTTAAGTCACCTGCTCCATTATTTGAGATCACAGACCTTAGAGGATGATAATAGTTGTTTATGAATAGAGGCTTCCTTAGAAATATTTATTTTAACCAGGTTGTCAATGACAATCTCAATGTTGTATATTTTCAACTCAATTTTCCTTTTAGCACTCAATTGAGTTGTCACCTTCTTCTCTGTTCATAAAATCTTCCTTTATTTCTGTCCTGCAACAGGGTTTGAGGTTGAACTTATATTTCCCCTCATTCTTTGCACATATTTAATAGAAATTTGTATCAATTCTTCGTAGGAAATATTGGGAATATGGGATGACAGTTCCTTGCATCCGATCAACTTAATCAAACCATAATATGCCAGGGAATCATCTTTCCCTTATATAGCTTTCTGACTCATATAGCACATAGACTGCTGTAAGTAAAAGGAATGTTGTAATTTTACTAGATCATAATTCATGCTCACTAACTCTATGCAATAAATTTTTAAAAAAACTTTAAGATAACTCCCTGACAAGTGGGAAAATTAGCAAGCTAAGGAGGGAGTAACTGGTACTTAAAGGGGATATCAACAAAGAAATAAAGGATACTTATTTTTTAGGTTCCTAATCACCTGGATGTTGGTCCCATTTATTTTTTTAACATCATCAAGGATGAATTCTATTACCAGGATTATGGGAGTCCCAACTGGTGCAAACAAAAACCTTTACGAACAGTTTCCAAGCAACCAATGTCTAAGAGAATATTAGGAATATTATATAAATATATAATGAAAAGATATATATATTTTTTTCAATCTTATACAGATCAGGAACAACTAAAAATGATTCTAAAGGTCACAATTGTGAAACTAGCTCTTAGGAAATATCACTAGCTTCATCTTCAGGCTTTCCCAAATAGGTGAAGGAGCCTATGAGTTCTATATTTTAGAAATTGGAGACTTATATAAACATGTTAAAACCACATAATAACAATAATTATTCTATTTAGAGACCCATAGGTCGAGTTATGCATCATATAGTAAAACTAGTCAATTCTAAGTGCAAATCTAGACAAGGTTGGGAAAAACCCTGTAAAACTCAGTCATAAAGATTCATATTGATATAAAAAATTTAGATAATGTTTATAACATGAAATAAAATCCATGGATGTTGAAATAACTCACAAAATATTCTATATAGCATTCTTTTGTAAGAGGAATCAATACTAGGAATTTTAGAAGCTATAATCAATGAGAGACTTGGAGATTCAAACCCTGAGATGCATTCAAGTACTGGAAAATTAAGTATATGATAGATAGACCTACAATATTGTCATTAATGGATGAATTTTTCTATCATAGTTCGAGAAGAATCTTAGATGGTTGTTTCTTAGCCTCTGTGTGAGATGTACTAACTAAAGGAAGAGAAGAAAAGAGAAGAGAATGGAGACTTGGGGCACATCACCTAAGGGGACTAAGGATTGTCATGCAAAATTGAATCTTAACTTCACACAACACCTAAACATTAACAATCCAAACTGAGAAATCAAGCTGGAAACATTCTTAAATAAACCTTGAGTGACTTGTTGAGAAAGTCATTCACCTGTTCAGCAAGTTTCCCACTTGAAAACCCTAACGCTAATCCATGTATGCACCCTTCTCGAGGAAAATATAAAGTATGGATCTGAAATAATGTTTCCCTATTTGTATCACTCAACCAAAAGTGGAAATTCTCCTTCGACAAAAAATTTCCTTCTTAGGATTGGTAATGTTTCCCTGCTAACATCCTTTCATCAAAATGGAAACTGCAGCCTCCCTTGGCCAAAGTTTCATGCTTTTGCATTGACTATTTTTCTGCACTTTCTTCTTATAAAACTACCTTTCTTTCGTTGATTTTGTTAGTTTCGATCTTTTTCTAATAGATTTGTTTTGTCTTTTTTCTGGATAGTTTCTATTTTCCATCCAAGGAAATTCATTCCCACATGTATTATTTGCATATAAATTAAATATTTACACATAAATAATACATAATTAGAAATAAAATCAGTACATGCTTCCTTAGTATGAAATAATTAAAATTTCCTAGGTAATTTAATTAATTCAACTTTTGAACCACTAGGTGCTTGACAAGGTGAACACTTTCAATGTCCTTCCATTAAGGGACATTACAAATGTCAATGTTGTTGTTTGGTTTTATGTGACCTTGATTTCTCAAAAGGTACAACATTCTGAAGTGAAATGTGGGTATATAACTAAGTCTCCTAGTATAGGTGATGCATTTCAAAACGATAGTTGTGATTTCATCCCAAGGTCCTGGTATCATTTCCCTTTTTACACAATTTATATATTCTTCAAACCTCTCTCCTTCTGCAAAGAAATTATGTTTGGCTTTGGCATATCACTTTCGCTATCATCTTTTCGCTATCATCCTTTCGCTAATGTAATCATTGTGGAATACTTGTGTAAGATGATAAATTTTCTTAATTTGCATGAATTTGTAGCCCCTTTTCCCTTGTCACATACTATTCCTCTTTAATGTTTTTTAGGTTCTTAGCGAACCCCATGGCTATATCTAGTTCATAGCGATTTAAAAAATTGATAAAATTCATCCACCCCACTGTGTAAAGGATTGTTAAAACCTTTAGGTTATCATATATATGGGAGAACAATCCACTATTGACTCCTTTTATAGATGTCGGTCTTGAATTAAATTGAACATATAATATATTGATGGACAAATGGTAACTTACTTGTTGTATTTGACTGGATCAAGTGCTTTTTTTTCTTTGATTTATTTCTCAAATATCTGTATATTCCCATGCTTCCTATGCACCCATTTTTTTCTCTACTACTCACTTTGCTTCGAATGAATGCAAGGAAAAAAAATTCATTAAAACCTCATGTAACTATATTTGTTTTGCCTCATCACTTCATTATTCTCCACATCTACGACTCATATGAAGTAAAGATTGCGGGGAGATATTCAACACATGTCTTAATTATGACTTTCCAATGCACAATGATTATTCGTTATGGATAAACGAACCTCTTTTGAATTGCAAACCACCTCTCATGTTCTAAAGTTTGAGTCTTCCTCAACTCAATGGTGGGAAATTATGAGTCTTTAGGTAGGATAGATTTTAATCATTTAAAAGAAAGAGGTTTGTAATTACCTTTTGATGCCTAACGTACCTATGAGAGATTATGTAGGTCACTGATGTGCTTTATATAGTTGAGTTATGCTTGGGTTGTAGTATGTTTGTACTTATATGTACTTGGAGTTTGTATTGTCTGATTGCTTGTATTCACTACTGACTCGCTTTAATTTGTTGCTGGCTCACTTGAAATTGTTGTTGAATCGCTTGAATTTGTTGTTGGCTCGCTTGAATTTGTTGCTAGCGGATTTTATTTTATTTTGATTTTTTCTCTTTTTTCATTTTCTTCTTCTTCTTTTTTTCATCTATTTTTTTATATTTTTATCTTTTTTGGAAGAATAACTTTATCTAAATTGGAGGACATCATTGTCCTCAATAAGCATAAAATGTTTCTTGTACATTTTTTTGGTAAAATGTTCTTTATACAGTGGTCTTTTATATAGTTTCAATCTATGTCCATTGGCCATCATTGGAAACTGACAATTATCTATGGTTATGATCTTAAATACTGCATTATTTTAGATGGTGTCTATCTAGTATGGTTCTAACCACCTAGTTATCAAATTTCCTTTGAATTATGGGATATTGAATCATATAACAATGCCCATTATCATTCTTTGAATTTCTTTATTCTTATATTCTTATCATGCCATAATTTCCACTGTTGATGCATTATCTTAGTGTTTGATAAGGTCCTGTTTTTTGTATTCATCTAGTTCATTTAACTGGAGGATTCATTATTTTTGAATTTTAGAGAGTTCCTTGTTTAGTTTAGTTGTTGTTCTGATTTCAAATACAATGGGTAACAAAACTTTCTTTCCATATACCAACTCATAGGGAGTAAATCCAGTTGTTGTCTTGTAAGTTTTGTTATAGGCATAAGTTTCTTCATTCAATATATTTGCCCAATATCTCTTATGTAGTTGAATTGTCTTGGTTAAATTTTTCTCTAATTCGTTGTTTGTAACTTCAACTTGCCCATTTTCTTGTGGGATGTAGGAGGAAGACTGCTTGTGTTTTATTTTGTTCCTACTTAATACATCTCAAATTAGATTGGATTCAAACAGTGTTCCTTCATCAGAGACAAGTTCTCTGGGGACCAAAAATCTAGTAAATATCTACTATGTGAATAAGTTTACTACACTGAATTCAACAATTTTGAAAAGTGCTTCAACTTATTTCCACTTGGTGAGATAGTTTATACATATAAGCATATATTTCTTTTGATTGGAAGGTGGCTTTATTGGTCCTAAAAAGTTTAAGCCCCAATTATCAAATGGTTCCAATGATACTTGAGGCTTTAGGGGCATTTCATCTTTTTGTGTGTGTTTACCCATTCTCTAGTCATCATCACTATGTGATACATACTATTGAGCATCTTTATGAAGCGTAGGGAAATAGTATCATGTTTGAAGTATCTTGTAGGATGCTCTTTTTTATGCATAATGGCATCCACATGGTTCAATGTGAGTATCATGGAGGATATCATGAGCTTCATCCTCTCTTACACATCCTCTCAATATTTGGTATGTCCATCTCTTAAAAAGCAAACCTTGAATCCAATTGTATTTTTTCGTTTTCCTGATTATTTTGCATGTTTGTTTGTACTCATAGTGTTTTGGAAATTTTCCAAAGACTAAGTAGTTGGCAATGTCAGCAAACCATGGGATTTCCAATGATATAGAAACAAGTTCTCATATGGAAAAGTATCTTCTACCACTTATTTATATTGAACATGGGTTAGTCTTGATAGAAAATATTCCACCACATTGTGTTTTCCTTGTTTATCTAGGATTGTCAAATCAAGTTCCTGCAAAAGAAGCCATTTTATAACCATTGCACTAGTGTGAGGTTTGTTTAGTTGATACCTTATTGTTGAGTGTTCGGTGTGCACAAAGACTGAATATCCTATTATGTAGTGCCGAAATTTGTTGATAGCATGGACAACAACTAGGAACTCTTTCTCGATGCCTGTGTAGTTAAACTAGGTTCTTGCTGATAGAATATATGAAATAGGGATTTCTATTCTCTTCTTGTCCTAAGAATTATCCAAGGTCTATGTCAGAAGCATCAAAGTATATGTGGAATGGTAAATTCCAATTTGGTCCTTGGAGAACAGGGGTAGTAATATTTTTTTCCTTCAACTGCTCAAACAATGACATGCACTAATGATTCCATTTAATATTTGCATCTTTGTTCAATAGTGAAAATGTAGGGGTTGTTATTTTGTTGGATCCTTCTATAAATATCTTGTAGTATCTTATTTGGCCTAAGAATCTAAGCACATCCTTCTACTTGACTGGTGGGGGTAAGGTTTTGATGGAAGTATCCTTGCTTGATCAACTTCAATTCCTCATCCAAATATGTGATGTCCCAACACTATGCCTTCCTCCATCGGCATCTTGCATTTTTCATTGCTTAGATAGAGACTCATCTCCACACATTTATCCAAAACAATTTCCAAGTTATGCAATGCTTGTTGAAAGTCTTGTCCATAAGGTGTCAAAACATCCAAATATACCTCCATTCGATCATTGATGAAATCAACAAATATACTTAGGATATCCCTCTGAAATGTTGCAGGGAAATTGCAAAGCCCAAATGGTAGTACTTTGCATGAAAATTTTCCCCATGGAAATATAAATGTGGTTTTATCTTGATCAGTTTGGTGTATTTGAATTTGATTGTATCCACTGAAACCATACAAAAATGAAAAGAATTTGTTCTAAGTGAGAGTTTCCAATACATGGTCAATGAATGATAGGGAAAGTGATATTTTTTGTTTCCTTGTTGAATTCTTTGTAGTCCACACATATTCTCCACTTTCTCCCTTTCTTGGGAACTACCACCAGAGGTGACACCCATTGGATGTTAGAGATAGGATAGATGAAGCCTATGCCAAGTAACTTATGTAACTCTTGTTTGACTATATCTTTTAATGTTGCATTCATCCTTCTTTGCAGTTTCCTGATTGGGGAAGTGCCTTCCATAATGTAGATAGGATGTCTGCAAATATCAAGATGTATTCATTTCATATCTAAGTATGTCCATGCAAAAGTTGTACTATGATATGTAAGTAATTTAATTAAGAGTTGTTCTTTGTCTGGCTTCAAATTGGCATTGATGTTCATAGTATTTCCAAGAAATATTTCCACCACCTTTATTGCTATGTGTTCTTGTTCTACAGAGAATACTCACTGTCACATTCTGTCAATATCCTTCGATGAATCTCCAATCATCTCTTCTTGTTCACCTGCTGCAAAAATTTCTTCAAGTACATCATTGTCATGATAAACATTTTGAAGTATATTAGCTAAATAAGTATCTTCATCCTCATCTTGAAGTGTTAAGGTTGTTTTTATGTAGAGAACTGGTTGCACTACTTGATCACAAATGTCACCATAATAATCTAACAAGATAGGATTCTTTATATCCATGGAAAGTTTAGCATGGAGGTAAATAGTGATCTTATATTTGGAATTCCTAGTTATTATGTTCATGTCTCCATATTGACAACCTATATAGGAATCTATAGGGGTGATCCACAGTATTCCAAGGATGAGAGGATATCCACTAAGTTTACTTTTGACCTCTATGACTACAAAGTCTGCAGGCTATTTCCAATATTCAATGTTGATGATGATATATTCAAGTATATGCTCTGGTCAAATAGTGGATGTATTTGCTAATTGTAACAAAGTATTTGTTGGATTTATGAAGGATTGTATGTTTAAGGATAACATAGTATATTTTTTTAGTACATTGATTGCGACTCCTATGTCAGTGAATCTACTTGAAATAGGTTTCATGTTTATGCTTACATTAACTACAAGGATTCATAGATCTGTGACAGTTAGGGTTGATATCCCTCCCCATTACAAGGTCTACAAGATGGCCTATAGTGTTAATGGTGGGGGGATCCTTTTTCTTCCTTCCTGGTCTCTTTATGCATGTTTCTTTTATGAATTTGTTACATACAAGTCCATCTTGATATCCTCCAATGGAGGAATTTATATGTTCAAGTGTTTTAATTCATTAAGAATAACATTTTCTATTTCTACTTGACATTTTACTTTTTGTTCGTCAAGAAATGGAGGATTCATATTAGTACATTTTGGTGAATTTTCTTAATTTTCCTCTTCTTCAGGAAGGTCTACGATTACAAGTTGCTGGTATTTAAGGTTTTCTTGTTCACTTTGCACAGGTGGAAATGGTTCTAGTACTATTTTTTCTAATATCAGGTCTACCTCATTCAATTCGATTATTTCCACAACATAGGTTGGGAACTGCATTACTTCACTGGTATAAACTTGCTTGTTTGGTTGACTGCTATTTGGGTTTGGAATGGGATTATATGGAATTGGAGGTGGCCTTAGTGGATTTTTATTTTGTGATGATATAGGAATTATGACAATATTCTATGGTTGAGGTCTCCAATTCGAGGAATATGGATTTCCAAAATTTATTTGTGGTTAATGGAAAGATGGAGGGTATTGTGGGTATGGTTGAGTAAAGTACGATTGATGGTATGTGTTTTGGATTTGCTTCCATTGAGTTGGGAATGTATGTACAGTCCATTAAGGTGGTATTAGTGGATTCCAATTAGGTTCTTGGTAAGGATTTCCCTGGTTGAACTAAGCTTTATTATTAGATTGGAATGGCCTAGAAAAATTATTTTGACGTTGGTTGACAAAACAAGGTTGTTTTATAGGGTTTTCTTATCATGAATATTGCATAGCCTCTTTGAAACAAGGAATTAAATGACATTTATTTGTATCATTTTTTGTGTGCATAATCCACATATTTCCATCACATTTAATGAACATTTCCCTTTCTTAGGTTTCTTTCAAATCTTCAGACAAAAAATAGCTAGTGCCTGATTGATTTCATTTTGTTTTCTTTTGAGTTGCAATGCATCAACTTGAATTGATAATGATTGAAGGATGTTGAATTGATAATGATTGAAGGATGTTGTTTTTTCATGTAATATAAAAGGTTACCTAAATCATATTTGGTTAGGGTTGGAATGCAGAATGATGAGTATTCTTTAATGTCACACAGGTGACCTAGGTTTGATCACTGGAAATGGCGTCAAAAAGTGGTGGTGTACTTATATGGTTACCTTTTTACAGGTTTATAGTTTAGGATTCCTACTTTAATTATCAACCACGAGATGTACAAATTTAATAGGTGTTTAGCATTGTTTGTGCAACTGCTGAGAGAATCCAATTAACCTATGAAATTTAGAAACAAATCTCAAATGAAATGAGATAATCTAGGACATTTAGACCTATGCTATGGAAACATATGGAAATATATTTAACATAAACATCTAATAAATGAAAGAAAGGATATGATTCATATAATCAAATTAAACCAAAAAATATGGAAATGATTGTTAAAACATGGAAGGCTATTCTAAAATATTTAATTTAAATAAATGGAAATTACTAAAATAGTATAATATAGGGACTCATGAAAGGTACTAATCTAGAGAAAAAGATAGATCATAAAATAACTGACTAAACTACTTCATTGCATAAAAATGTCAAATTGTCAAATTGTCCCTATAGAATGCACCTATAGGACTACATACATTGTTTAAAATAACTACAGACAAAGATTGTTTTGTGCATCTATAGATGAAAACAAGAAATCCATAATTCTATCTATGACTGTAAATCAAACCAATGATGAACCTAAAATTGAATACAATCATATACTTAATTGAAACTAGAAATGCGTGTTTAAACTAAATAAAAATAAATATAGGAATCATGGTTAACACAATGGGGGGGGGGGGCGCTCAAAGCGTATGATAGGAGAGGAACCAAAACTATAAACTCACAAGTTGCATGAAATGTGAATCTAACACTATCTGCTTCAAAACGTCATTGTTCCAATAATACAACTGAACTATTGATGAAAAATTCCAAAATAGGTATGATACTGAAATTGTGCCAAAAACTAAAAACTATATCTCGCATGAGGCATGAGTTTCTACTTATTATAAGTTTTCAAAATACATTGTCCTAGAATATTTTCCATATTGGTCTCGAGATATAATTTTTTAATGATCTCCATAGTTGAAAAGCAGGAGACTTGTAGTCTTATAAATGGATCTTTGAACTTCCTTCCTCTTTCATATAGACAATTGGAATCATGCTTCACTTACAGTTAGATCCAAAGAGAATGTGATCTACTAGTTTGGCTGACTAACCTGCATTTGGCCACATAAGCTAGTAAACCACTTGTTAGATGATTAAAAAACACATTAAGTAGGGAAATATAATCACATTCCAACATTACTCAGAAATTGATTATAATCATAGCCTAGCCTACAAAAAAGGGTGGTCTTATGCTTAGTTGTTGGTCCATAACATTATAAAGGGAACTTGATGGCTCTAATTAATACATATATTGTGTCCCTATCAATTTGCTTCAAAAACCCCTTGCGAGGGGGTGGTATTTTTAAACCCCCCCCCCCCCTCCCCAGAAAAAATTCCTCATTATTAGTTTCTTCATTGATATTTCATGTAGTGAACAAATTACCTGGTTATAGATTATATAGAGAACAAAATACTTGGTTAATATATTATACAGTGAATAAATTACATGGTAATTACTAAAACATATTAGTGATTTTTGCATTCTATACAAGGAATGCGTTAAGAAAATTTCATCAAAGAACTTGTTGAAATTTATGAATATTGTCATCCCCTTTCTTCATGTAATGTATGAACTATGTAATTCAGTTCTCACATACAATTGATGTACTCTAGGTATAGAAAATATGACTTGTTTCTATACAATTTATATACCATTCGTTATGGTATGTGTGTTTGTGTCAAAAATATATTCTTAGAACTTACTAAACCAATCCCTATTTTAATCTCACTATAAGATTGAAATCAATTCCACTATAATGTGTAGCATGACCCCTAGAGATAGGGATCCCACTAACATGAGGAAGGGGAGAGTGTAATGGAAAAGCCTAGAAATTGTAAGAGAGGGAAAGAGATGAATAAAGGAGAAGGTGTTAATTGTACTAGGTTAATAATAATTTTACATTAATTATGTGACTCAATATATAATGTCAAAATAAATAGAATTAAATTTGTATTCTCATTTAGTGAGCTAATTAATATAATCATCAAAGATGAAAAAGAGGTGAAAAAAGGATATTGAATACAATTTCAATCTCAGATACAACACCAATATTGTATCACTCTTGATTTATGCACATTAACATGGTTTCCTAATTTTTTAGAGTTTCTATTGAAATATTGTAACTTCGAAGAATATTCTAAATGTATTTTACTAATGTAACCTATAAGATATGTTTTATTCCTTAGTCGAGATGTTACTATTGTATTTGGTCATGATAGAGTCATGAGGTAAAACCTCCATTGTAAGTTGGGTCAATAGAACCCTTTGAATATAATATAATATTAATTTGTTTCTCCCTAGGTGAAGTCATCCCAGTAAGTTTGTTGGGGCCGACTTGTTAGGGAAAATGTCAAGTGAAAGAAAGAGTATAAATTGAGGATGTGTGTTCCTCATTTGACACACACTCACTTGCATATAACACATATGATATATATATATACCAGCATGGAGAAGGAGAACATGTTTTGGGGTTATATATTTTTATTCTTAATACATCTATATAGAGGAACTTTTGCTAGGTTTTATTCCCCTTGATGGTATCCTAAGAAAAAATGGTGTATATCTTGTGATTGTGTTTTTTTTCAATGATGCTACATATGCTATTATTGTGAAATTGGATTCAACACTAATGATATCAAGATGATCATATGAAATAGTAACATGGTATCAGAGCTAGTCTAAATATAACAACTTTCACAAGGTGAAACTCTCTTTGCTCTCACTCCGATAAGAATTAGGGTTTCTGTCAAAATTGGAATTTTGGAAATATGATTATAGATAGAAAGTTGCGCCTCAATAGAGATCATATATTGATCCCTAGATAAAAATTATTGAGTGGGTGGATCTCTAGGAAATTCAAACTCTAGTTTGTCTTTGAACCATAAAACTGCAGAAAACCAGAGAACCAAAAATATGTAGAAACTGAAATATTGCATGTAAATTTTGAAGGATGAAGATTTGGAATCTCTAGAAACCAAGTGTACCAACCAAATTGCCTCATTCAATCACATCTCCTGGTAAGGTTAGTTTTTCATTTTGAAAAATTTCATTTTTTGTGACCTCTTGGATAAGATTTCCCCAAGCATTGAGGTTGTGGAAAAGCTAGAAGGGATAAACAAAATTTGAGCATGCAAATATAGGATTGGTCTCATTATTAGAGATAATGTTCTTGAAAAATACATCAAAGGAAAAGGTGCAGAACTAGAAGAACATGAAGCTAAGGAAAAACATCAAAAGGACTTAATCAAGGAAATGAGGATCATTATTGATTGTATGAAATATCGCTTGATCCCTCAAGTCTCATCCAAAGAGACTCCAAAGGATATGTATGATTCCCTTTCCAAAATGTATGGGGGAAAGAACATCAAAAGAAAGATGAAATTGAGAACTCAATTGAAGAGTACTAAGATGAGTAAAGGAGAATCCATTCAATACTACTTCATGAGGGTCTCCGAGTTTAAGGAGCAAATAGAAGCCATTGGAGACTTGATTGATGAATATGAACTAGTTATGCATTCTCTCAATGGTCTCACTATACCTTTGGATTCATTCATATAGACTATGTATGCCAGAAAAGAAAGTATGAAGTTTGACATTGTATGGGAAGATTGTGTAACATCCCCGACACTCTGACCAACGAAGAGGACACTACCATACCATCAATCGTCTGGGAAACTAGCCCCATGAATTTTTACATGCATATAAAAACAGAAATGCTTTGAACATAAACCATGCCAAGATGCATAATTATTCAACATACACTGGAAACAAAACATACATTCAGGCATTCAACATGTTCATCATAATTCATTAGACATCAACTATAATTGCAGAGATGAAATAGACGAGAAGGCTTATCTTTGAATGAAGAATTCATCTCGCAACCAGCTATGTCGCTACAACGTTTCACCCAACCATAGGCCAGCGTGCTCCTTAATCTCTCAGCAACACTGCCACCCTTGAGCTGGGCATGATTTCCCCAAGGAATAAGGAACAAGCAATCTTACACATAGCTAAGGATACACAAGTCAACCAAGACAACCCAGTCCGAAGACTAACAATTGCATACATGTAGCAAAATAAGCAATTCATAGCCTTGATTGGGAAAATCAATCCCCGAGTCATTCTTGGCCCTATCGTGGCCAAAATGACCCAATAAGAATCCATAGCTGATCAAAACATAGCTGAAACCACAACAAGCATATCGTGGGGAAAGAAACAACCCCCAATGCCAACACTGAAGCAACGGGAGAATAAAACACAGCCTAAAATGGAGGAGAAGATTCAATTCTCATCCTGGACAGGGGAGGGAATACACACGGAACCAAAAATCAGTATGGAATGGTCTCAATAATGAAGTAAGAGGAAATACACAGCCCCAAGTCGGTAGGGAAAAGATATACTCGCAGAATCCATAAAATCGGTATGGAAACACATATGCACACAGATCATGAATGGATTATTCACCAGAAAATCATGGATGAACCCACATAAATACTCCCCAACCATGACATTTGTACACATAGTAGAAATCGTGCCCTCAGGTCGCTCTTCTAGCTCGCTGCATGAGGAAAAACAAGGAAGAATCCTATGCGTGAGAAGGTGAGAGAGCCACCGTTTGTGTGAGGATGAGCAAGACAAAAATGGAAGAATGGATTCATGGAAGAAGAATGGAGAGTGGAATCCTTCGTAGTGGTTTTTCCCTTGCCTACATGAGGGTGAAGAGTCTGTTGGTGGAGTGGGCATGTGGGCAAGGACTAAAAGTCCTGCCACACCCACCACTACCCAGCAATAATTGCCTCAACCAACATCACAGGTTTTTAATGTGGTAGTTGATTGATGAGACAAGGATAGGTGAGTGAGACAAAAGGTGGGTGACAGCTAAAAGGGTTTAACAGCTAACACATGGCTTTTCCCCCATAGGCTCAAATCTCAATAATTCCCCCTCCTTATCCTTAGTAAAATCATGCCCTTTTCATTATCATTGCACTACCATAGCTGGTTGTAGGTTTTTCATTAATTTTTCATATTTACATGATGCCAAAACTATAATGTGCCAGATAACATGATATACCATCGACAATGATTCCAATCCCCGAAACATAACACAACCAAATCGATGGTAGGGATTTTTCCTTTAGCTCCACACCATGATTAATTACAATATATACATCATGTACCTTTTAATGTAAACGGGGTCAAAACTAGGGTATTGCAATCCCCTCCCCCTTGGAATAACACCGTCCTCGGTGTTCCAATACTTAGGAATACATATACAATTTACACATCCAAAATTTCAAAATTTTGCAGATATTTCCCACATTCAATTATTTAGTTTGAAATTTCAAGACCAAGCCCTTTTGCTTCCATGAGCTTCTCGTATTGTTTCTCAGCTTTTGGCTCACCCCCAAGTTTGGGAACCTTGTGGATGCTACCCTCTTGATGTTCTCTTGTTGGGCAATCTCAGCGGTAATGATGTCCTTCGCATTTCCAACATTTCGCTAGCTGATTCATCTTTACATGCTCAATTTCCTTTGAGTCTTCATGCCTGGAATGTTTCTTAATGGGCCGATTGGATGAATGCCTCATCATTGATCCACTTTCCTTTCCTTTACAGATTTCTCCCAAAAGGAATTTTACCTCCTTTTGCAAACAAATAGAGTCTTGTAAAATATGGTGGTTATTATCATTCTTCCTTTTCTGTATCTTGAACATCTCTCCAAGATACTCTTGGGTCTTGGCAATTGTTTGAAGGAGACTTCCAGCCAAGTCCAATAGATTTTGGTATGTTGCCATGATCAATGTGCATGACTGGATTTCACCTTTCTCACCTATGAAATGCATCATTGTAATTTTGTTATACCAAGCATAATATAGGCATTAAAATCAGTCGATTAATTGCCCAATTGGCATGGAAGTCCAATTCTTATTGAGGAGACTTTCATACTTTTCATGCCTTCCCAATAGGAACATGAGTTCATTCATGTCCATTCTTTGACAAGGAATTAACTATTCCAACATTCATAATTTATTTTAAGCAAATAAACACATTTTATTTTCAGCTAGGCATGCATTCAATGCCATGCCATGGACCAACCCTTCTTGGCCATGCCACTTAGTGTCTATGGTCTATTCCAAACCTTTCAACCATGGAGGCTCTCCACATGGTTTTTCTACAACTCTTGGCTACTAGGACCTTCACAGTCCCACTAGCACCTTTTTCATTATTGCTCATTCTGAGCTCTTTAGGACAGTCACATTTCCACATGCATCCCTAGGATGCCCTCATAATCCTCGCTCCCAGCGATACCTATATTCAAACATTGAATAGATTCACATGTTTAGTTTATTCTCATTGGGTTTTATCTCTAAACAAGAGTTGAGAATATCATAACCAAACCATATACACATGTATATTCATAAGCAAGAAGCTGCAAGATAATCCAATACTTATCTGTATTGTGTGTTTCCTCTCTGGTTCACAGGGTCCTGCTTTGCTCTGCAAGCCTTGGATTGCCTATGGACTTGGATGTTAGGTCAACATGCAGGCTTCTCCACAACATCAAATAATTAATGTCCAACCAGTACACCTTCATGCCGACTGGAAGGAAATTTTTACCACGACCATTTCTAGGTCAAGGCTCTACTATGGAGCCCTAGGCATATAACAACCCTATTTCAGCAACACAACATTTCCTTCCAGTACACCTTCACGCCGACTGGAAAGGAAAATTTACCATGACCATTTCTAGGTCAAGGATCTACTATGGATCCCTAGGCATATAATAGCCCTATTTTAGTAACACCTTCCCAACATCCATTTACCTTTTCTCTTTAGTGTGCAACACCAAATTGCATCTATTTAGCTTGACAACACAAGCAGTATAAGCAAACTCATCAGCGTTATTGCTCGAAAACTGTAATCATATTTCGTATCATTCACTATCAAGTATTGAAACACCAGGAGTGTGTCCACTCCCTAGGGTGTAGTCAATATTGAAAACCCTTTCATGACCCGACATTGGGAAAGTGTGCACCCCTTTCCAATGTGAGCCATGTAGGTCCTATTCATACTCAAGCAATCTGTAATAATGGAAATAAAATCAAAATAGGCCATGCATTTTGAATTTAACAATTGGACATGCACATTCTTAGCTAGGGTCACAAAACACTTATCCATTTGTCGATGCAGTATTCCTTCGTTAAGGAGGAATGGGAGCTCCCTTCTCTGAGTCGAAAGTCCCTCGGTTTTCCATCCTAACTCCTTTTTACATTCCATATCCCACACATGTCTTACTGAAATAATCTATACCATCTCACTCATGTTGGTTACCGAACATGTAGTGCAGATGGGACATTTCCAAAATGTCCAATGGAGTTTCACCCAAAACCCATTTCCAAGATAGGGGAAACCTCCCCATGAAGTTTGGCTCATGCAGGCCATCACACATGGTCTTCCTGCAATGTGTACCCCTGGCACATTCATCAAGTAGCCAAAACGTCAATCATTATCTACTAATACAATCCAAATTTGATTGTTCCATAACCAAGCAATGGCATTAGTTATTAAATTCAATATGAATTTGCAACTCTGTCTACTACAGAAATTGATTTGCTTAGCAATGAGGTGATCCTCATTTGTTGGTCTCTTGCAAATGGCACCACTATGCCCATTATAATTTCATGCTTACTAGCATAACATGAACATCCACTTACAACACATCATCCTGATACAATTCTATGCAAGCGAATAGTGATTAGTAGTTGTCAGCAATTTATAAAACCTGAAATTTACAAGTCCAAATTGACAACTCATTTTCAATACAAACTATTTTCACAACCATGAGACTCTTCTCACGAGGTTTGACTCTTTCACATGGTAGATTTTTGCCTTTTTCATGGTCTTACCCGCATTGCCATGCCCCAAACAATCTAACTGAAATATGAACTTCAATCAGCCAAACACATGGTAAGTCTTGATGCATATAAATTTATCATTGCTGCAACAATCACTGAAGCATTTTCAGAATTATCGAATTCAAATACTTCCAACTCTTAGCATATTAATATCACCAAAACTCATTTACTTCACGTGAAACATTATCGTACTTAAAATTGCAAGGTATAGTCACATCATTTATGCAATTTAGATGAAATGTTTAGATACTCCTTACTTTACAAGCATTTTATTTGTACCACCTTGCCCTTCCATAGAGCATTTCCGGCAGCCCATCGATCATGACTACCCTCTTCATGCACTTACTATCCTGCATTCATAACAACTCTTGAAATGGTTCTAGAATTATCATCAATTCATCATTTCAGCCATTAATTAGTCATGATAACACAAGCACCATCTCGATGCGTTTAGGCAATGCATCACAACATTTGCACCTACACTTATGTATGCATATTTACAACATTTACTCAAACTGCTCATATGCATCCATTCAATGCATAACTAGAAGATTTATAAAACCTCTTAATGCATATTCACTCAATGCTACCTTGCATTGACTCAGGAATACTATGCATTCAAACATACTATGGCCTAACCATGACTACTTCATATAGGATGCATTACCAGTCCTCACTCGTTCTGGTTATTAAGTTCATACCATCATTCATAGGATAGGATATATTTCTATATGAATGTACTATAAATTTTTAAATAACCACATGGTATGAGATCTCTTGCCTTTACCACTCCATGAAATTTTCATAATTAAACCATTACCTACATGGATCCTACTTACAACCTTGATGTTACCAGTTTAGTTGATATCTTGCAAGAGATTGCAGAATTCACTCACCAACTTTTGATCTTGGATTTGTTGTCTTATTCCTTTCTTCATAAGGTTGCTGGTCACATTCATCAGCATCATCAACATATTCATCCATGCTCATGTTTTTGTTGGTCTTGCCACCAATACCAACACCAATAATGACCTTATCAATCACAATACTTACCATAGTGGCTTATTGCATGCGAAAAACCCCACTACTCTTACCAATATGTAATATCCTTTGCATGCAAGGCATATCCTTATAAATTTTATGTAAAAAACTTATAAAATATAAATATAGTTAGCAAGGCAGGGGTTAATGAAATTTCCCTTTTCAAGTCCCTCATATTTGGATGGAATTCCTCTTCCATATAACAACTGGTTTAAATTCATGGTCTTTGCTATCTCTAGGCATGCAATTATTGGATTTGTCCATACTTTCTGGCCCTAAGATCTCTCTGTAACCTGCAAAACCTCATTTGTCGAAATATTGTTAAAATTTGATTTCGGCTCCTATCTCGGGTTTCCTTCTTCCATAGCGGAAATCCTTTCAACATTGAACTGCCATGGTGGATAGGTCTTCCTTTTCATTCCACTACTATGCATAAGCTTGACTCTCCTGATTTTTATTTGTCGTCATGGATCCAATTGCAACATCCACCCGCCATTGCGGCTCTAACCTGCCAACCCAACGGACGTTATCGGCTCTAGTATTCCTTTTCCTGCGGATATATCGGCTCTCCTTTAGAAACAAATCCACCATTACGACTCTTTATTCATCTGTCTACCATCGATAAGGCAACACTTAGAAAAATTGTTTGTAATTTTTCTTTCATGGTGAAAACTCCCACCGAAACTCAAAAAATTTTCTTCTATCATATCAGGTCTCTTCCCCACTAATATTTCGATGTATTGGGCCCTTAGTGGACTAGTCTTTCGACACTTCGGTGACCCAAACAACTAAATTTCTCTGTCACCCATCGATGGACCAAACAACTAATTTTCTTCGATGTATATATGGCCCAAACAACGAAACCTTTCCGACTTATCGGCGGACCAAAAAACTAAACTTTTCCAATGTGTCGATGGTCCCATCAACTAATTTTCCCCGACATTTCCCACTCTTCAGAAAAACTTCTCCCTTCATCCACCGCTGCATTGGCTATTCCATCAACTAAATTTCGTCGACGTTTTGGCGGTATTCTAGTGATCTCCGCCGACACTGTGGCTCCTCGATCAACTAAATTTTTTCGACGATTTCCATACTTAGAAAAATTTTGGTGAAACTTCCTTTTATCTTCTGCCACTGCATCGGCTCCATCACCCTTTTCCCACCGACATATCAGCACTTTCATCACCTTTCTTTTGCCGATGTATCGACACCTTCATAAAGTATTTTCCATTGCTGTTGCGGTGCCTTCATTCCTTTCCAGCTGAAATTCTGGACGCTCTTATCCTCTAATTTTTCCGACGTTTGCCGTCGCATCGGCTGATCCATCGTCTAATTTTCACCGAAGTTTCGACGGTCTGATCTTATAAATTTTTTTGATGTGTATTGTACTTAGAAAAATTTTTGAAAAATTTTCTTTCCTCATCTGCCGCTCCATCGGCTCTCCCTTCCTCTATCTCATGTCGTCGCCGATGGTCCACATCGAATGATCTTCCGACTAAGTGAGTTGACATTTCAGTGGTCTTCGTCTGATCTCTGTCAAGGTTTCGGTGGTCCTTAGCTGAAGACTTCCGATGCTCTCCGCACTTCAAAATTTTCAAAGATACTTTTTGTCTCTTCTTTCCACCGCCGTGTCGGCTACTTACTCAACTAATTTTCGCCAACATTTCCAACACTTTGGCAAAGCTTCTTCCTTTTTTTTCCAACGTTGCGGCTCAAACCTACCAACCCAGGCGATGTATCGGCTCGAAATTCCTCTATTATTCACCGGTAACCGATGGTCTGTGTCAGAGGGTCTTCTGACTGAGATACCCACTGCATCGGAGGAGCTTCCCACTAAGTCTTCCGATGAGCCGACGTCTTGGCACTTCGAAAAAAATTTCGAAAATTTTTGAAATTTTCATTCCGTAGTTGCCGTTGGGTTGCCTTCTGCTGCGATGATCTGGGCATCAGAGAAGCTTTAGATTAAGTCCTCTGACGTATTGGATGGTCTTCAACCTAATCCTTTCGTTGTTTCAACACTTAGAAATTTTCCATCATACTCGAATTTCTCATTTCTTTTGATTTTTACTGGGGAGAGGGAAACTCGCCTTTGCTAGCTGATTCATCAAGGCCCATTCAGGCCCATGCTACAACATGAGCTTTGATACCACTCTGTAATGTCCCTAACCCTTCGACCGATGAAGAGGACGCTACCATACCATCAACTGTCCGGGAAACTAGCCCCATGAAGTTTTACATGCATATAAAAACTAAAATACTTCCAACATAAAACATGCTAAGATGCATAATTATTCAACATACAGTGAAAACAAAACATACATTCATGCAATCAACATATTCATCATAATTCATTAGACATCAACTATAATTGGAGAGATGAAATAGACAAGAATGCTTATCTTTGAATGAAGAATTCGTCCGCAACCAACTACGTCGCTGCAACTTTCCACCCAACCATAGGCTAGCATGCTCCTTAATCTCTCAGAAACGCTGCCACCCTCGAGATGGGCATGATTTCCCCAAGGAATAAGGAACAAGCATGCTTACACATAGCCAAGGATACACAAGTCAGTGAAGCCAACATAGTCTGAAGACCAACCACTGCATACATGCGACAAAACAAGCAATTCATAGCCTTGACTGGGGAAATCGATCCATGAGTCGTTCTTGGCCCTATCATGGCCAAAACGACCCAATAAGAATCCACAGCTGCTCAAAATGTAGCTGAAACCACAACAAGCAAATCGTGGGGAAAGCAACAGCCCCCAATCCCAGCACTGAAGCAACGGGAGAAGAAAACACAGCCCAAAATGGAGGAGAAGATCTGATTCTCATCCTAGACACGAGATGGCATACACATGGAACCAAAAATAGGTATGGAATGGTCTCAATAATGAATTAATAGGAACTACATAGACCCATGTCGGTAAGGAAAACATATACCCCCAGAATCCACAAAATCGGTATGGAAACACAGATGCACATAGATCGTGAATGGATTATTCACCGGAAAATCACAAATGAACCCACATCAATACTCGCCAACCATGACATTCATACACACAATAGAAATAGTGACCTCAGGCTGCTCTTCTAGCTCGTTGCGTGAGGAAAAACAAGGAAGAATCTTGTGCGTGAGAAGGTGAGAGAGCCACTGTCTGCGTGAGGATGAGCAAGAAAAAAATGGAAGAATGACATCATGGAAGAAGAATGGAGAGTGGAATCCTTCGTAGTGTTTTTTCCCTTGCCTACGTGAGGGTGAAGAGTCTGCTGGTGGAGTGGGCATGTGGGAAAGGACTGACAGTCCAGCCACACCCACCACTACCCAGCAATAACTTCCCCAACCAACATGAGGGGTTTTTAATGTGGTAGTTGATTGATGAGACAAGGGTAGGTGAGTGACATAGAAGGTGGGTGAAAGGTAAAAGGGTCTAATAGCTGACACATGGATTTTCCCCCATAGGCTCAAAGCTCAATAATTCCCCCTCCTTATCCTTAGGAAAATCATGCCCTTTTGATTATTGTTGCATCGCCATAGCTGGTTATAGGTTTTTTATTAATTTTGCATATTTACATGATGCCAAAACTATAATGTGCTGGATAGCACAATATACCATTGGCAACAATTCCAATCATTGAAACATAACACAACCAAATTGATGATGGGGTTTTTGCCTTTAGCTCCACACCATGATTAATTACAATATATACATCATGTACCTTTTAATGCAAATGGGGTCTAAACCGGGGTATTATAGATTGTATCCAAGAGGAAGCTAGAATAGCACACAGATAAGCTCTACTTAAGGAAGATGATCAAGCCCTAACCACCCATACAAAAAGAGGAAGAATAAAATATAAATTCAAGAAGGAAAGTCACAAGGATTATCGATATCCCAAGAGGTTCCAAAGGAAAAGAGAAAATAGTTAGAGGAAAGACTACTCCCAATTTCAATGTTATAACTGCCACAAGGTAGGATACATTGCTTGAGAGTGTACACTGAAGAAGAAGAACAAAAAAACACATCATGCACATCTAGGTGAAAATGAGGATGAAGAAGAAGAAGAAGGGCCTCGAAGAAAACAAGCAAAAGAAGAAGATGCAGACTAATATGTATTATTCTTTGTAATCTCTAAGTATGTAATACCTAGAGAATATACATGGCTTATTGATAGTGGTGCTTCAAATCACATGAAATGAAAAAAGAAAACTTTTTCAAAACATTAGGAGAAGAACTCTCCTTAGAAAGTATCATTAGTATATGACTATCAATATCCCATCAAAGGTATTGGTGAAGCAAGCTACAAGGTTGATTCTGGAACCCCCATGAAGATGAAGGAAGTATTATATGTACTAGGTTTGAGGAAGAACTTAATTTCCATATCAACATTAGATAAGAAAGGATATAAAGTTTCATTTATAGATGAAGAAGTACTCATGTGGCCCAAAGGAAAATAAATTGAAGGTGCAGTTGACATTGGTGAAGAAGAAGGAGGATTATATAAACTCAAGAGACATTCAGAAACAACCCTTGTCCATAAGATTACTATCCCAAGTAAAATATGGCATAGAATGATTGCTCACATCAACTACAAGGAACTACCCTATGTGAGAAAATTAGTAACATGTTTACCATATTTGAAGATCGATCATGGAGGCACTCACAAAGGATGTGCAAGAGGAAAGAATATCAAGAATCCATTTCCAAAGAGTGAAACAAAGACTAAAGGTACATTGGAATTAATTCATTCTGATGTATGTGGTCTAATTCCCTCCTAATATTTAAGTGGTTATGAATATTATGTTACATTTATTGATGAATATTCAAGAAATACATGGATTTATTTCTTGAAAAAAATAATGAAGTATTTGGAAAATTCAAGGAATTCAAAGCCTTGATAAAGAATCATTTGGAAACAAGAGTCAAGATACTCAAAACTGACAATGGTGGAGAATATACTTCAAAATAGTTTGAATCCTTTTGTAAAGAATATAGAATCAAGACGGAACTAACCACTCCCTACAATCCCCAATAGAATGGTGTTGCAAAAAGAAAGAACACTAGTACAAAATGAGGAATTAGCTACTAGGTGACTACAAATTCTAGTCACCACAGGTTTTTTAAGTGATTTACTACTAAATATGAGCAATTTTGATTGACCCAACTATAAACAACTGAAATTAACAACTAATTTAGTCAGCAATTAACTAATATGACTAGATAACAAGTGACAGTTAAAAATGACTAACATAAACAACTAATTTAGTCACGACATAAAAAATGACTAGCTAGAAGAATATGAATTTGGCATTTATGTTCGTCATTTTTACTTGTGTCATGGAAAATTGCAAATTTGACAATGAAGTCTAAATTTTGTAAATTTTCTACCTTCTATTAGTAATATTGGTTCCATGCACCTCGATCTTCAGAGATCCAACAAAGCAATTGGACAAATTTTCTCTTGACCATCTTTATCCCTATTGCACCATTGAAGAAAAACCGGTTAAGCATGTTCCAAAGGAAAATTAGATTCCTACGTCAATTACGAATTAGGTACTAGAACTAGTACCATATCGATACCTAGCTAGAAGCATCATAGCCCTACATCCCCTCAAGAACCGGCCATTCGAATGCGCCTCCTCCATGTAGACTTACCAAATGCATCCAATGCATGGCCAAAAAAACATGTCAACTTTAGATCTATGGGATGAAGGTATCGTTCGATCCCTGCTCCCCTATTTTTTCACTCGATACCCTATTGTTGCAGACGATAGGCCGGTTCAATATCTCGCAGTGACCAATCAAAGTGCTTCAAAGGTATGGTTATTACTGCTCCAATTATGTTCATCACTCCAATCAATAACCAGTTATTATGGCTTTTTACAGGTCTCAATGCTGTCGGAGTTACTACTTCCACTTTACATTTGCAATTATCACCAGCTCTAGCCTATGTTCTCATAAATGCATTTTGAGCTTTCATCCTTGGAAAAGCATGAGCACCCTCCTGCAATGCCACTATTTGCAAAGGTCACTGGTTTTTGCACATCGACATTCCTCACACGCTCTAAAGGAAAAATGAAGCAGGCATTATAAGAAGTGATTAAACTTTACAAGGAGGTTTAAATCTTATTTCAAAGATTGTGTTAGGTTTTCTGTGATGGAACATAGATTGTGCCCCAAAAGTTTAAAAGATTAGAATCACCCTGGTGTTGGAATCTGATACCATATATGGATTCTTTGATGGTGCCAAGCAGGCTAGAAATTGTGGTACTGGCATGATCCTCCATATAGATGACTCTCACAGTTTCAAGCTAAGGATGGGTGTTGGCAGTGGCACTGATACGTTTTCTGAACTTTTAGCCTCATGGGGGATTTTATGGTTCACAAAAAAAAAAATATATTCTCTAGCTTTCTATTTTTGGTGACTTAAAGGTCATAATTGATTAGGCTAGAGGTATCACCAATTTGCAGCCACTGAGTTATGATTGCTGGTTGAAAAGGATTGGGCTCCTAAAGAATTTTTTTCTTTGTTTATCTTTCAGGCACCTATCAGGGAGTTCAATTTTGACGGAGACAGCCTATCAAAGCTTGCGATAGGAGACTGCCCTTGTATTCTTCACTTCTCTAAGTACTCAAACGGAATCATGATTGTTGAAGGTCACTTACCTGCTTCTAGTTTCTCCATTTCGGTTTTTCCTTGGATTGTTTTAGGTTGTATTTGTAAGACAATTCTCTAGATCCCTACTATTTTTTGTCTCATAGTTATTTTGTATTTTCCACTTTTTTTTCTTTCTACAGGTTGATGGGTAGAGACCCTGTCGTTTAGTTTTGGATATTGAAATGTTTTTTTGAGGGCTTCAATATTTCCTTCTAGCCTACCTTGAAGGGGATTTTACATGAACAACAATGATGTATATTTGATTCTTATGAATAACAAATTACATATTTTTTTATAATGAAAAAAACCATTTGTATAGAGAGATTCCACCATGTTTTTTTTTATATTTAGAAAAAACACAAGGCTATATTTTAACAAAATATATAATCTAAATTTCAATAAATTATAACAAAATATATAATCTATATTTCAATAAATATAAATTCTAGAAATTTTTCATTTACACCTTGAAAAAAGCACAATTTAGCACAACCTATTTTGACAAATATATAATTTTGTTTCCTTTTTTCTTGTTTAATCATTGCTTTAGGTTGTTTCCTTTTTAAGATTAAGATTGAATTGCTTTATGCTGTTTCGTTTTAGAACTTTTGTACATTTTGGATTGAATAGGGAATGGAGAGAACCAACAATGGCAAGAAGGAAATCACAATCACAATCTTTCCATTTTCGCATTTATGGCATTTACACTTCAAAGTAGTCTATCTAGTTGACGATTTCGCCTGGATGGGAAATCGTCTCTGACAAAGTCCGGCTGTTAGTTGTCACATCATGGCTTGTATGTCTGACTGCAAACTCTGTCTGCAACTAATATGGGACACAACATGGTGTTAAATGCTGCTCCGGGGACTTTCTAACATTCTTTTAACCGTCAGCCTCATGAGAAGTATTTCACTGGAAAACACGATCAGGAAAGGGGACGGCTTGATGCACCTTCCAACTATCCATGGATCATGGCATATAGACACATACCATATTCATGGCTATCATGCATGCCCATTGCCCATGCCCATGCCATCACTTCTAAAAGGTATCATCCTCTAGTTGTCCCATTCAAATTTGAATTTTGAAAAGCGCAGGCTCCATGACCACCCTTTTTTGAAATGCCCTCGCTTCTTGACTGACAATTTTCTGAAACGCCCTCGCTTCTTGACCTGCCAATTTCTGAGACTCACGTTTTTTGGTTTTTTTCCAGGAAGCTGAGGAAGCTGGTGAAGTTGTGTGGGAAAATCATACACAATTTCAATCCATGGTCTTATGGTTGAGGAGAATAAATGCAAATCACTTTGAATGGAAACCTTTGGTGTGATACAATAGGAATTGGGAGATGATCTTAAAAAAGATGAAGTTATCTGTCAAAGAAAACAGGAATAATTTCCCACTATCCTGCTATAATTCTGGAATTTTCCAAGTAGAGCTCAAAAAGGACATCGATTTAACACCTGATTATGTAGTAATTCTGTAATCATAAATGGTTAAGGATACCGGCTACTATGATGTTCTAGTATTAATTCCCATGGCGACTGAAGTAGAGATGAAGTAAGCTTATTACGTAAATTATCGGCAAGTTCATCCTGATAAAAAACCAAATGATCCTCAAGCGGCAGAAAATTTCAAGGTATTGGGAGAATCTTACCAAGTTCTCAGTTATCCAACACAGCAGGCATCATATGACACACATGGAAAAGAAGGTGCATCACTGATAGACCGAGCAACAATATTTAATATGATGTTTGGAAGCGATTTATTTGAACACTATGTAGGCCAACTTGCAGTGGCTTCAATAGTTTCTTTTGTGATGTTGCATGAAGGTTAATAGATAGATACGAGGTTACTACAAGAGAAGATGAAGGCCATCCAAAAGGAAAGAGAAGAAAAAAATTGCACAAAATTTGAAGGACTGTCTAAATCGGTATATAAAAGGTGACAAAACAAGCTAAATATGATGTTCAATTGCTCAACAATGTAGGTTATGGAGTCAATATGCTTTAGACAAGTGGCTACATATATGCAAGACAAGCAGCAAAGGAAATTATTATCTTTTGCTTGAGTGAGTTTGCAATGGAAGGCAAACTTATCCTACTGCTCAATAATTGCTGACACGTTTACCATGAAATTTGTTTGAAGAAATGACTCAATGTCCAATAGAAGAGCTGCCTCTCTATCTCAAATAAATTTTCCTACTATGTAGTGCAAACATGGGTCTACTGTATTTTCTCTAGACATTTTTTCACAGATGCATTTGAGTCTTTCATACTTGGGAGTTTATAACTTAAGCAAGTTATAATGAATGTGAATTTGACAATGTGGAATGGTAATGGAAAGCCTTTACAATTCATGGGCGCTAAGAATATCGTCGTGAGAGACAGTACATCAATCATCAACAAGTAGTTCCATGTATCCATTGATGCATCCAACAACGTCTTGGTAGTGGGATTGACTGTCTGTGCTCCAACAGAAAACCTTGAAACATAGGTTCCAATGTTTACAAAAATACTTAGCCGAATATAAGGGGTTAGCATTCGAGGGTAGTACAAATAATTAATATTCATAGTCCCAAAAGGGTTGGAACCTGAGGATTTTGATTTTCAAAATCTGCCATTTTGTAATGATAGTCATGAAGCAAATTATGTAGAAGGCTGGTCTTTGCAGTACAGTGTCTAGAAGAGTGTTTTTGGGTGCTATATAACAGTTCACAACTAATATGTATAGACATAACTTTATCTTTGATTCCAAAGGAATATCAAGTAACTATTTTTAATTTTGTTGAAAAACAATGAACCATTGGTGAGGATGATGTGTTTTTAGCAATGGAAAAGGTTCAATTCCACCCTTCATCTCACATATCTAACCCAATATATCTTTGGGATGTTTTAATTTGTAAAATTTGTGATAGGGTGGAGGTTGAGGATACTTTTTTTCATTTTTTCTTATAAATTCTTAATTTTGTATAATATGTTTAATTGGTGTGATATACCTTATTGGTCTTAGTAGAGGACTATAGAGAGTTAAAATCATCAGTAATGATGATTGAATGGGTCATGGAATTTAAATTCCATAAGTTGTCTTGGCTTTCCTTTCTCCTACAAGAACTTTTTATTTATTTATTTATAATTTAACAATTTAACAATTAAAGAAAACATGGTATACTACCATGTCAAGGAAAGTTTGATTTCCGAAATATTGTTAGTGGCTAGTGTTGAAAGTAGCTTAAGTCAATCAATAGGAGTATCCTAAGCCAATGAGGAGATAATTAAAGGAAAAGTTGCATAAATATATTAGAGTTGGCATTTAGAGGAAACATTCACCCTTTAACAATGTAAAGGAAACTTGTCAAATCTTGCTAATCATTTGGTTAAGGTGTGGGTCTTGTCAGCTGGATGAGTTAGTTGGGAGGAGACACCTTATTTTTTTCCTTGCATTTATTTCATTTCAGTTTATTTATTTATAGCTTTTGAACCAGTAATTGTATGTTATTGTCCTCATATCACTTTAATAATACATCATTAATTTAATAGTTTTTTTAATTATTTCTTTAGATTTCCATTGATTGGTCTTTATAATCTTTTAACTTTTTCCTACACTTATTTTATTTAGTGAAATTTCCTATGTTAATTTATCCTCACCTCTTTTTCTATTTTTAATTCCATTTTTATCTTAGAATTTTATTTTTTTACTTTTGAAATGGATCAAAACTATTCGTCAAATGTGTAAGGTTTATGACTAGTATATGTAGAATTAGTTAATGCATATTACAAATCCAAAAAAGGTGTATTAATTGAAAATCCAAAAAAGGCCTCAATGAACAACATCTATTTTTAAGTAGCCTTACCTTTAATAATATAAGACATAAGTTTATGGAATTTCAAATCTTTACTATGAAAATGAAATTCTACTTCCATTTTTTAATTTAAGGAGTTAATTGAGTATTGAGTTATTATTGAATTATTATTTTCTTTGCATATTACAATTCATTTTTGCAATGTCATCATCAAATCTATAAACTAATATATAAAAAGTGTATTTTAATTTATTAATGTAAAAATCCACCCAATTATTGAACTATCTCATGATTTTGGCCAAATGTTAAGAATTAATGGTAACTTGTGAAATAGATCAAGATAATTCATAAAATGCATGACAATGCTATATTTAAACACCATAACCTAGTTGGTGTAGTCCTCTTTCTTCATTTTGATCCCTTTTTCTAGTGTTCTATTTTCCTTGGCATTTATTTCATTTTGGTTTATTTGTTTCCCCTTTTTGGATCAATTGTAGGCTATTGTGGTCAAATTACTTTACTATAACACCCTTTTATTTAAATAATTTATTTAATTAGTTTTTCTTTTTCCTTATTTCTTTAGGATTGGATATTTTGAACATTTTTATGGTCTCTTATTTTATTTGGGAGTTCTTGTGTTAATTTATCTTTATGTTTTTTTTCTATTTAGTTTTATTATCTATCCATATTAACTATTTAAATTTTAAAATTGACTTTGTGTAATATAATGTTTTTAGAAGAGTTGTTATTCTTTTTTTTTACTAGGTTTATACTAACTTCTATTAATGAATTGACATTTTGAAAAATACATTTATTTTTAACAAGCCTAAAAAATGCTTGCAAACATTAACTTTAAAATTAAACTTCATTGTTTCTATAACTCAAATTTAGATTACAAAATAATAATACAAAATCTAAACATATATTAAAATTAGTAAAAGAAGCATCAACCCTTTTACAAATTAAAAAGAGTATGGAAAAACTAAAATCCATGTAAAAAGAGTATGACAAAACTAAAATCCAACATATTAAAGTAGATTGAGGAAGTAGTCACCCTTAACAAACCACCTTAACAAACCAGAAAGAGTTTCACATAACTAATTCCAAGTTCTTCGGCATTTTTATTAAATAAAGTCAAGCTTCATTACTCCCATAGCTCGGACTCACATTTTTCAATTTGATATTTTGGCATGGCACTCGAGGCATCCTTCGTTGCTTAGGTTTCAAACATGTTTTTGTATAACACGTTCTATAATCTACACATTCATATTAGACTCCTAAATTGACAAAAGCAATATTAACAACAAATTAAGTTATAAAGATCAAAAGCCAATCTTAACAAAGAAGTATGTTACATAACTCAAAAATAAGCTATGGAATTTTAGTGGTCATATGATGCTTCTAGTGTTCTGTGTGGAAAATTCAAATACACTATTCCACTTTGTCCACAACAAATTCAAGAACACTATTCCTGTCTACAGAAAATACAGTAGACCCACGTTTGCACTACATAGTAGGAAAATGTATTTGAGACAAAGAGGCAACTCTTTTGTTGGACATCGAGTCATTTCTACAAACAAATGTCATGGTAAACGTGTCAGTAATTACTGAGCAGTAGGATAAGTTTGCCTTCCATTACAAACTCGCTCAAGAAAAAGAGAATAATTTCCTTTGCTGCTTGTCTTGCATATATGCAGCCACTTGTCTGAATCATATTGACTCCATAAGCTGCACTGTTGAGCCGTTGAACCTTAGATTTAGCTTGTTGTATAAACCCTTGTCACCTATTATATATCAATTTATATGGTCCTTCAAAATCTGTGCAAGTTTTTCTTCTCTTTCCTTTTGGATGGCCTTCACCTTGTCTTGTAGTACCCTGGTATCTATCTGTTCACATTTAGGCAACATCACGAAAGAAACCATTGAAGCCACTGCAAGCTGTCCTACATAGTGCTCAAATAAATTGCTTCGAAACATCATACTAAATATTGTTGCTCAGTATATCAGTGATGCACCTTCTTTTCCATGTGTGTCATATGATGCCCACTGTGTTCGATAATTGAGAACTTGGTAAGCTTCTCCTAATACCTTGAAATTTTCTGTTGCTTAAGGACCATTTGGTGTTTTATCAGGATGAACTTGTCGAGCATTTATGTAATAAGCTTACTTCATCTCTGCTTCAGTCTCCGTGGGAATTAATCCTAGCACGTCATAGTAGCCAGTATCCTTCACCATTTCTGATTCCAGAATCACTGCATAATTAGGTGGTAAATCGATGTCCTTTGTGACCTCTGCTTAGCCAATTCCAGAATTACAATAGAATAGCAAGAAATTATTCTTGTTTTCTTTGACAGATAAATTCGTCTTTTTTAAGATCGTCTCCCAATTCCTATTATATCACACCAAAGGTTTCCATTTGAAGTGCTCTGTGGTTATTCTCCTCAACCATAAGACCATGGCTTGAAATTGTATATGATATTCCCACACAACTTCACCATCTTCCTCAGCTTCCTGGAAAAAAACCCAAAAATGCGAGTCTCATAAATGGGCAGGTCAAGAAAGGAAGGCACTTCAAAAAATGGCCAGTCAAGAAGCAAGGGCGTTTCAAAAAAGGGCGGTCATCGAGCCCATGCTTTTCAAAATTCAAATTTGAATGGGACAACTGGAGGATGATACCTTTCAGAAGCGATGGCATGGGCATGACTAATGGGAATGCATGATAGCCATGAAGATGGTCTACGTCTATATGCCATGAGCCATGGATAGTTGGAAGGTGCATCAAGCCGGCCCCTTGCCTGATCTTGTTTGCTGGTGAAATACTTCTCATGAGGCTAACGGTTAAAAGAATGTCATAAAGGCCCGTAGCTGCATTTAACACCCTACTACCTCCCATATTAGTTGTCGATGAAGTTTGTGGTCAAACATACAAGCCATGACGTGACAACTGACAACCAGACTTTGCCAGAGACAATTTCCCATCTGGGTGAAATCGTCGACTAGATAGACTACTCCTTTCTACTTTTGCAATTTCCTCTCCTCTTTCCATGGCCATGGAATTTCTGCTTGCCGGTTCATCTTCTCATTTCATGATTTCAAGATGGATAATATCTTCTTGTTTGGTGTGTTGTGTATTCCTTGAATCTGGATGTCAATGTTTGAGTCTTGAGAGTAGGCATCTCTTCCTGCATCTATTTGTGATAGAGAATGGTTGTCGTCTATTTGGAAGGACATATGCTTGAACGCTCTTCTCTAGGAAGGACATCTGATACAGAACATGTTTGGTTAGATGTTCTCTTCTTTGCTTTGTCTTCCTAATTTAATATTCGTCTTTCTATGATATGAAATCTCCTTAGCAATCTGTTAACTACCTATCTATGGCATTCACCATAGATATAGAAGAATAAAGAATATATGAGGAAAGAAAATCCATGCTACTCCACTTTACATATGTATGCATCTCTGTCTCCTCGTGTCTCTGCATTTTTATTTTTTTGTTTGTCCAAATCAAATCTAATCTAGGAATGAGTTTCTACCAATCTCTCTCTATTTTCAAACAATTTTAAACCCACAAAACCATGTAGCTTTTGTCATTTTATTAGCCATATCTATTCTATTATTAACCCTTCCCTATGTCATTTCAGATGTAATGCTATAATCGGATGATCTGATTTCACATTTCAGATGTAATGGAATAATCTGTGCATTGGAACAAGCGTGTCTCTAACTAAAAAATAATTTAAGTATAATTGTAATGGATTAGCCTAACAAGATGGTAGTTGCTTGTGCACTGCTGCTAAATAAGGCCATGACCTTTATTGTTAGGAAAGAGGGGGTGGTGAATCCCTCCCAAAATACCTATTTTAAGGGGCTAGGAGGAGGGATCACTCCTCACCTACCCTCAGTTACCCTGAACCCCAAGGAGTCTTAAAATAAAACTAATTGGACAATGTTATTACAATTCAAGAAGGTATGGAGCGGGCTCAAAGTCTATAACTTTATACCCTTTTCATGGATATTTATTTGAAAAATGAATATGACTAGGTTGAGTGGTCTTTTATTTTGTCCATGCTTAAGGCCCTATACATAAGCCCTTTCGTTCTTAGGTTTTGGACACCCTCTTTCCAGAAGTGTCGACACCTCACTTGCTCGAAATGGATGGGAATATTCTAACTTATATATGTAATTATGCCTTTTGGTTGGCAAGTTAAATCAACTATGGCTGCCAAGAGAAATCGTAGCTCACTTCATAATATGTAATTATGCTTTTTGGTTGGCAATTGGAAAATCACATGACTTACCATTTATGGCGCAACAAATTATGGGTGGATTAGTGAAGTCCTTCAGTTCATCTAGTGCATGCAATATTTCTTCTTTGCAGTAGTAAAACTAATTCTGGGCTGATCTGCGCATTGGAACAACGATAAGCAGCAACAAATCCAAGTCCTGGTGTGTTCTGGGCATTATTTGTGACTGGACATCACTGATATTACTAGATCTGGGTATTTCTAGGTAGTTTTTGTGTTACATAACATGTTCATTGTGAAGTCTGGGCATTTTTTGTGTTACATAACCTATTCATTGTGAATTCTAGGCATCAATGGAGCATGAGAAATTGGCCTGGGCATCTTTGTGTCCCTATGATGTGGGAAACAACAAATATGAACATTTATGTGCTATTAGTAGCCTATTTCTGGAAATCTGTGCAATCCTGTGCACAGTTTAACATATTCCTAACCTCAAAACCAGCCCTACTTTCAAATCTGGGCACTTCTAGGTGAATTTGTGGATCCTAGAAAGTGTTGAAGTATCATTATTTCAATTTTTGGGCGTTTTATGAGTAAGAAGCATCCTTAAATCTGTGTATTTTCATTTTGTGATTATAGCCTGGTAGTAGGAGCATCCATCCTTTATCCACATTGAAATTCCCCATCTTTCATCTTATGTCATGTTAAAAGGAGGCCACTGACCTAGACGTGGGTCTCTACTGCCCTTTGAAACCATAATTTAGGTCTTTCTCTCAGCTGGAAGGTTTTGAGAGGGCTGATCCACCTATAATATTTCATTTTGTTGTTTGGAGAGGTTTTCACACCAGTTGAAGGAAGATAGGGTTTGACATGGACTATATGGAGCAGTGAATAATCAACATTAAAGAAATGTTGTGGCACTAGTGTATTGTGATAGAAGCATTCATCCTCGAGGGCTATTTTAGGCCTACTTGTGATTAATTGTTCCACTTTGACCTTGATTTAGGCCTTCTTGTGATTAATCGCTATGCTTGTGATTAATGTATGGTAGGCATAGGTTTTAATGTCATGGTTCCAAGCACGGAATGGTGGGGTGGATGGTTCTCTAGGTTCCAATGGGTGAAAGAGTGACGAGTCAAGGACTTGAGAGTAGTGTTGGAAGGTTTCTATTTGCACAAGGTAATAAAATTACCAGGTAAAATTGCTTTCCAAAACCTTAATTCAAATTTGTGTATTTAGGTGTCATTCTTGCTTAGTTTGAATTTATAAAGGATGACAATTTTCCTTGCTAAGCTTTTCTATTCAAGATTTATTTCTAATTGCTAATGCTTCCAAGTAGGAAAGCATGAAACAAAAGCTTTCTTTGCCACAAAAGCCATTCAAAATAGCAAGGAAAACCATCTAAAAGGAAGAAAAGCTATCCAAACAGCAAAAAGGTCACACCTAGCTTGCATGCAAAGATTTTGGACTTTTATTGGGATTTATTTCCTCTTTTCCTACAGTAAGGGTAACTTGAAATGAGAGTTATATATATACAGATATGAGAGATAGTTGAAGGCTTAGACATTAATCCTCTCTGCATAATGTCTTAGCAGTAGACCACTCATTTCTTTTTCATCCTCCACACCTAGCTCTACTACAAGTAAGGAGATCCATGGTAGCCTCTCACCTGTGATTCACTATGATGCAATTAATCTCTTGGGTAACATGTGATTTGGTTCGATTATTTTTTTTCTAGATCTTTGAATCTACGGGTTGTCATTGGTTGAATTGTATGGCAGTGTTATGGTTAGTTATGGTGCATTTATGTTGAATTATCTTCAATTAAGGCATGAGTTATGGCATTATTTCTCATTTCAGATGTAATGGCATAATCTGCGCATTGGAACATGCATGTTTTTTACCTCTTTGCAGTAGTAAACCTAATTCTGGGCTGATCCATGCATTGGAACAATGATAAGCAACAACAAATCCAAGTCCTGGTGTTTTTTGGGCATGATTTGTGATTGTTCACATCCTCATATGGCATGGACATCACTGATATTACTAGATCTAGATTTGGGTATTTCTGGGTAGTTTTTGTGTTACATAACCTATTCATTGTGAATTCTGGGCATCAATGCAGCATGAGAAATTGGCCTAGGAATCTTTGTGTCCCTGTGATGTGGGAAACAACAAATATGAACATTTATGTGCTATTAGCAGCCTCTTTCTAGAAATCTGTGCAATATTGTGCATAGTTTAGGATATTCCTAACCTCCGTGTGCAATAATCACCAAGCAAGCCAAAAAACATATTAACAAACTAGGTCAAGGACATTCAGATCCACTTAGTGCTTCCTCCAAAATTCAATTTGCTCACGCCTTTCCATTGATGGTTGATTTAGACAATTGGCATAGAGGGTCTGATTTGTCAAGCTAGTCCTTAAATATTACATTTCAACATATTTGACTCTGATCTAGATCATAAAATTGTATATCACAATTTTTTCTGTTTTTTTTCCAGATCTTCATGTCATAGAATTTTTCCTTCATAGTTTTCCTTCAATGCATCATTTTCTGTTCCCCAAAAAATTTTGAATTTCATTTTTCGTAGTTCCAAGCCTATCCTTGATTGCACTTTTAAACAATGACATTCATTGGTTACATCATCAAAAAGACATTTTAGTTGAACAATTTCCATATCATTTTCATCAAGATTTAATGATCCCAAATTTTCAAGTTGTCAATCTAGATATATTGTTTTACTCCACCGAGTCCTTCAAGATGGTGTGCTGCTATTTTTCTTAATAAGCTTAGTGGATGTAACAGATTCTAATCTTGTTGTGGGAAAATAATTTTAAATACCCTATAGGATTTTAGGACCTTTGTTGTTACATGCCTCAACCCAAATTTATTGAGAAAATGCCTCTTCATCCAATGAAAACTGCAGAAGTGTGTCATCCTTACAATGTTGGGTGAAAAATGCATAATCTCGATTCAATGAATATACAACATAGTTCATTTTTTTATTTCATGATGCCTTCCTCTACAGTTGTGAATGTTGGCTAGATATCTAGAGGAAGAGGAAGTGATTGAAGACTCTATCTTAATGTTCCAATTAACGAGACTTTGGCTGGGCTCAAACAACTTGTAAGCCACATCTACCATTTTCTAGTTTCTAGTTTCAAATCCTTAGCAAGGAATGAAAAGATGAGAATATTTATTCATAAAATCACACTGAAATCTCCTGAGACATCTCATAGTAAGGGGTTGAAAAGCACATCTTCAATACCCCCTCCATGCTTTGCACTGTCTAAAAGAATTCCCTCAAAACAATATGCATTTATACAACATTATTCAGTGAATTTCTCTTGTGCCACTTACTCGAGGTTTCCCCTTGTCGTGGTCTTGGAAAAAAAAATAGATCAATTCTTTATTTAAGACAGTGTCTTTTGGTCCATCCACCAGCTTTGGATCTTTCTACAGTTGAGGAAATTACGGTATGTGATCTAAATCATAGGATTGGATTTTTCACAAAAATACTAGATCCCAATGGGACTCCTGGCCAAATATGCTCAAAGGAAGGTGCAAAGGCCTCTACAGTTGCCAACTTGGGGCATTTAAGAAAAGAGTTACATAAAAATTAAGGTTTCTTATAAACTCTAAAGATTTGCAAGAAGGGGTTGCTATAACTATAAGCAGATCCAAAAATGGTCCATAACCAACACTGCACTGAGGCACATGCAAAACAACAACAACAACAACAATAATAATAGCATAATTTAAAGTCACACCATAGGTAGATGTCAAATATATATTCAACAAAACAATGACATAATCCATACCTGACCCACTGTTGAAAGCCTAACTCATTCCAAAGGAATTCTAAAAAGGTTTCTAGGAAACGTTTCATAAAAAATTCAAAACAATTTTTACATCCCTTGGTCAAAATCATCAACTCTTTAATAAGTTAAATCTGCAAAATGCATCTCCAAAATGGACACATAACCAAGACAACAAATGCTCCAAAATCTTCATTAGATAAAAAAAATATTGTTGATACATAACTAATACTGAAATATACACTCTAAACCAAATTGTCCAAACTGACAAATCTTCAATCTCAAAACAAGAAGACCAACTGAAGCAGGAGGGATCCATATTTTAGCAAAATGAAGCAAAACTGAATAATAGAAATTCATTAATTGAATGTTTATGTCTTAGTAGGAGGTGACCACGATGATGGAGGTGCAGAAGAAGCTCATGTCTTGGTAGGTGTGACCATGAATATGATGGAGGTGCAGAGCAAAGAGACTTTGGTTCCCCTTGTGCTATTTTTCTATACCATTTGCTGATTTTCTACAAATGTGTGCTTAATCCATCCAACCATTTTGGAATGGTTTGGAGGTTTGATTGGGGAGATTATTCAACTTACGCATCTGTCCAAACTTGTGTCAAACATACCGTGGATGAAACTTTGGGTAGGTTGTAAGAAACCTAAATATAAATCGGTTCTTGAATGCTTTTTCTACCTCTATTTCCCATTTATGTTGTGTCATCCAATCATTAATCGCATTTCACTTCCTCTTCACTGATTAATACTCTAATCCTATATACTAGTCATAACCTATGGATTTTTATTATCTTTGGAGTTGTCAAATGCCTTTTTTTATTCAAGCAACGTTGCATGTCCTAGTTGCCATGAGATTGCAGGTGTGAATTATTTTGTGCAATGGTTTTTGCTTTGCAGCATCATGAATGGCATCACAAATTGTAGAATTGGTGCTTACATGTTTTTCAGTTGTGCCCAAAGCTATTGGAATTCATTTGCAACAAAAATTGGCAAACTATTCCTTTAAGCACACTCTCTACTAGGATTTCTATGTTTCCAGCAACTCTCCTTCAGTTTTTACTACATCCTGTCACTGTGCTCTGAGTTGTTTGATCAATTCTTCTACTTGGGCCTTTTTAGAGTCTCTATTCTAGTTCATATAACTTAAGGTTCCATTTTGGGATTTCACTGTGCTTTAGAATTCTATGATGGAGCATTGATTTATGCACCCTTAGCCTCAAAGGATATCTTTCACTGATATCCTTTGAGGCCAAGGAAGTATCCTGCCTTTTTTTAGTCATTAATTTTTTCAACCATTGACCCCTAAGGCCCAAACTAAGCTTAAGAAAATGGTAGATCTGATGCTTATTTCCTAAAACTCTTACAATATATACATATAATACAAGGCACAACCATACGTAATGCTACATTCAGGTTCTGCTTGGCAGACCTTCTGGTGTCAGAATTATGGAATGCCTTACTTGTAAGCCACATCCACCATTTTCTACTTTCTAGTTTCAAATATTTAGCAAGGAATAAAAATATGAGAATATTTCTTCATAAACTCACACTGAAATCCCCTGAGACATCCCCTACTAAGGGGTTGAAAAGCACATCTTCAATACCCCCTCCACACTTTGCACTGTTTGAAAGAACTCCCTCAAAACAATTTTCATTTATATAACATTATTCAATGAATTTCTCTTGTGCCACTTACTTGAGGTTTACCCTTGTCGTGGCCTTGGAAAAAACAATAGATCAATTCTTTATTTAAGACAGTGTCTTTTTTCCCATCCACCAGCTTTGGCTCTTTCTATAGTTGAGGAAATTGTGGCATCTGAACTAAATCATAGGATTGACATTTTCACAAAAATACTAGATCCCAATGGGACTCCTGGCCAAATATGCTCAAAGGAAGGTGCAGAGGCCTCTATAGTTGCCAACTTGGGGCATTTAAGAAAAGAGTTACATAATAGAAATTTTATGTCTTGGAAGGAGGTGACCATGATGACGGAGGTGCAGAAGAAGGTCATGTCTTGGTAGGCATGACCATGAAGATGATGGAGGTGCAAATCAAAGAGACTTTGGTTCCCCTTGTGCTACTTTGCTATACCATTTTCTGATTTTCGACAAATGTGTGCTTAATCCATCCAACAATTTTGGAATGGTTTGGAGGTTTGATTGGGGAGAGTATTCAACCTATGCATCTGTCCAAACTTGTGTCAAACATATCGTGGCTGAAACTTTGGGTAGGTTGTAAGAAACCTAAATCTAATCTCGGTTCTTGAATACTTTTTCTACCTCTATTTCCCATTTATGTTGTGTCATCCAATCATTAATCACATTTCACTTCGTCTTCTCTACTTAATACTTAAATCCTATCTACTGGTCATAACCTTTGGATTTTTATTATCTCTGGAGTTGTCAAATGCCTTTTTTTATTCAAGCAATGGTGTATGTCATAGTTGCTATGAGATTGGAGGTGTGAATTGTTCTGTACAATGGTGTTTGCTTTGCAGCATCATGAATGGCATCACAAATTGTAGAATCAGTGCTTACATTTTCTACAGTTGTGCTCGAAGCTATTGGAATTCATCTGCAACAACAATTGGCAAACTATTCCTTTAAGCACATTCTCTACCAGGATTGCACCATCCTTCTTATTACCATGATTTTTTTTTCTATTTTACATGAAATATGACTTATATGCCTATGAACATCCATTGTAGTAGAGGTAGTCTCACAACTTTGTGAAGTTAGGAGGGTTTCCACCTAGAGAAGTGAGGAAATGAAGTCTCAAAATATTGGATACCCATTGGCTCAAATGTTCCTAAAAAAATAGACAAATTGAAAATCATGTTGGATTACCTTCTCCCATGCCCCAAAATTCCTTAGGTCAATAGGTTGGATCACTGCAATGAAGAAGAGCCAAAATTGTTTCCAGTCTGTTATGAGCTTTGGTGTTCTCTTCCAGTCTAAACTGAAAAACCTCCTCACATATTTCCTCAAGTATGTATATACATCCACTACTTCCCCTTGATGCTGAGCTGTTTGAAGTTCTACAGATCTCTACTCAACTACTAGGATGTAGAGTAGTGTTGAGGAAATGAAGAAACACCCCATGCAAGCTTGATAAATCCCACGTCTGCTACGATAACCCATCTCATCGCCCATAAATTCAATCTGTTGCCCAAGCAAGAATACACCAGGGAGAAGTTAAAATCCATTTCATGTGGCATGGTGAACTTTGCAACTTGTCCTGCAATTAGAGGTGCATGCAATTCCTAATGTTTATATTGTCAATATTCCTGGGTGCAAATCAGTGAAAAGATCTGCATATTGTTCTAGAAATCCTTGATTCTATAGCATACCCTTATTTGCCATTGAATCTGTGTCCTTGTTTAATGATCAAACTCATTAGAGGATTTGATAGTATTCCCCAAGTCAAAATACTTTAAATTCTTTAAATTATAGGTCTAGAGATCATTCTTGCAAGACATTACGGTCCAGAAGGAGTCAAGTCTCTAATTTTGCAAATGATAATCGTCAAGTCTCCATTAGCAATAAGTTTTTGAATCTGCCTGGCTCTTAGAATTTTTATCACTTGATTTAAAGCTAAGGCTTCTATGTTATTATAGGTGGTCACTGTTAATGCTTCTGTGGTGTTATAGGTGGTCATTGTCTAGGATCATTATCTTATCCAGGACCCCTAAACTTTCTGGCTTCAAATTGGGTAAGCACAGAACCCAAAAAATGCATCAAGGTAGTGTTTTTTGATCTGGATGATACATTGGTCTTGACCCATGCTGCTGACAAGGAAGCCCACATGGCAGCCATGGAGCTACTTAGTCAACACCACCCCTTGCTTGATCAGCAGGTCATCATAAACACCTTTGTTAAGGGATTCATCACTCATCCCTAGGATCCCAATAACTAGGTCTGTGACCCCTTTCCCCATTTCTTCTTTGTAATTAATTTTCCAATTCTATTGCACCTCAATGTGCTATAACATAATTGGATATTGTGTAGGGGATTTAAATTTGTAATTGGGTATTGATTAGAGCGGTTGGCTATCCCTTATAAATTTAGATTTTCTGAAACAAATTTGTTCAAGTTTCAGATTGATGTGACTAAATGGAGGGATCAGATCATGTGCAGGGCTCTGGAAGCCTAAGGTGTCAGTGATAACCAACTTGCAAGAGTAAACCTTCTTTATTTCAGTAAATATTGAGTACTTCATTTAGAATATAGTTAAAATATTTAGGTAAATGGGAGAAGTAGATATCGTATATTCTAACTATTGTTAACTTGCACACAGGAGATGCAACACTGTTTTGACACTACCAGAATGACTTCATTCCAATGGTCCCTAGGAGTTGAAGCAGTAACTTTTCATATGCTATGTAAACAACCTGTTTATCTGCCTTCAATTCTGTTTTGTTATGATTTATCTTGATATGTGATTTCTATTTTCCTATCATGAAGTTTTGGGTTCAAATGTAAGTCTATGTTTATTGCAGCTGATACATTTTTCTATTGTCATGGTTTAGCAGTTCACAATTTCACTCACAACAGTCCAGGTAGCCAGAGCCACTCTCAAGATGACCTTTCCCTAAGTGGGGTGAATGGGATAAAATCCCATTAATTTTCTTCTATGTGAGTGAAGAAAAGATAGACCTTACCCCTGTGGGTCTCAGATATGCATTGGAACATAATTTAGGAAATGTGGGCTTATAGTAGTAGTATTAGCAATATTCCCTTGCCAACATTCCTAGCTTTAAACCTTGGAATGACATAAACCACCATACTCTTAGCAAATTTATATGTTTGGAAAATTGGGCTTATTAGAAGATGATCCAATCAAACATTTTATTCTCAATATTTGGAATTTTATAGGTTAAATGGTTTAGGATGAATCCTATATCATGAACTAATGGGGATGGCCAAAACTTATAATTCCTGTAGTGAGAAAAATTGGAGAAGTTTATGTACCAGCACAAACTCATCTAAAACCTAGTCTTAGTTTCCCCTCCAAGTTGCAAAGCATGAGGTTGCATACAATGAATTCCAATACTTAATATGTTGGAATTTATGTGAATATGAGATATACATCCTTGGGCTTTGCATCCTCATGTTTCATATTAGACCTTCATTAGATCTTGGTTTAGATGAGTCTGTGCATTGTCCATATTCGATGCACCCAAGGAATTGTCTGGATTCAATGTACTGTTACATAAAGTAGTGATAGGTTTCCCATCTCCACTCAAGTTGTATGAGCATGTCAAATCTCTTGGTGCATAATTTATTTGTTTTATTACCTAGTAGAGAAATCATTAAAATGTTGTCCATTTTAGACTTCGGGATGGATTTTTAAGGTGGAATAAAGAATTGTTACAAAATAATCAAAGATCCTATTTATAGATTTTGAGCAAGGGAAGATCATAGTTTTAGGGGTTTCATTCAGTGTTACATGGGGATGCATTCCTCAGGGTTAGGGATGCACCCCTCTCACTCCCCACGGGCCAGGGACTGGGGGGCTCATAGAGAAATGTTTCTCCTCATCCTCAATTTGGTGAAACTCGACGAAACTCAGGGGGGAGCTTGTCCCCCTGTTTTGAAGCATGAACTGATGAAGTGGGGGGATCCTAGGAACTCTAGTGGTAATGGTAATATTAAATTCTTAGTAGTATTTTCCTTATCTTTAATTTTCTATCATTTTACTTAAATTTTTAATATTACCATTAATTTATTCATTTTTATACACAGTTTAGTAAATTATATCAAAAGGAAATCAGCAGTAGGATTTTTTGAGAGTGGTTCCAACCTCATTGGAGTTCAAATTCAAAAAGTAGTATTTTAGATCCCATTCAGAATTCAACAGTCTTCACTGTTTTCAGGATTTCAGGATTGCAATGTTACCACTAGATTTTATCTTGTATGAGGTTAAGGGATTGTCATTTAGTCAAGCACATCAACCTCTCTATGTACCTTGATGTTGGTGGTGTTTATTGTTGAACTCCTTTATCATGACCTTAATCAATTTGTACCCTTTAGTCAAGCAAAATCACTTATTAGGCATGGGGAGTTTTTTCTAATTCTACCTTATTTTAATGCTTGGTTTAGAAAGTTTCATCAAAATTGTAGGGTGTTAAGTAATGTCCTTCGAGGATCAACTTTGAGATTCAAGGTAGAGTCATGGCCTAAAATCCTAGAGGAGGGTGACACAGAGAGCTATTGATCCCAATATAGGGTTAATAGTTCACTCTTGAATAATTGTATGTTGGACTTGAAATCCTCAAATAATGTGATTCCCTCTTGAATAATGAAGAAATAGGGTCCTTGGGTCACATTTCCCCATTATAACATCTATTCCATGGATTCACACAATATTGAAGTGTATTGAATCATTGAAAAATTACATTGTATTTATAGTGAGCAAGTTAACTTGTATTTACACGCAATGAATTGTTATTGCTGGGGTTTATATTTTTTATAATTTTTATGACACCCTCGCCCCCCTCGAATTTCCCAAAAATTTGGTGGTGGTCTCCCTACATCCCTAATGTGCGTTTCCCATGTCCTGGAAACTTGGGGGAACATTAGCTTCATTTTCTGTTTCAATAATTCAGTTTTCAGAACCAGGGAGAGGCAATGACCTAAATGAAAAATCCCAAGGCTGCACAGAAGCTGCAGAATACTTCAGATTATGAACATGTTGTGCTACATGAGCATATATTTCGGAGGAGCTAATCTAAGAACACAAGAGAATTAATCCTAAATACCATGGAAACCCTAAGAAAGGGATAGTTTCTTGGCTAAAATGTCCACTTCGATCTTAGGATAATCTCCAATATATCCAGAATCCTGAATCAAGACAGGATTTTAAACTAGTTTATGTGCTTCAGCCTCTAGGGAGCCTAACCTAGAATTATTTTTCAATTTGTTTATGGAGACCATGCAGTTAAGTTTTAATTTAATTAGATTTGCATAGCATGAAATTGTGAGAGATTCCTTCAATAAGGGATGATTCCTAATTTTGAACTTTATATTTTTGCAGATGTGTTGAGTCCAGATTTGGTCCCTTTTTAACCATCTTTAATCACCTTTCTTCCCTTGCTTTACACTGCTTAGCATATCAATCAGACTGACTTTCTTCAC
>LPNX010537569.1:73881-92060 GCA_001517045.1 Pseudotsuga menziesii | reverse complement strand
TTTTTCAATTTTTGAAAAAATAGAAAAAATTCCTTTACGTGGACAAATATGTGTTTAAAACGATGCTGAAATCGAATGTGGTTACTTTCGAAAAATAATAATTAATTGTATAATGTGAAAAAAATTAACAAAAAAATATGCACATCACACTGCATTTTATGCAGATCATGCTCATATATATATTTTTTTTAAATTATTAATGGAAGATTAAATTACTCTACGTGGACACGAGCCACTTATTACCTTCTTCAAATTTTTAAGGTCACACAGTTCATTAAATGCAAAAATTCACACATTAAATGACATCGGAATATTTAAAAAAAAATATCACTATGAAGCCAACATAATATTCTACAATTTGTTTTCTTACTGCAAGTCAAAATTCACATGGCATATATGCGTTTTGAGGGCTTCTATCTAGCACATGAGTAAAAAATCAGGTTTTCATCGCCAAATTTGGCCAAAAAGTGTTACCCATCTTCATGGAATCACCCGATATAGTCTTTATCTAAACTATTATGTACTTAGTTATGTCTTATGGTTGTCCATTATATGGTTTTATGCTTAATGTACTTCATTATGTGAATATGATTTATTTGTTTTTGAACCTTTTCCACCACTTCCTTTCTTGGTCTCATTTCTCAGTTGTTCTATATTTCTGTCAATTGGTATGAGGGTCCCATGGTTATGATCCATGGGATATTTCATCCACCACGAAGAAGATGTAATGAGGATGATGGACATATTAGTGCATTGTGATTCCAAGGGCAGTACGATGATTGACCATTTCTAGAAGGAAGCACTATTGAGTAAATTTTAAAGCCACGGTCTTGGATGAATGATATGGGGTGCATTTTGAAATAAGCAATTATCAAGGAAGCGTGGAAAATATGGGTAAACAATATTCTAATCAACCAATAAAATCTGGAGTATAATCATCATGTAGATGTAATTAGGCTGAGGGTATTGCCCATTGTTTATTTAATTAGATACTATCGCAAAGTTTGTGGTGTTAAAATTTGTTGTATATCAAATTACATTCACTATGGAGTTGGACATAATTGCTTAATTAAATGTTTGTATTAAGTTTTAAGCTTTCTATTATTCAATTCACTCATTGAATACATTTGTTGTGTTAGTTTAGTGAATCCATTATGCATCTTTGAACTGAGACATTGGGTCTTGCACTACATGGTATTAAAAGTGGGCATTTGGGGAAGAAAATTGTAATGTTGTAGGAAACATGGAGCTAGGGTTTACCATGTACAGAAATAACCTGAAATTAAATGGACTTGCCGTAGGAAATTTGACGGCTGTGGTTTGGCGTTGAATATCTAACATTATTCCACCGACGGCAAAAAAAATTGAGGTTGTCAAATACCCAACAGGTTATTGTCAAATTTCAGACATGGAAGCCATCGAATTTTGGGCTCAAATTCTGTTGTGCTCCTTACTATTTTTAATGAGCTCGAAGGAAAGTAGGAAGAATGCTCTAAATGGGAGGAGACGAGTGTTAGAGGAAGGAGAAACTGGTTCCAAGTGCAAGGAACAAACCTAATCATATTGCAAGGAGAGAGAGCAAGATAAGGACACTCGAGGAGCATCTCCTCTAAGTAAAATGTGTCAATTTGTGATGGAAATAATATAGAAGGATAAGTGGAGATGAGAGTAGAGATGAAGGCTTATATAACAAGTTAAAAGCATGGAAGGCAACATTAGGTTCATAAGCATGAGAAGGGTGTATGAAAATGTAGTTACAACTTGAAAAACAAAGAGAGGCCAGTCAACAGTTGAGAAACCAACTACAAATCCTGTCTCCAAGGAACAACAACACAAGAATCAAATTCATAAGAAAAGATACGATGTGGGTCACTTTGGAAGAAACTCATGCAACTTTTCTATATTCTACAACAGGTGTAGTCAAAGTAGAATCGAATGAAGAATATTCTATAGTGTCAAGCTCTGAGGGTTTATAATTGATAAGACCAACCTCATAAGAAAATTAAAAATCAACAAGGGAGATAGAGTCTACAGGGAAAAACTCACTATGACAGGAGTTGAAAACTCTAGAATAAAAATCAAACTCATCAGGATCACTGACTTTATGTTCAAAAGAAAAGTACAAAGAATCAATATAAGAATGTCAATCAATGGAAATATCAGGCTTGTAAAGCAATTCATGGTTATACTTAGTCACAACTAAACCAACATCCATAACAAGGTTAGACTGTATCAAAGAATCTAGGAATACTTCATCAAAAGGAAGTAGATCATCTGAGATAAGATACATATCTAAAATTTCGAATGGATCAACAAGGTGGAGAGCGGGCTCTAGAGTCTGTATAGGATGGATCAGCTGGTCAATTGCTGGGACTGAGTACTGAGAAGGAAAGCATGAATATAGAGGATTTTTCTTAGTAGAAATTGAGTGCAAGGGAAATGAGGCCACATATCTCACTCGTGGAGGGGTAGTGTCTACTGAGATAATTGGAATCAATAAAGGAAAAAATTGGTCTCTAGTTGGGTCAGGAGAGGGATCAAGAAAATCCAACTAATCGATAGTGATAATGTATTTGTTATAATTGAAATAAATCATATGAAATAATTTTGATACCATAGCTTGCATGGTATAGAGATAATCATTCCCAAGGATCATATTAAAGTCCAAAGAGTCCTCGATAACTATGAAATCAAATAGGATGGTATTCCAACCCAAATTAACAGATGTTTGAGTAAGAATTCCCAAAGTTGTACTAGTTATTCTATCAAAGGACAATAACTAACTATCAGTCGACATAAGGCTAGGATATCCCATGCATCTCCAAGCATGTGCATATAGAATATTAACTAAGGCTTCTTCATCAACAATACAACGAGAAATCGTGTACTGTCCAATTTTGACCTTTATCTGGAAAGGTGCATCTAGCGGGAGGCATGTCTCATCTAGGTTGTCCCAATCAAAGGAAGAAATCTGAGAACTTGGTGGGGTTTCATCTAAAATGAGGTCAGTTCTCCCTTGTATAGAAGTTTCTGAACTAGTAGTGAAGAAACTGTGACTATAAGATACTTCACTCTCTAAAGGAAGAGTGGGATTGATCAAAGATGGAATCAATTCAACCGCTTCATGAAATTTACTCTCCGAAGTGAGAGTGGGACTTACCAAGTATTACATTGGTTTAATGACATGATAAAGGTCACTCTCTGAAGGAAGAGGTGGGTAATCTAAAGATGAAACTGGTTCGACCACATGATCAACCGAAGGTTAAATAGGTTGTTGAGAAACTTCAGGTTGTTAAAGAAAGGTATGTCCTTGGAACCAAAATCCTTGTACCTATGTGATAGCAGGGCATTTATGAGTAAGGTGGTATCTCTCAAAAATCCTACATGGGAGGTTGGGCTTTTGTTTCAAACAGTTGGTTTTCTCAACAATGTCAACATGACTAGCAATGGATGACTGTTTTCCCCCAGTATGACCACCAGAGTTTGGGTGAATTCCCCCAACATGACCACTAGAGGTTGAATGACTAGGTCCAACATGACCTGTAGGGGTTGGAAGGGTTCCACCAAAATGACCTGCAAAGGCTGGGTGGTTAGGATCAACATGCTTTGCATAGGTTGAGTGTGTTCCCTTAGCATAACCTATAGATCCTGGGTGGTTGGGCCCAACATGACTTGCAGAGGTTGGATAAGTGCCCCTAGTATGACCTGTAGAGGTTAGGTAGGTTCCCCTAGCATGACTTGCAGAGGTTGGGTAGGTTCCCCCAGCATGAACTGCATGGGTTGGGTAGGTGCCCCCAGCATGACCTATAGAGGCTAGGTAGGTTCCCCATTTCTTACATGTCTTCCTCCTATTATTCCTTCTTTTTCTGCTTTTAGACTTTCGGTTACTAGTATCAGAACTTTCACCGCATTAGGTAGAAGGAGGAGGATAGGATGTTATAGGCGAAGGGGACTCAGGAAGTATTTTGATTCCCTTGATATAAAGTGATTTCTTGTGAAGAATTAGGAGCATTCAGGATAGTTGGAGTGGAAAAAACCAAATAGATAGACCTAGGGTGAATCAAGGAGGATACAGAGTGGCCATCAACGAGACAACAACATTCCCAGTGAAAGGAAAATCACAAGAATCCCCATGCAAGGGTGTCTCCTAGTTGGTGTTCGTTGGGGTGTTAGACATAGTTTCTGACAAAAGACAAATTCTACAGTTGACTGGAAACCAACAGTACAAAAAGACACCACTAGTAGAAAAATCCTAAGTATCAAACTAGGGAAACATGGGTACCTTCCAAAGGAAATTTTGGGATGATTAGGGCCCATAAAAAACCAATGAAGTTTGGAGAGTAGTTACTTGGAATCTCATGATGAATTTTATGGGTGTAAGCGCTAGAATCACCCAACCTTCCTCCCAAATTTTCAACTAAGGTTACCTTCCAAGTATACCCTAGGAGCAATGGAAATAGCCTTCCACTTCCACCCATGTAAGAACCTATCAGAAAATATTCTAAGGATACCAAAATCACAAAGTAAGTCCGACATAATAGTCGTCAATCAAGTCGATGCTCATGGGAATGGTAGCTAAGACTAAAACCTAAAGAGTACCAAGAACCACATAGGTTCGAAAGAAGGTATTGATTAAGTCCCGAAATATGCAACAAATCTAGAGTATGCTCTACTAAGTAGAGGAGGGGTATCTTGACAGTCTCAGTATCACATGACCTCATGCTTGACTCCCATGTTAGAGAATCTTTCTAGTTTCTTACTTTGTGAAGTTGGATTTCCTAAAAGATAGGCCACTATGTTTGAGTTTGGAGTCTTGGAAAGTTAATGTATCCCTAACCCAAAACACTAGCCTAGAATAGTGTATTTCATCCCTAGAAACAAACATTCATTTTAAAGCAATGTTGATTACTCAAAGGGTGGCGAAGGTGAAACCAATGGTGTTTGGACTCAATGTCGAAACAATATGACTAAGGAAAAGAGACATTGAAATGAAAAAATAAAACCTATTTCTCTTTCTTTTCAAACTGAAAATTGAAAGCCACGAAAGAAAAACTTCTTTTTATTTTTTCAAGAACAATGGCATGCAATGCATTTAAGAACAAAACCCTAATCTACATGCATATAAATCAACTATATGTTATTTTTACTTTTTATTTTATGAATGCAAAAGAAAAAATAGTCTACAAACCAAAGTATGCAGATAATAAAAACATAACAAAAGGTCTCCTTTTATATAATCACCACACAGAGCCTAGACTGCCCTAAAGTCAATAAAAAGCCTACTTGAAGGATTGCATTAGAAATAAGTAAACTACTTTGGAATTGTGAAGTTAACCAACAAAAAATGAAGGAAACAAAGACCAATAATATTCTGAGTTCAGATAAATATCACTAACAGAGGCTGACCAGAAACATGTGCCAAAAATTCAAGCCAAGCAAACAAGGTGGGGGAATGAGAAAAAAGTGAAACCCTAATGCTAAAAAAGGACTTACAACATAGATAAATAGCACTCTAAATAGATGGCACTAACTCCCTTGAGTCATGCACATGTAGAGGACCCTAAAAGAACCCTCAAACAACCCTCAAACAACCACAAAATTCACAAAATGGATAAAAAAGGCACTTTCAGGGGCATTCACAGGTTTCTTTAATGCAGGTCGTGAATGAAATGCAGGCTGCAAGTACACAGGGTCATGAATGCATCTAGAAATATCTAATGTTCAGTCCATAGCCTATGAGTGAGTGGAAAACAACCCAAAAAAGGTCTAAAATTTCCCTAGGAAGGTAGGGGAGGTGTTTTATCAGACTCAAAGGTTGCTCCTAAGTTGTAAGAAGGAACTGAAACCTTAAATAAACTGAAAATAAGTCAAGGAAACCCCAAAAACTTCAAGCCTCCCTAGTGTAATAGCCAGTTCTGTTGGAGTGAAAAGTGTTCCTATGACTGAGGGTTAAGAGGCCACAAACATACTAGGGTTGAGATACAAATGCATACAGTTATGCAAGTAAATGTAAAAAAGATTTAAAGGAAAGTGTTGGAGGAGCTAGTCGGTGAGCCAATTAGTCGAATAGCTGAATAAGTGGAGATTAGGTCGGCCGCATAAGGTCGTGTCAGTTGACCGAACCAACAGGTAGTTATATGTAACTGTTTGTAAATCATATATATTAGGCTGTTGATCCAGATGAGAACTCGGTTCAGTTCTGTGTATGTATGGAACCTCATGTTATAATATAATCTGTTATTCCCCATATATATCTTCATGTCTCTTTTGTCTGTTATGTATATATCATTCAATGTGTATTATTGGCAACCCTCTATGATCTATGAGATTACAACATTGGTTTCGTTGCTGGTAGTACATATTCAAGCGTAATAACTATAAGCAGATGATATTAGAACAAGAGATTAAGAACTGGTGGGAGCGTAGGATAGAAAATTATTTACAGAACTACACAAGGAGAAACAGATTAACCATTGCTCAGGAAAAGGAGAAATTCTTCACTCAAACACATGAGAATTTTGTAGAATTGGTACCCCAACTTTTGAAAAAAATTCTAGATGAAAAAGCCGGAAGAAACTAAGGACCAAGAGCTGCTAGAGAAACTGATTCTAGGGGGACAAACAAACCTGTTGGAGTGGTTTGAAAAGGTCATAGATGAATTCTATGAGGAACAAGCCATAGAAGAAAGAACTTCGGTTGAAAGCATTCAGAAAATATTTTATACAGACCTTACCAAGCAGATCCTATGCTCCTTACCAACCCTGCTGTTCAAATTCCTAATAGAAAAGGGAGTGGGTCATATTGTAGAATCTCATCTGTCACTACGCGAACCATCACCAAATTCTAACTGGGTGGAGAAATAGAAAAAAGTGGGAAAAATTCATTACCGAAAGGGAGTGGGAGTACTTCCTAAGAAAATAAATAGAACCATCTGAGCTTTCTAAAGCATCGGGTAGGCTATGGGGGGGGTAGCTAGAGATATGTCGGGGTAAAGTGAAGAGGATTCTAGTCGAATGAAGGAGATACCATCACCAGCAATGAAAAGTCAACCTAAGAAGAAAATATAATGAACAGTGACACACAAAGGTACGATGGATTTACAGAAAGTAGAAAGAGAGAAGAGGCTGAAAAGAAGGGAAGAGAGAAGAGAATAGACTATAGCACTATAAAGAGGAATGACTACTAGGGTGACAGTCCAGGAAATAAATCCACTAGAGTTAGGTCATGACCAATAGGAAGAAGGAATGGATGAAGAAGCATCACCTATAGAAGAGGACTTATGGATAGAGTAGCGTGAACCTCTCCAAATATAAATTGCCCAGGAGATAAGACCTCTGTCTCCAACGAATCTGAGTACCAAGATACAGGCCATTGTTGAAGAAGGCCTAAGACTAAGAGCTGGTGAGTTTGGTATATGGATTCGACTAAAGGATGAGGTAAATGATGATAATAATCTAGTGATATGTCAACCGGAGGAAGGAAACTAGGTAACACTTCAAGTGTACCCTTCCAATCAATGTATCCAATTACTTTACATGACACGTGAAGGAGCACCCCCCCTACTAAAGACAGCTCTGCAAAATACAGATTAGTCGTACTTGTAGACAAATCAGTGCAGTTGTACATCGACAGGATGAGTCGACCTGAACCAACTTCCTATCGGAGAAGAAATGACAAACAAAATGACTGATGGGAATGAAAGTTTCATCGACAATAGCTCTACACAACACGATAAATAAAACATCCCACTTCCCCCACCACCGCGATACCGACATGGGTCATGGATCAACACATATCCCTCTATATGAGGGTGATGAAGATCCTAGATGACATTGGTTCATATGTGAGTCAATATGGGAGGAAAATAAACTTAAGGTTGAAGAATGACAGATGGCACAATTCACCGATTCCTTGAGGAAAAGAGCACTAATGTGGTATATGACCTATATCGAGAGAACTCCCCAAGCATCTAAAGCAGAAATTAAAGAACAATTCTTGTCTTTCTTTAAAACTCCAGACGCAAAACATCTAGCAGCCAAAAAGCTGAAAACAACATCTCAGCAGCCAGTAGAGTCTGTCCAGGAATATGAAAAATGATGGAAATACCTCCTCATCCAACTAGACTATGTAATTGACGAACAACTATTAATTCAGTGGTTTCTTGTAGGTCTATCACAAAAAATATGGCGGCACATAAGCTTGGAGACGTTTAAAACATATGAAGACGCACTTGCCAAATCTCTGCAAATAGAGATGGACAAATATTTCCCAGCATATCCCATGGATACTAGACTAGAAGAATAGCTAGAAATCATGTAGAAATCATTGAAAGAGCTGAACCTCAAGAATCAGGATGTTTGGTGCATAAAATACTCCACAGCTGGACACACTAAAGATAACTATTGGCAAGACATAAGTTGACATGACGTTCGATTTGTTCAGACAAAATGCTTCTGCGACATCTGCCAAGAACATGGAGAACACACAACAAAAGATTTACCATTCAACATGAAAAATGGCAAAGCATCTTGGTGTGCAATCTGTGAAGTAAAAGGTCACGCAACGACTGACTGCCATTGAAATTTAAACAACCGACATAAATACCAAGCAGTCTACCAGATGAACATAGTCGCACAAAATAATGATAGAAAGCAGTGAAACAATGATCAAAATGAGCCAAATAATCAAATATATGAAGGTCATCGATATGAGCTCCGGTTCGACAACCTTCGTGGAGGATATGGAGGTTGAGGACGATTTTCTGGAAATTGCGACAATCGACCACGTTGGCCCATCCAGTGCTTTACATGCTACAAAGAAGGCCATCGATATGCACACTGTCCATACAAGGATAGAATCGATTTAAATTTTTGTACTAGTTGTAGTGTAGGCAATCACTCATTAGAGGATTGTCCTACCATGCTCGATAAAATCAATAAAAAGAAAAATGTTAATGTCTTGTCATGTGTTCAAAAACATGATGTAATCAATACAAAGAACCTGCATATAGTAACCGAACAAGGGACAAAAACTGGGAATGATAATCCACATATAAGTAAAATCAAAGAAAAGAACGATTATCCTAACCCAGCTAAACAAAAACAATTGTATAACGATGCAACGAATATATTTAAAGAATTTGCTAGACAGGAAGAAGCTGATGACAGTCGACAAAAGATAGTTAAAGAACTAATATTGTTAGTACAAGATGATAAAGTGGTTTCTCAATTCATTGACTTATTGTATAATATGAAGCATAATAATAATACAGAAAAACAAACAAAAAACATATGCAGTCTAAACCAAACAGACAAAAGTGATGCCAACCCACTTGTCAACCTAGAAATTGAAGATGCCATGTTCGACAAGTTGTGCTTGACTTCGGCTCACAAGTAAATATTATGACTCGTGACACTTGGGAATAGTTGGGTAGACCTCGACTATACGAGTTAGAAATATACCTCAAGTTAGCCGACGAAAGTCTAATCGAACCTATCAGAGTTTGGAGAAATGTTGACATGACAATAAAAGGAATATCAACTAAAGTCGACTTTGAAATTATTGACCCTAAGGAAGGATCTAGTTCCTTCCTAGCTTCAGTAGGTCGACCTTTGGGAATAAAAATGAAAGCATCAATATCACTAGACAAAGAAAGGATAAAACTAAAAGGGAATGGACAGAAATTCATAGTACCTATCCACCCATCCCAAGGAGAACCTTGGATAGAACCTATTGATGAAGAAGTCGACATCTGACAACTATATCAAATACAAAATAACAAATACTACACATAACCCAATATCTATGGCGAGCTTTAGTTAGGAAATACAGAGTCAGTAGGATACAACTAAGACGCAGAATTATATGATTGGGAAGTCGAAAACTATGAGACCCAAACAAGAGGTTGCTGGACCATTCAAGCAGTACAGAAAAAACTAGTCCAACAATGTTTTTCAGTCTCCATCACCCTGAAAATATTCGAAAAGAAAAGTAGGGAATATCCTACATTAAGCCCAACAAATGTAAGTTTCAGAAAGATCCCAAGGTATAAAGAAAGGGAATCACCAGTTATGCATATAGAACAAGTATCTAAAAACATAGGTGAACATGGTTGACTACAAAGCTTGGTAGAAACCTTCAAAGGACAAGCTACATGATGGTGGGACACCCATCAATCAAGATTGCACACATGGACAATAGCTTTGACCTACTATGTAGAACTATTCAAAGGAAAGAATCTAACCAAACATGCATAAATACCTGTGTTCATCCAAGGGAAAGACCTAGAGGAACACATAAGAACATGCGAAAGAGAGTGGAGAAGACTTAGGTATAAAGACGAACACACATGGCGACACCTGTTTCCATCGACGCTGGCCGACTTACCAAACAAATGGTATAAAATGGAAGAAGAATGGGGTGAAACATTTCAAAGCCATGAACTTAGAGAGAACTTCATTAAAGACTTCAGCTTTATACTGTAGAATGAAAATTTAGTCAAAACTGCAAAACAAATAAAAGCATTTATAGAACCAACCGGGAACAACACTTTGATACAAAACTATGACCGACTGACAATACCATGTAATAACATACAAACCAAAATAATACCACAGTCGACAAGACTGCAAATGGAAAACAAAAATCCAAAAGGGAAAATCTTTCGATGGAAATCATACCATTCAGAAACAACAAAACCAATTCAAACAGTACTTAAAGTTGAGACAACCGACAAAGAATATACCGACAGAATGACTGCAACAGACTTTCCTGCTACATTCTCACAATTCAAAGAAGGGAGTCGACCGATCAATGAAACTAAAGGACCAGAATGGTTAGATGCCAAAGTTAAAACTAAATAGTTCGACATATCAAATGATGATCGACCAAAAATAGAAAAAATAGGTGATTACTGGAGCGAAGAACAAACGACCAAAATAGTAAACCTACTAAAAGAATTCCAGGATGTATTTGCTAGAGACTACAAAAATCTCAAAGGACTAGTCGATGAAATGGGTGAGATGAAGATCGACATTAAACCTGATGCCCGACCTGTTAAGAAGAGGCCATACAAATTAGCTCATAAATACAAAGAGATAGTTAAGAAAGAGATCAACAATATGCTTGCAGCAGGAATTATTTACCCTATTGACCAGTCAGAATGGGCAAGACCAATGGTCGTGCAACCAAAGAAACATGACCTGATAAAACTAAGGATCTGTGTCGACTTCAGAGAACTAAACAAAGTCACCCTAACAGACCCATTTCCAACATCATATGCAGATGAAATATTAAATGAAGTTGCAGGACATGAATGTTACTCATTTACAGATGGATTCTTAGGGTACAACCAAGTACCAATAGCTAAAGAAGATCAGAAAAAAATGACATTTGTATGTGAATTCGGCTCATTTGCCTACAGAGTTATGCCTTTTGGTCTAAAAAATGCACTTGCATTATTTTCAAGAATTGTTGTCAAAAAATTTCAAGAATATATTTACAAAACAATGGCAGTATATTTTGATGATTGGATGATATACTCTATGCTGAAAGATCATTGCAAATGGCTAACGCTCATGTTGGAACAATGCCGACAAATCCATCTATCTCTGAACATAAGGAAATGCATATTCCTAACTCGTATAGGGATACTATTAGGGCACATTGTATGCAAAGAAGGCATCAAGGTTGACTTTGCAAAAATAAAGATTATCCTATACCTAAAACCACTAGTGAACCCAAAACAAGTCAGGGTACTACTCGGAAACATAGGATATTATAGGAAATTTATGAGATATTACTCAGATATGACCTATCCACTAGAAGAACTATTAAGAGAAGATCAGGAGTTCGACTTGATAGATGAATGTAACATATCATTTGAAACACTAAAAAGGAAACTAGTAGAGGCACCTATCCTCAAGTTCCCAAATTGCTCAATCAATTTTCATGTACATATCAACGCATCAGACCTAGCAATAGGAGCGATCTTAACACAACCAGTGGACAATGGAATGGATTACCCTATAGTATATAGCATCAGAAAACTAAACAAGGAAGAAAGAAACTATTCGACAACAGAGAGAGAAGCATTATGAATGGTCTTTGCACTACAGAAGTACCAACATTACCTACTAGCCAACCCTTTCATCTTCTATACTGATCACCAAGCATTGAATACCTTGTAAAAAAAACCTTTATACCATGGAAGAATTTTCCGATGGCTACTACTATTTCAAGAATTTGAATTCAAATTTGTTGTTATACAAAAAAAATTAAATGTCAAACCCGACCACTTGTCGAGAATTGACACGAGAGAGGAGCCGACAGGAGTCCAAGATGACCTACTAGATGCACACTTATTTCGAATAGAAGCAGTCCCAGTAGAATTAGAGGAAATAGCTCAATTCTTAGAAAATGGTCAACCACCAGAGGCCATGAACATGAAAAAGAAACAAATCTTAGCTATGAAGGTTGCATCATATATCCTCATAAACATATTTTTAGATAAAATGGGCTTGGACGACATCCTCAGACGATGCGTATTAGAAAACGAAAGAGATAATATCATGTACGAAGCACACTACGGAACAGTGGGAGGACATTTTCAAGAAGATACAACTGCCAAGAAAATCCAACAATCAAGGCTATGGTGGTTGACACTATACAAGGATTGCAAAAAGTTTGTTAGCTAGTGCGATAGATGTCAATGGCTGGTTTGACCTTTTCCTAGTATAGAAATTCCCTTGATATTAGTAAACCCAATTCTAACATTTGAAATTTGGGCCATCGACTTCATAGGACCATTCCCAATACTAGCAAAAAGAACAGGTGCAAGATACATAATAACTGCAGTAGAATATGTAACCAAGTGGGCAGAAGCAGAATCTGTCGACACATGTTCCAGTGAGGTAGCTGCTAAATTTATCTATGAAAACATAATTACTAGATTTGGATGCCCACTAACCCTAATCAGTGACCAAGGTTCACACTTTATTAACAAAACTATCAAATCACTGATAGACTAGTTCAAAATTGACCACCGACGTAGTACAGCTTATCACCCTCAATCGAATGGAGCAACAAAGGCATTCAACAAAACATTAATAAAGGGTTTAACAAAAATCTGCAACACCAACAAGGATGATTGGGACAAAAAAGTCCCTGTAGTATTATGGGCTTACAAAATAGCATACAAACGTTCGACCGACCAAACAACATTCTTACTAGGATAGTCATTTACCATATTTTGAAGAGATAGAAAAACTGTGTCTTCAGAAATTTGAGAGCCGAGACGCTGTAAGAAAAGCTGACCAAGAGACTGACAATATGGCCCTGAAGCAAACCAAAGTCGTAGCTACAAAAAAAAAAGAACTGCAATCCACCAAAACCCCACTGATGAGAAGATTAAGAAATATAAAAAATGCCAAGGTACAGGAAACCTCATGGGAAAAAGCTGGGAAGAAATCAAAGAATGAGCTTATATGGACAAGAAAATGACACCAGAAGTGGAGAAGATAAGCTACAGCACTATCATGAGTTGCATGAACACACCGTTCATGGAAACATTTGGAGCAACGAAAGAAATAGCAGTGAAATTTATCACTAGTCAGTATCACAATGGTAAATTTTACTTCAACCGACCGGTAGAAATTTCTGGGGAATATACAAAATTACTATTTTCTAAGTTCTGCTGCTCTAAAGACTTCTAAAGATATACCACCAGCATAACTTTGCTCTCCAAGATTCATTCTATTAATGCCCTCCCCAAGGCCTTTATTTATACTTTGGGAAATAGAGTAGTTTCGAAGGTTGAGGAGGTTGAGACAGTTTAGATGGTTAATGATTAGGGCTCAACTAATCTTCATTAATCATTTTTTATATTTTTTAATGTTGAATGGATGTGTACATGACTATTGATACTGGAAACCCATGTATGACACGCGAGTTTCTTTAAGGGAAACCTGCGTATAGACCTGTACGTGGGTTGCAATGAGAATAGTCAGATATAGTACATAGGTTTTCAACAGATATAGTCACGTATGTATGTGAGTTTCAGTGGAGATATTCACGTATGACAATCAACACATAGAAAAATAAAATGGCAAGCTAGTTGAAAAGTAAATGCATCACATGTCATGCCCATCTATAGTGTTTAGGAAAACTTCAATCCTGAAATGTCCTTTTGTGTACCAACATAATGAATTGTCGGCACTTAGATGGAGAAGTGCCATTTGAGTTGATAACAGATGCCCCTTAATGTGTGAGGTTAGAGGGAAGCGATGGCTGAAATACATTATAATCATCATCTTTGGAGAACTCAGAAATCCAATGGAGCAGAGGTAGTACCTGAAACAAATACATAATAATGTCATATACAAAGTCATATCTGAGGATGCTATGTTCAATATACTAGAACACTACCTCCTTTACAATATTTTAATACATCATATAGTACGGATACAAGACCACATATATTACAAAGGTGGATCATAGCCACAATATAAAATAATGATGAGTCTTCAAAGATCAGGAAGCTATGTAAATGACCATAACATAATCTTGCGCAACTTAGTCCATAGAGAGGAAACTAAGGTCTTCATAAACAATCCCAAAGAACCAGTACAATCCAATCCATGTGAATAGATGTAAGTTGAAGTCGAACATGGAGCGGATTCAACAGATTTTCAATCAATAGGTGATAATCGACAACTGAAGCAAAGGAACTCACCAATAATGAGAGTGAATCCCGAGGTATGATCGTCAAAACTCTAGGTATTCGTCGTCGGGAAATGTTGATGCAGAACCATACTGTGATAAGGAAGGAAATATATCCTCCAATGGATCACAAGAGTGACTAGAAAATGGGTAAAGGAAGGGAGACACAAGTAATAACAGATATGACAATGATGGAATCAGGATATAGATCAAACACAAGGTTAAGTCCTTGAATAGTGAGAACGACATAAATATCACCCAAGGAATCTTTTTAACTTTACAGATAGAACAACTAAACTTATCTACCATGTAGGATACATGGTCAGATTCCCTAGGTAGAACTAACAAGAGGAGGAGTAAGAAAATCAAAGTAATAGCTGAACTGAAAGTGAACACTGAGACATGAGTATCGTTAAAAAAAGAGAGTGCTTTGTTCAAGGATGACATGCTTCCACTAACTAAGAATCAAAAGAAAACTTCTTCCTTACCTTCCCTGTTAAATTTTAACGAGTCCAGGAAAGTCAACTCGGATCTCTTTTCATTTTTTGACAAGCTTGAAGAGAAGAGGGAATAATTCTTGATAGTGTCACTGATTCATGGATTTTATGAGCCTGAACTAGTACATGCTCAGTTGGTGTTTTCATGTTTAAAGAGTCTGAAAACTCTGAAGAAGACTCCAGGGGGGTCCTTTTTCGTCCAATTTAGTCTCCTGAGGCCGAAAAAGTATAAAACATACCACAAAAGAACTCTCTTAACTTCCATAGAAGAAAAGGTGAACCTTTTTTGTACTTAGTTAGGGAGGTCTGAAAAAGGTTAAATTACCACCTACCCAACGCTCCTTTGAGAGCAGCATATAGCTTGAGTTTTACGAGTGTGAAGGAAAGCAAGATCACTCAAAAATATCCATTTGATTACGAGAAATGGGGCTTACAACAATAAACTTGATGCTTTGTTCTTAGTGTTTAACGAGCATGACAAAGACATAAAGTACACTCATAATATTTTTCATGTTTAGGTCCAGAGCACGAAAAAGAGAAAACTAATCTCATACCAAGAGTTCCTTTTTCGTAAATTTAGTCCCTCGGGTCCAGAAAAGTGATAAACCTGTACCTGAGAATACTCTTCTCAATTCCAAAGAAAAGAGAGTGATCCTTTCTCGTATTATTCCACATGGTCCGAGAAAGAGATAATCTACCACCAATGTGGATGCCCATTCACGTATTCTTAATGAGCTTGAACGGACAAGTTAACTTGGCATTCAAGTCTGTTTTAAGGAGTCAAACCTAGGCCTAAAGAAACTCCATAAGGGAGGGGAGTCCTATAAAGGGATAGTTTGTAAAAAGAGACCAAAATGAGGCTCAATTTGGCGTGAAAAATAGCTAAAAATATTCCCCTGTACCTAAGACAGCTGCAGCATGAGTATCGAAAGACAAAATAGGTTCTAAATGAGGATACTCATGAGAGGAAAGCCCTATTCATGGAAGAACAATGGTAAATACAAGGAGATAATGCTTAAGAATACCATAGTCCATGGTCAGAATGTTAATTGCTAGGTTTAAGATGGAGTAGGTATAAATGCAGAATGCATGTGAAATGACAAAAAACCAACCTATATGAGCAAAAAACACCTTAAAATGATGATAAACCTGTTACAAGGGAAAAAGATATGGTATTAGTTTTATAAATTATGAACTATAGGGAAAAAACCCACTTGAAAATTAAATTTTCTATAAATAGTTCAAAACATAAATAAAAACTCACCATTTGGATTTTTAGCCATAAAAGACAAGTTTTCACCTCTATCTTCAATTGCTCGGTGTGGACAATCCGGTGGACCATTTCCAAATCTGCAAGTGTCAAGTAATACTACACTCCATGCTCTTCAATTTCATCCAAGCAATTATCAAAATTAATCTTGAATTTCATGTTTTTAAGCGTCCTCAACAAAGAAACACTGTGTACGCGGGTTTGCTATATTGAAAGTCGTGTACATGCGTTCTGTACGTGGGTTTCCCGAAGGATAGTCATGTACAGTACGTGACCTGCCTTAATAGACAGTCGTGTACGCTGCGTGAGGTGGAAAAGAAGCATATATAGTCAAAATTTTGAAATTTTATATGAAATTAAAGGTTTGCAATTGCTTGTTTACCTGGTTGAAAGATGGTGCTTGAGTGGAGGGAGAGCGAACATGAATAAATTGACCAAGAAGCACTCCAAGATTCCCCCACCGTGAATGTTTTACGTTCAAGTGGGTTGTTAAATTTTTTCTCTACCTCACCTATGCAGGCCAACGTCTATGTCTTAGAGTTTCTAAAAAATTATTGGGATCATGACTTGGGCCTGTTTGACCTTCAACGTGAGTCCTTGGAGATTACTTCAGAGGATGTTTATTTCATTGATGTTTTATCATGAAGAGGAGCTCTGGTAAACTTGGAAGGAACTAGCAAAGGCGGTGACCCTCTAAGTGTCTAGAACTATATTGACATATATTGCGCACCAAGCACACAAAAGAGGGGTAGCTGCATCCCGATTGTGCACATACGTGATCTTCCTCTACAGGTATTGACAAGTACTATAGTGAGGGTTGCAGGGTCATCATCCCTTCACCTTACAACACGAAACTAGATGATACTAGAAGTGGATTGTATGCAGGGGGGCCTATATGATTGGTGCTCGGTGGGTGGTCCCGATTATGAGAAAACAACTCTCTGACTGCAAGAGAGGTAGGAGGAAAATTTTTGGATATTATAGCATACTAGTAGCCTTCTTCTTTGAGAGAGTGCTGGGATTGAGCCCTGGAGTACCTTTTCCAGTTCGTTCTCCTCGTCATCCTAGGCTGAGTAGATGGGGAGATATATTCCTCCACCAAGGAGGTGGTGGCTCAATGCAGAGTGTCTATGATGACGACTTCTACTTTTGGTGGGAGAGATAGTTGCCATCACTAGAATAGTTTCCATATGCTGGAATGGGCTTCCGTGGTGATCCAGACCTCGTCCTCCCTCTAGGAGGAGCATGGGGAGAGTTACATAATTTTTAATTTTCAAATTTTCAAATATTTATGAATTTTAAAATATAGAGATATATACATATGTACAAAAGTTCTAATCCTTTTAAAATGTAAAAATGTAGATATTGGACCAGTCCGCACTGAAGGGCATCCATGCATGTATGTGTGTCCTATCTTGAGAGAAGACTAGGGGTTGATTAGGGTTCTTGAGGGGAAGCTGGCCAGGATTACCCAGAGAGTACACACCTTACGGATTGAGCACATCCCAACCATCATGCAGGAGTTCGTGGTTAGTCTACCACCTAAATGTATACGCCTTTTCAGGCAGGTATCCAGAGCAGTATTGGTATACATAGATGTCGTCGAGGCTGCTGAAGCTAAGGAGGTTGAAGAAGCTAGAGTACAGGGAGACGGGGGGGACCAGGGTGGTCCATCTTAGATTTAGGAGAATTTG
>LPNX010537569.1:1117-73572 GCA_001517045.1 Pseudotsuga menziesii | reverse complement strand
ATTTTGATTCCTTGGAATATGATTGAATGTAATGAACTCAAAATTTCTTTCCAATAACCTAACTTGCATAAAATGACGCAATAGAATAGGGTTCCGCACCTAATAAGCCCGATTGAGCTGGGAAGCAACCAGTTGAGAGTCCATTCGGACTTCCAGCTGAGTGATACCACGTGACAAAGCATTCCATAGAAGCTCAATGAAGGCCCTATATTCAACCACATTATTGGAAGCAGGACCTAAGCAAGTGCCTCTTGAGGCAACTAACTTTCATGAGGGTGAATAAATGACCCATGCAGCTAAAGCTAGATTACAAGTGTGGCGACTAGCGCCATCAGCGAAACCTAGGAACCTCTCGAAAGACATCTGAAACAACCATTGGATGGTATAAAAAACACAAATCAATGAACTAGTGTACATAACAATACATAAAAGAAAATACAAGAAAAACTGCTAAGCCTAAGCATAGTAATTTTTCAGGTAGAGCCCATTTCTAGGCTCAGCCAGCTTATTCCCATCAAAATCTATCAATTCATATGCACCTTTATTTAATAATTTTGACATGATATAAGGTCCTAACCACATAGACCTGAACTTTCCTACCCAGGGGTTCCTTGTCTTGGTCCTAGAGCAAAACAAGTTCCCCCTCAGAGAAAATTCGAGGCTTGACCAATTTATCATATTGGCTTTTGACCCTATTTTTATGAGCTTGGTTTGCTGTTAGTGCATCTCTACATTGTTCATCAAGGTGTTCTAAATGTAACAGATGTTCTTCAAGCTCAGTTGTATCCGGTAACACATGAATAGCAATTTTTAAAGACAGGATTTCACATTCAATCGGGGTAACAGCTTCCACTCTATGGACAAGTCGGAAGGGGGAGAAACCCGTAGCAGTTTTTACATTGCTTCGATACGCCCAAATATTATGGTACAGCATGATATGCTAGTTTGAATGGGCTACATTAATAGTACATTTGAGGATAGTTTTCAAATTTTTATTAACATCCTCGACTTAACCATTAGCTTGAGGGTAGAATGAGGATGAATGTTCTTATCTAAATCCTAGCATAGTGGTCACTGCTGTCATCATGCTATTTTGAAAATTATTGCCATGGTCATTTACAATCACCTTGGATATACCAAATCATGCTATAACTTGATTCAACACGAAGAAATCTGCAATTTCCCCGTCAGCTCTAAAGGTGGGCATTGCCTCTACCCATTTTGTAAAATAGTCCACAGTGACAATGATATGTTTGTTCCCCCCAACCGAGGTTGGGTTACACATCACGTAATCAATCCCCCATTTCATGAAGGGGCCCACCGAGATAATGGGAAATAATAGAGCGAGATGTGACCGCATCTTCCTGGTGTAAAGTTGACAAGGATGACAGCACTTCACTGCTTCCACACAATCTTTAAAGATTGTGGGCCAGAAATAACTGGCATGTAATATATTCTGGGCCGTTGCTAACCTAGAGTAATGACCCCCACATGCTCCACTATGGGCATCATTTAGGACAATCTCTGCTTCCTCGTGGGTCAGACATCGATGCAAAACAAAATCTACCTGCCTACGGTATAAATTATTTCCTATGATGAGGTAGTTCTTGGCATGTACGTGTAGTTTACGTCATTCTTCCCACGAGAAAGTTGCAGGATACTTCAAATTATGAAGATAGATAAGTAGATCTCCATACTAGGAATCATAGGTGGAAATAAAAAATATGTGCTCATCTGGGAATGATTCTTCTTCAATAGCTACATCTTCATCTACTAGAAGTTCTAAAATAAGATCAGAAAAAACTAAGGATTTTTTGGATTTGGTGGACTGAAAATCCAAGTCAAACTCTTGGAGAATGACTATCTGTTTGTTGAATTTGACTCCAACTATCCATCAGGACAAAACATATTGAAAAGGATTAACATCTTCCACTACCATTGTAGTCCTTAGTAAGATGTAGTGATGCAACCTCTAAACAGCATAAACAGCTGCTAAGGCCAACTTCTCGATGTGGGAGTACCTTAGTTTAGGTCTAGCTAAAGCATGGTTAAGATAGTAAATGACATGCTCTTGGAGATTATTGTCCTCCTGGACTAGGACTACCCCTATGGTTGACTCAGATGCGGCCAGATACAATATAAAATCCCTAGAGTAATCTGGAGAACGTAATAATGGTGCCGACAATAAAGCTTTTTTCAATGCCTCGAATGCGAGTTGTGCAGTTTCATCCCATACAAATGGGGTGTCCTATTTTAACAGGTGCATGACACCCTTAGTAATCTTGGCATAGTTTACAATGAAACATCGAAGAAAATTGGATTTTCCCTACAGTCTCTGAAGTTTCCTGATAGAATGAGGAGGAGGCAGATTTACAATGGCCTCAACTTTTGACGGATCAGCCTGAATTCCTTGATTAGAAACAATGAATTCGAGCAATCTCCCTGAGTCGACAAAGAACACACACTTGTGGGGATTCAAGTGAATTTTATAGTATCTGCATCGTTCAAATATCAAATGCAGGTGATCTGGATGGTCAATCCTCTTAGGAGAATGTGTAGGTAGATCATCAAGGTAAGGTTCGACAATGGCTTTAATATCATGAATGGAAAAATTCATTGCCAGCTGAAAGGTTTCCCCAGCATTTTTCAATCCAAAGGGAATTTTTTTGTACATGAAGGTACCCCAAGGACAAATGAAAGTAGTTTTATGTTGGTCTTCTAGTTTTATTTGAATTTGATTATATTCGAAGAAACCATCCATAAACGAAAAAACTTCACTTCCCACGCAAGCATCAATAATTTGATCTATAAATGGCGTGGGATAGTTGTCCTTGGGACAAGATTTGTTTAAATATCTGAAATTAGTATAGATGCGTATGGTCCCTTGCTTCTTATCAACAGGAACAAGGTTGGATACCCATTCTGTCAAGGCTATGGGATAAATAAAACTGGCTTTCAACAGGTTTTCCACTTCAGCCTTTACTGTGACCGCTTTACGTGGGTTAACAGGCCTCAACTTTTCCTGAACATGTTTAGCGTTAGGGTATGTTCGGATCTCATGCTCAACTATAGATGGATTAATTCCTGGAATCTCCTCATATGACCAGGAAAAAACGTCATGGAATTTCTTAAACAAGGCAGTATAAATGGCAATATCCTTAGGAGAGAATTTTGCGTCGCTATGTATATTTTCCACAACGTCAAGATTTACAAAGATGTTGATAGGGATGGTAGCAGAAATATTTGCCATATTCCCCTCAGCAAACATTCCTTCCCTGGGTAAGGGATTAATGGGCGTATCAACATAATCTGTCAGTCTCACATGAAACTCTTGATTCTCTATCCTACTTTGCTCTGGAAAAAAATAGGATTGATGATGAAGATCTTCACAGATCTTATCTCGTCTGCACATGGCTTACATAATGGCTTCATCAGAAGGTAAAACCATATCTAAACAATTTGTCGAATGCAAATATTTTTCTGCCCAAGCAGGAAAATAGACTTCTTCCAATTCCTCTGAGACTAAGAGTGGAACCAGAAAGGGATCAATAGTGGTTTGTGTGATAGCTTGATAAGCTATTTCCACTGCCTATAGGGGCACTTAAGGTTCATGGTGGGTAGGGAGAACCCAAGGATCATTCCTATCAACAACCGTAGAAATGGAATTTCCCACACTAGTAGAACCTATATAATTAATAGGAGCTGGAAGATTGAATGTGCCCATCAATGATGTGTACATTCCAGCCCCTAAGCTCTCTGTAGCAGGTTTAACCTAATCAACCAATGGCACAATGGACTCCTTATACTCCATGTGGCCTTTTTGGGTGAATATGAGTTGGTCAACAGTAACCAACTTCCCTTCATGTGGAAACACTACCACTCAAAATATGGTCGATGCAATAGCAAACATGGCATAAGTCCAGCTTCTTCCCAAGAGAAAATTATAGTGCAAAGGTGCATCAATCACCTCTACCTCAACAGACACCGCTTTCCCTTCCAGCTTAATTTCAAAAGTCGGTAGGATACCATGTAGATGGAATGACCTTCCATCGAAAGCAGTAAGTAGGGTGTTTGACGAGACCAGCTCTGGGGATCCAAGAGCTTTCCAACATGATAAGGACATAACACATGTAGAAGCACCCTTGTCGACAATTACCCTTCCAATGGTATTTCCAACATGGATGACATCTATCTATAAGGCTACATGGTAAGGTAGGTGAATTTTGACATCAGACAAGTGAAATTTTGCCATGAGACTCGATGAGTCCATACTGCCTAAGGCTGCTAAAAGTGCATCCCGCTGGGCAGGAAAACTCTGTAACACCTCTAAAGCCGACATTTCCCAAAGTGTCTAGGCTAATCCTTCGACCATGGAGTATTTGGATGCAGCACTAGAATTAGGATTATTCAAGGTCTTCTTAAAGACACCTTTTGGATCTTGGGCATAGTTTCGGTAGGTTTCTCAATCATGAGAGGGTTAGAAGTTTCACCTATAGACTTACCCTTCTCAGAGGTCTCTTTTTCATAGTTATTATTCCTAGTCTGTAGCAAAGTTGAAGATCGAACCATGTTGATATAATTGGGGTCATGGGCATTTGGAGTGCCCCCTGCTACATTTGAAGTTGAAGCAGAATGCTGCCCTTAGAGAAACGGATCCTTCAGGACAGCCGGTTGTTGAGCTTTCAACAGCTTTTGGGATTGTTACATAAGGGTACAAAGATGGGTAAGGTGATCTTCATGGCACAACTTGCATGGGAATTTCACCTTTTTATTTTCTTTCTTGCCCCCATCAACATTATTTGCAGGTTTTTGCTTGTTTTGAATTCCCTCCCCTTTCTTTCCTCTCTTCTTTTTCCCACCGAGCTGCTGATTTCCCTTTTTAGAGGTTTGTGCAAAAACATTTGCATTTTGGGGTGAGGGGATAGCCTTTTCTGTCTCCACCGTAGAATGTTTGACGGTCAACTGATGGAGTTGTTTGGCCAAAGATTCTACAGTGGGAGAATTAACGGAACCAACCACACCATCGACATGGGGTCCAGGCTTAGGTTTCTCCACATCATGTGTTGGCCTTGGTGCCTCATGGATAATCTCATAAAAGATCCCAGACTGAGAATAAATCAAGTCAAGTTGTTGGGCCCTGAGGATAGCTTCTTCCTCACTCGTCACTCCTGAAGTAGATACGTCCTTAGATATATAGGGAAATAGTGTTTAAGGAACCATTCTAGTAAGAAATAAGGAGGAATAGTGGCTTTAATAAAGCTCTTCCGCCTCCTCCATTCTTGTATGTGATCCAAGATATGGGTAGCCTTGTTCTCCCGGAAGGTAGATAACAAGTCTATTCTGAAATCGTATCGGATAGAAAGCTGAAAGTGGCTAAGGAATGCATTAGCCAAGTCCTAAAAACTACTAAACGTAGCAGAAGGCAACTCAATGTACCATTTTGCTGCAGTACTTGTCAAGGTTCTTTGGAACAACCTCAATTGAACTGAATCTTCATTCAGTGACTTAGAAGAGCACCATAAATGAAAAGTGGTGGCATGAGCCCCAGGATCTTCACCAACTTTGCCTTCGAATTTTTGGATGTCCGAGGGAAACTTGGTGGGTACAGGAGACCAGGAGGGATCATGTCTCACTGGGTTGTTCATCATTTCAGACAAATCTGGCAAGTTTAATGTTGCTAGGAAAGGAATCTTAGGTCGAACCGGAGCACTAAAAGTGCCAGTTTAGGGATTAGAGGGACTTGCCCCCAAATTCCCATATGTAAAGGTGGGGTTTCCCCCTGCCACTGGTTGTGATGTGGGTGGGTTACTTTGAAACAAATTCCATCCATAAGCCATAGGATTGTTGTTATGAGGTGCAATATAAGAAGTTTTGGATGCCCCAGTCGAAATTGGGGTTTGAAAAACAGGAGCAAGTATCCCTCCACTAAAAAGGGAAAAGGGAGAGCTCATGAATGGAGCAGAGACCGGGGTTTGAAAACCTTGACCATAAGGGTTAGTGTTTCCAAATTGCACCCCTACATAAGAGGGTGGTGGGCCTATGTATGGAGTGGACAGGGGAATGTGCCCCCCATTCCAAGGAAATCCTTGGACAAAAGCCGAGGATCCTATAGGACCACTCTGGGAAGTGTGTGTGAAGGAGGTTGGAACTATAGGTACACTGGGAATCCCAGTGACCATACCACCAGAAGAACCTGCTAGGCTCGTGGGAACCGGCAGTTGGACCACTTGGCTAGCTGGAGTTAAGGGCGTAGAAGGTATGTTTGATATAGGGGTACTTACCGGGGGAGGTAGCACCCCTTCAGCCGGGATGACTGAGGTGAAAATGAAAGAAATTTCTCCTGCACTAGATATTATTCTACCCACAGGGACACCAATCACGAGTGGATCAAAAGGATAAACATGGACGATCACAGTATCGTTTAAATCAGTCAGAGGTGTATTAAAATTACTTGCAAACTCATTAGCCTACAAGTATTCTATCTCAACTATGTTCAAATTAAGACAATTTTCCCTAAGTTATGGTTCACCCAGAACTTCACTGATTCCTATCGGTTCAAATGAACCGTCTATGTCCAATCTTCATCTCTGAGAGGGAGGTGGAGGTTCCAATGTGATAAGAGGAGGAAGGTTTTGCAACCTTTGTGACCTTTTGATAGGTTGGTCATCCATGATTGTAAATTTGACAATTCAAATCCTAAGGTCGGCTAAACATAGATGAACCATAGAGAAATCACTACAAAAAATCCTAAAGTCTCAACAGTCAGCAAGGGTAAAAGATATTCCTTCCCAAAGAAAGCTGAAAGACAGTTGCTCGGCATCCTTAAAGAAGTTCTTAGACAAAAGCGGAGGAATCACCCATCACCCTCCTACACTTTCAACAAGGGTTTCCTTCCAATCCTACCCAAGGTGAACCAGAAATAGCCTTCCGGTTTACTTATGTATAAAACCTAGATGTCAAGAGACTAGAGGCTACTTTAACTATACCAACAGTCTGGGGGGACAGTCGCAAGCCTGATTCATACGCATGGGCAGGGTAGCTGAGCCCGAAACTTTATCTAGGACAGAATCCCCAGATGTGTAAAAATCCTGATTTACATTTTGACAAGGAATGAGAGAGTTATCTCCTCATTCCAATGCCTCCATGCGGCCTCGTGGTTAACTCCCATTTGAGTGGAGCTTCCCAGATACTATCGATAAAGAGAAGGATTTACCTATCTATTGGCCCACTATGTCTGAATTTAAATACTTATGGGGAGTTTGCACTTCCTATCCCACAATTCTAGCATAAGCTAGTAGGTGTATGGCCCTAAAAAATAAAAATTACTAATAAATTTTAATTATTGCGTTCATTTTAAGGGCTATTTTTTACTCAAAAGGCAAGTGGAGTGAAAGACTATGATGTTTTTAAAAAACAATAGGTGTATGCTTCCAAAGAAAATTATCACTACTTAAAAAACAAGTTCTCTTCTTTCTTTTTTTTGTAAATGTAAACTGATGAAAATGCAACGAATAAAGAAAAAACTAAGACAATATTTTTGCAATTTTTGAGATTATATTAAAAAAATAAAAACAAAACTATTGTATGCAAATCAAATGCAAAAGTTTCTAATGTTTTCTTTTCACTTTTAAAATTGCTCAAAGACTACTATGCACCGAAATGCACAATACTTGAGTATGCTTGAATAAACTAACTGTATAAAATAAGCAAAATGAATTAAACCAAATTCATAGAACCAAAGATCAACCACCTAAGGAAGACTTGGAACCCTAGATTGGGAAGGCATAATGAATAGCTCAATCAAAGGCAAGTGACAAACCAATACTATTCGAAAATAGAATGGAATATACAGTGTCTAGAACCCTGATCACTGATTCAAACAACCAACACTTAAACCTATTACCCAACAGGGAAATACACTTCAATTTGCTAACAGACAAACAATCCAAATAATAAGAACTCAAGGGATTACAAGGAAGCACAAGGTATGGCTAACAAGGTCATTAAACTCACAGTGCAGTGCTCATAGTGAAGGCCACTCAATAAGACAAAATCTATAGAAGGACAGGGACAAGCAAACCCTAACCCAAAAATTTTGTTACTCAGACTTGTACGCGACTGTGTACAAGAGAAATCTGTGTATTGTACGCAACAATGCTATAGAGCAACCCACGTACGCAGACCTCTATACATGATTGTGTGCAAGAGCAACCCATGTATAAGAGTTAAATTTTAAAAAAAAATTATCAAGGACTTCAAAACACCACTACAAATATGAACCAAGACAAGACATCACATAGTGAATCAAGGAAAAGACTGGGCACTAATCTACAGAATTAACCCATAGTAGTCTGGGATCCCCAGCGGAGTCGCTAGTTCTGTTGTTCAGGAATAAAAACCCTTATAACCTAGGGTCTGGGTTACCAACGTACTTCTAAAACTTGCAGACAATCATCTTTAAAGTTCAGAAAGGAAATAGGAAGAAATCTTGGACTCACCCGATTACAGATGGTTGGTCCAAGTTTTGTCTTCTCCCGCTCTCTTTCTTTCCAAATCTTTTAGGGATGCACCTCCTTCACCTGCAAAGAGCAAATTCTCCAAGTACAATCTTATACATGTATCTATAACAGGTTGGATAAACAACATATATATTTCTTAATCAAATATATCCATCAACCATGATACATTAAAGAGACTCAACACAAAGTTGGAAGAAGAATTCTCTTTATTAACAATCAGTGAATGAGATAAGTGTACAACCTAACGCCTGAGACAAGGACTCCTCTACAACCAAAGGATTATGAGTTCTGTTGCTCCAAATACTTCTAAAGATATACCACCAACATAACTTTTCTCTCCAAGATTCATTCTATTAATGCCCTCCCCAAGGCCTCTATTTATAATTTTGGAAATAGAGCAGTTTCAAAGGTTGAGGAGGTTGAGACAGTTGACATGGTTAATGATTAGGGCTCAACTAATCTACATTAATCATGTTTTATATTTTTTAATGTCGAATGGATGTGTACGCGACTATTGATACTGGAAACTCGCATATGACAAGTGAGTTTCCTCAAGGGAAACCTGTGTATAGATTTGTACGCGGGTTGCAATGAGAATAGTCACGTACAATACGCGGGTTCTCAACAGATATAGTCGCATATATACGTGATTTTCAGTGGAGATAGTCGCGTACAGCAATCAACACATAGAAAAATAAAATGGCAAGTTGGTTGAAAGGTAAATGCATCCCATGTCATGCCCATCTATAGTGTTTAGGCAAACTTCAATCCTAAAATGTCCTTTTGTGTACCAACATAATGAATTGTCAGCACTCGGACGGAGAAGTGCCATTTGGGTTGATAACACCCATTGAGATTTTCCACTCTCACTTGTATTAGCAATTTTCTCTCTCAACATTCAACAAACAAGACAAGCATGCTATATAATGGTGTTAGACCTACTCTAGGATATATAATCAATAACATATAAGCATTTAAAAGCATCCATGGATTCAATATTCATTTAAATACACATTATTGGACATGAAAATATATTTCTATTAACATAAATCAAAGATTACAATGGTGACAACCTCTGTCGACACGTCTGCGAACCGGAGAAACTAAATCATCCACCTGAGCCTCCACCACTTCCATCCTCCATCTCTCGATAGCAAGCCCACAAGCAAAGGAAAGCTTGAGAAGAACACAAAGTGCTCCAAGGGACAAAGGGATGCAGATCACTCAAGCATAAGCTCCGACAGCAATGGACTATAGTTTTCTTTGTCTTCAATTCTTACCCTTTCAATGTCTCCAAAGGGTTCCTTATATAGTGCTTCAATGGGGTAATAGAATTTAATGTCCCCAACCCTCCGACCGGCGAAGAGGACACTACTAAACCATCAAACATATTGGAAACTAGCCCCATGAACATGAACATACATAAAATGCTGAAATAAAATTCTTAAAACATAAAACATGCTAAGATATATAATCATTCACATACACAGTGGAAGAAAACATACATTCAGGGATTCAACATGTTCATCATAGTTCATTATCCATCAAATATAATTGCAGCGGTGAAATAGACAAGGATGCTTATCTCATAAAGAACTTGTCCCACAACCAGCTACGTCACTGAAACGTTCCACCCAACCATAGGCCAGCGTGCTCATCAATCTCTCAGTAACACTTCCACCCTCGAGTTGGGCATGATTCCCCAAGGAATAAGGGACTAAGCAGGCTTACACATAGCCAAGGTACACAAATAAGCCAATTCCACATAGTAGGGCTTATCAGGATATCAAGGAGCTCAGAGAAGCTAAATGCTAAGCTACTGAGCTCATGGAAGAGCTAAGTATGCCTACACTAGAGCTAGATTGACCTATAAGACACCCACACACACTCGACACCAGGAATCAGTCCCTTCTCTGCTTCACAGTTCTCAGGCCCTGACGTCCATTTCCAGTGCTCTTCCAGGGTTGTGGAGAAGAAAGCCAACCATCTAACTCTATCTTTGTGGTTCCCCAAACCCAGGTTTTTCAAGCATACATAACCTTCAATCCCACTCCACGTAGTTCAAAGACCAACCACTGCATGCATGCAGCAAAACCAAGCTATTCACGGCTGGGACAGGGGAAAATCGATCCCTAAGTCGTTCCTGGCCCTATCATGGCCAAAATGACTCAACAACAACCTACAGTAGCTCAAGAACACACATGAGACCACAGCAAGTGAAAAATGTGGGAAAACAACATCAACCACAAAATCAGGGAAAGAACAATAGCCCCGGTTCTCGATGAAGTAATAGGACATTACATAGTCTAGACACAGCCAGCAACATTGGAAAACAATGGTCCTTCCTCAACTATGAAGCCACAACACATTTTCACAGTCGACAATGGTGGAGTAAACACATATTCTCTACGTGAACAGGAGGGAAACATCCCACAAAGGAAAACCACTGAAAAACATCTCACAGTCTGATAATGGAGAAAGGGAAAATGATTCTATGCCAAGATCATAGGAAGAACTGATCCACAGACCAGCAATCCATGAGAGAAGGGAAAACGAACCCCCAATCAATTGATCGTGGATCCTTTTAACTCAGCTCGACATGAGGAAAATGAACGGTTGGCGATGGGGAGAGTGGATAGAATAAAAACGGTTGGGATACTAAGCAACGCATGAGGAAACCACTCCCAGCCCACATGGGTGACTGAACCAGCTGGTGGAGCAGTGTGCGGGGGCAAACTTGCCACCACCACTACCTAGCATTAACTGCCCAACTAACATCAGGGATTTTAATGGCTGACACATGGATTTTCCCTATAGGCTCATGGTTTAACATTTTTCCCCACCTTAACCTTAGGAAATCATGCCCTTTTCATTTAACGTTGCACCATCCTAGCTGGTTCTAGGTTTATTTTAATTAATGTGCATATTTGATGCAAAATTATCATGTGTTGGATAGCACGATATACCATCGAAAACGATCCCAATTGACGAAACATAACACAACTAAATCAATGGTGGGAATTTTTCCTTTAGCTCCACACCATGATTAATTACAACATATACATCATGTATCTTTTAATGCAACATGGGTCAGAACCGGGGATAGTACAATCCCCTCCCCCTTGGAATAACACCGTCCTTAGTGTTCCAATACATAGGAATGCATATACCATTTGTATATCAAAATTTCAAAATTTTGTAGATCTGTCCCGCATTTAATTATTTACTTGAACTTTTAGGACCAAGCCCCTCAGCTTCCACTAGCTTCTCTTGTTGTTTCTCAGCTTTTTGCTCATCCCCAAGTCTAGGAACTTTTCTATATATTGAGTATCTCTCCAAGATTTTCTTGGGTCTTGGCAATTGTTTGAAGGAGACTTTCAGCCAAATCCAACAACTTTTGGTCAGCTGCCATGATCAATGTGCATCACTGGATTTCACTTTTCTCACCTGTGAAATGCATCATTGAAATTTTGTCAGACCAAGCATAATATAAAAATCAGTCAATTAATTGCCCAATTGGCATGACAGTCCAAGTCTCATCAAGGAGACTTTCATCTTTTTCATGCCTTCCCAACAGGCACATGAGCTCATTCATGTCCATTCTTGGGCATGGAATTAACTATTCCAACATTCATAATTATTTTAAGCAAATAGACACATTCTATTTTCAGCCATACATGCATTCAACAATCTTTTGTTTTCACAATGCATAAGTATAATAAAAAAGGAAAGAGAGAGTAGCAAGAGTTTTTCCCCTCTTTGTCTTGTTCCATCCTAGAACCCACACCACCACTGTGGTTTTGATGCCCACAGCCTCTTTCACTTCACCATGAATGCTACACCAATCCCTCTTGGTCATGACACTTAGTGTCTCCAGTCTATTTCATACATCTCAACCATGGAGCCTCCCCACATGGTTTGTCTCGGCTGCTAGGAACTTCATAGTCTCACTAGCACCTTTTTCATCACTTCTCATTCTAAGCTCTTCAGGACAGTCACATGTCCACATGCACCCCTAGGATGCTTTCATAGTCCTCTCTTCCAATGATACCTATATTCAAACATTGAATATATTCACATGTTTAGTTTATTCTCATCAGTTTTTTTTTTTAAACAAGAGCTTAAAACACCATAACCAAATCATATACACATGTATATTCATAAGTAATAAATTGCAAAATAATCCAATACTTATCTGTATTGTGCATTTCCTCTCTGGTCCACAAGATCTTGCTTCGACTTACAAGCCTTGGGATCGCCTATTGACTTGGATGTTAGGTTAGCACGTAGGCTGCTTCACAACATCCTTTTATATATATCACGCACAGTCAATCCAACCTACAGTTGGGTTTATCAGATCGTCCAGCCAAGCCAATATACAATTGAGTTTATCAGGCTGCGGCCAATCAAGCCAATACCATCCTACATTTATCAGGCTACTCAGCCAAGCCAGCTAACAGTTGGGTTTATCAAACTACAGGTAGTCAAGCCAACACTTGTAGTGTTTCCACAATTTCCACAACATCAAATAATTACACAGTCAAGCCAACCTTCAGCTGGGTTTATCAGACCGTCCAGCCAAGCCAATATACAATTGGGTTTATCAGGCTGTAGCCAATAAATCCAATACACTATTGGGTTTATCATGCCATTAACAATAACACATGCACTTATATCAACAACAAATGACCATTTCTAGGTCCAAAATCTACTATGGATCCCCAGTCATGTACTAGCCCAACATCTCCTCCCAGTACATCTTTATGCCGACTGGGAAGGAAACTTTATCATTACCATCTTCCAGGTTTCATTTCCAACAGTGAGCTCTAATTCCACTACCCCATACAACACAAAAAAACACCCCCTTCTCTGCTCTCCAGTCCCTCCGGAATGTCTCCTTCTTTGTGCTCTTCAGTAGGAGGTAGGATGAGCCCAAGCCATAGTCCATTTAGTGTGCAACACTAGACTGCATCTATTTAGCTTGACAACACATGCAATATAAGCAACTCATCAACGTTATTGTTCTAAAACTGGAATCACATTTCATATCATTCAGTATCAAGTATTGAGACACCAGGAGTGCGTCTACCCCCTAGGGTGTAATCAATATTGAAAAACCCTTTCATGACCCAACATTGGGAAAGTGTGCACCCCTTTCTGATGTGAACCATGTAGGCCCTATTCATACTCAAGAAATTTTCCATAATGGAAATAAAATCGAAACATGCTCTACATATTGAATTTAACAATTGACATGCATATTCTTAGCTAGGGCCACAGAACACTTATCCATTTGCCGAGGCAGTATTTATTCATTAAGGAGGAATGGGGGATCCCTTCTCTTAGTTGACAGTCCCTTGGTTTTCCATCCCAACTCTTTTTCACATTTAATATTCACACATGTCTTACCAACATAATCCATACCATCTCACTCATATTTCTTACCAAACATGTAGTGTAGATGAGACATTTCCAAAATGTCCAATGGAGTTTCACCCGAGACCCATTTCCAAGATAGGGGAAAACCTCCCCATAAAGTTTGGCTCCTTCAGGCCATCACACATGGTCTTTCTACAATGTGTACCCCTGGCACATTCATCAAGTAGCCAAACAGTCAATCATTACCCGATAATACAATCCAAATTGATTGTTCCATAACCAAGCAATGACATTAGTAATTAAATTCAATAAGAATTTGCAACTCTGTCTACTACAGAAATTGATTTTCTTGGCAATGAGGTGATCCTCATTTGTGGGTCTCTTGTAAGCAGCACCACAATGCCCATTATAATCTTATGCTTACTAGCATAACATGAACACCCACTTACAATGCGTCCTCCTGACACAATTCTATGCAAGCCAATCCTGATTAGTAGTAGTCAGCAATTTCTTAAATCTGAAATTTACAATTTTAAATTGATAATTCATTCAACATACAAACTATGTTCACAACCATGAGACTCTTCTCATGAGGTTTGGATCTTTCACATGGTAGATTCTAGTCTTTGTCATGGTCTTACCCACTTTTCCATGCACCAAAAAATCTACCAGAAACTTGAACCTCAGTCAGTCAAACACTTAGTAAGTCTTGATGCTTATAAATTTTTTCATTGCTTCCATGATCACTGAAGCATTTCCAAAATTTATAAAATTCAAACACTTCCAGTTGTTAATCATATCAATATTACCAAAACTCATTTACTTCACACAATCATTATCATACTAAAATTTGCAAGGTCACATCATTTATGCCAAAATGAAATGTTCAGATACTCCTTACTCCACAAGCATATCATTGTACCACCTTGTCCTTCCATAGAGCATTTTCAGCAGCCAATCGATCATGACTACCCTCTTCATGCACTTACTATCCTGCATTCACAACAGCTCTTGAAATGGTTCCAGAATTGTCATCAATTCATCATTTCAGCCATTAGTTATTCATAATAACTCATGCACTATCTCTATGCATTCATGCATTGCATCGCAACATTTGCACCCATACTTATGTATGCATATCTATAACATTTACTCATACTTTTCATATGCATCCATTCAATGTATAACTACAAGATTTATAAAATCTTTTAATGCATACCAACTCAATGCTACCTTGCATTGATTCAGGAATACTATGCATTCAAACATACCATGCATGGACTAACCATGACTACTTCATATAGGATGCATGACAATAATCAAGATCATTAGTGCTTATTTTCCTTGGGCTACTAAGCTCATAACAACATAATACAGCCATGACACCTTTCTCTATGAATGCAGTATAAAATTCAAATACCCACATGGTATGAGACCTCTTGCTTTTACCACTCCATGCAATTGTCATAATTAAACTCTTACCTTCATGGGTCCTATTTACACCCTTGACATTACCAGTTTGGTTGGTCATTTGCAGGAGATTTCAGAATTTGCTCACTAGCTTTTGATTATGGACTTGTTGCCTTATCCCTTTCTCCATAGGGTTTCTAGTCACATTCGTCAGCATCAGCAACATATTCAGCCATGCCCATGTTGTCATTGGTTTTTCCACTAGTTCCAATAGCAATGCAATAATTATCATTAGTGGCTCACTATGAATGTATAATTCTCACTATTCTTACCAACATGTAACATCCTATGCATGCAAGGTATATCCTCATACATTTCATGTATAAACCTCGTAATCATAATTAGCAAGACAGGTTCTAAAGAAATTTCCCTTTTCAATTCCCTCATCCTTGCATGGAACTCCTCTTCCACACAACAGCTGGTTTGAGTTCATGGTCTTGCTACCTCTAGGCATGAAATTCCTGGATTTGTCCATATTGACAGCAAAACTTTTATTTTCCAAGAAATCACTAGCACTTTGTTGTTGTACACTCAAATTCTAGTGACTCTCCCTTGTTCCCTCCTGGATAAGCTTTCCAATGCCTATCCACATGCTTCATTCTGACCTTGGGTGTGAAAACCACACCATTTCTAGAATGATGGCAAAACAAACCACTGCATTTTGGTCTGAAATGCTAACTTCAACCACCTAGAGCTTTCTTCCTACTGAAAAATCCAATGAGAATTCACTACAAAAACCACTGGAACACTAGCTAGAATTTGCTGAGAAAAATTCCACTTTGAAAGACCCAAAATTTCCTTTGGCCCAATCGGACCCTTTTCCAACTAAATTTCTGACATTGCGGTGGTCAAAAGCTCTAGTTTTCTCCGTGCTCATCGATGGCATGTTCATCTATTTCCTTCTGCTGTATCGGGCATGTAGTGGTCTAATACTCTGGGTTTTATCGATGATCCACTTGTCTAATTCCCTCCGCAGTATCGGATCCATAGTGATCTATCACTCCAAACTTCATTGGCGATTGGGACCCTTAAGTCTTACTGCATCGGCGAGAAAATCAACTAACCGCTGCATTGGTGGTGGGTGCTCTGTGCATTGGGTGGATAGTTGTCTATGCTGCCGCCACGGCGGCCAAAAATCCTTCTAAGGTTTCCGCGGGTCACAATCCTATCAGTGGTCGGAATGACATCCCGCTGTGGTATCAGACACTTAGTCCCATAGACGTCTATAACAACGGTTCCACAGGCCTTAACTTTTCCGAACGGTGGTCTCATTAACTGTAATCTTCCAATCAGCGATCTAAAGCACAACTATCATTGCATTGGCAGTCGAAACCTTTATCCGTCGGAAGATTAATGCTCTAGAATTCTGCAACAGCAGGTGCGCGAACCACTAACTTCTTTCGATGTTCATCGGCGACCAATACAACTAAATTCCACTGATTGCTGATGGATTCAACACTTAGAAAAATTTTGAATTTTCTTCTTTGCATCGGCTCTTCCTTCAACTAATTGTCGCCGATGCACTTCACTAGACCTCGGCAGCTTCATCCTCTATAAATATCTGATGACGTCCATCGGTGGTCTCATCGTCTAAATTTTGCTGATGGTCGATGGTTTTCAACACTTAACAAAATTTCAAAAAAGTTATTCTTCCTTCTCTGTCAGTGAACTCAAAAACTAACTTTTGCCAATGGCATCGGTGGTCCGAACGACTAGATTTTTGTCGATGCCGAAGGTCAATATCAGATGTTTCCTCAACTATATTGAGTCGGTGTTTCGGCGGTCTTCGGCCGATCCCCGCCGAAAATTGCAGCTTCCGCATCCACTAAGTTTCATCGATGACCGACGATTCCCATACTTAGAAAATCTTTCTGAAATTTATTCTTTAGCCTTCTTTCCGCCACTTCATCGGCTCAACCGTCTCCCATTCTTTGTCGATGCATCGGTGCCTTCACTATCTATTTTCCAACGTTTGGCTACGCCATCTACTAATCATCAACGATCCAATCCTTAATCATCGCCAATCGTCGATGGTCTTATCACTTCAATTTTCTGCCACCCCCATCGGCTGGTTCATTATCTAAATTTCGTCGATGGTCTCGACTAAGTGATTCAATTTTTTGGCAGCCTTCACAGGATCTCCGCCGACGTTTTGGCTCTCCCATTGTCTAATCATCGGTGATGAAATCACTAACTTCCTACGATCGCCGATGATCGGACTTAGAAAATTTTTCTTTCCTTCATCTTTTCTCTATGTCGAGTGGTATTTAGACTACACGTTTCACTGCATCGAAGGATATTCCAACTAAGTGATCCGTTGCATCGGAAGAACTTCCCATTAAGTTTTCTAATGAGCTGACAATTCTGGCACTTAAAAATTTTGTGAAAATTTTCTGTCATAAATCTCTGGTCTCTGCTAGGAAGAAGGCAACCTGCCTCTACTGGCTGATCTTTCATGGCCTTCTAAGGCCCAATGTGCAATGATGGCTCTATCACTGCATCTGCATAGCCCATTCAGGCCCATGCTGTAACCATGAGCTCTGATACCATACTTTAACATCCCTGACCCTCCGACCGGCGAAGAGGACGCTACCAAACTATCAAACATACGGGAAACTAACCCCATGAACATGAACATACATCAAATGCTGAAATAAAATTATTAAAACATAAAACATGCTAAGATGCATAATCATTCACATACACAGTGGAAGAAAACATACATTCAGGCATTCAACATGTTCATCATAGTTCATTAGCCATCAAATATAATTGCAGAGGTGAAATAGACAAGGATACTTATCTCATAAAGAACTTGTCCCGCAACTAGCTACGTCGCTGCAACGTTCCACCCAACCATAGGCTAGTGTGCTCATCAATATCTCAGCAACACTACCACCCCTGAGCTAGGCATGATTCCCCAAGGAATAAGGGACTAAGCAGGCTTACCCATAGCCAAGGTACAAAAATAAGCCAAGTCCACACAATAGGGCTTATTAGGTTATCAAGGAGCTAGGAGAAGCTAAATGCTAAGCTGGTGAGCTCATGAAAGAGCTAAGGATGCATACACTAGAGCTATCCTAACCTCTAAGACACCCACACACACCCAACACCAAGAATCAGTCCCTTCTCTGCTTCACAGTCCCTCAGGCCCTGACTTCCCTTGCCAATGCTCTTCCGGGGTTATGGAGAAGAAAGCCAGCCATCTAACTCTGTCTATGTGGCTCCCCAAACCCAGTTTTCTCAAGCATACCCAGCCTTCAATCCCACTCCACATATTCCAAATACCAACCACTACATGCATGCAACAAAACCAAGATATTCACGGCTGGGACAGGGGAAAATCAATCCCTAAGTCATTCTTGGCCCTATCATGGCCAAAACGACTCAACAACAACCTACAGCAGCTCAAGAACACACATGAGACCACAACAAGTGAACAACATGGGGAAAAGAACAACAACCACAAAATCAGGGAAAGAACAACAACAATGGTTCTCGTTGAAGTAACACGACATTACACAATCTAGACACAGCCAACAACATTGGAAAAAAATGGCCCTTCCTTAATGATGAAGCCATGACACATTTTCACAGTCGGCAATGGTGGAGTAAACATATATTCTCTACGTGAATAGGAGGGAAACATCCCACAAAGGAAAACCACCGAAAAACATCTTATAGTTTGACAATGGAGAAAGGAAAATGATTCTCTGGAAATATCAGAGGAAGAACAGATCCACAGACCAACAATCCATGAGAGAAGGGAGAATGAACCCCCAATCAATGGTTTGTGGAGCCTTTTAACTTAGCTCGCTGTGAGGAAAATGAACGGTCGGCGATGGGGAGAGAGGATAGAACAAAAACGGTTGGGATGCCAAGCAGCGCATGAGGAAACCACTCCCAGCCCGCGCGGATGACTGAACCAGCTGGTGGAGAGTGTGTGGGGGAAACCCTTCCACCACCACTACCCAGCATTAACTGCCCAACTAACATTATGGCTTTTAATGGCTGACACATGGATTTTCCCCATAGGCTCATGGTTTAACATCCCCCCCCCCCTTAACCTTAGGAAATCATGCCCTTTTCATTTAATGTTGCATTGTCGTAGCTGGCTATAGGTTTATTTTAATTAATGTGCATATTTACATGATGAAAAACTATCATGTGCCGGATAGCACAATATACCATCGGCAACGATCCCAATTTCCGAAACATAACACAACCAAATTGATGGTGGGGCTTTTTCCTTTATCTCCACGCCATGATTAATTACAACATATACATCATGTATCTTTTAGTGCAATCAGGGTGAGAACTGAGGATATTACATGGAAGGTCAAATCCGAGAAATCTCAAGGTATATGGAAGGCCAAGAGACAAGTGACTTGGATCCACATCAAGGAAAACTCCAAAACTATTTGGCCTTTTGCACACATCCCGATGTATGCGGGTTTGAGGGTCATATCCACGTATATACGCGAGAATAGGTTTAAAAGTCGTGTATGGAAAATAATGCATGTTTTTATGGATTATCTTGGAAACATCAAAGGTACAAAAATGGTCCATGGGGTCCAAAGAGTCTACAGAGGGATAGGGAAGGCCATAAATGTGTGATCCACCATGCGTGGTAAAATTAGCTGTAATAGATGCCCCTTAATGTGTGAGGTTAGAGGGCTGATACAATGGCCAAAATACATTATAAGTCCATCCCATAAGTGGAGTGATGAAGAACCAGGTGGAAGAACCAGCCATCCAACAGTATAATACAATAATCAAACTCTATGCATGACTGCAAGTACATACAACAGTCTCGGATACATAAGAGTACAATGGCCATGAATAGGAATGATACAAAATATGACATGTGTGGTCATCGCCACGTACAATATAGGTAGATCAGAATCTCCATGATGAAGATATACAAAGGATCCCGATCTCCATGAAATATTAATATATACAATGGATCAATATCTCCATAATAGTTGAAGATATCTGACATACATTGGAATCAAGTCACGAGAGCTGAAATCCCATGAACATTGGCATGATCAAAGAGCTAGCATATATGAAATGCCACTAGTTTGGAAGGGCTTCTACACAATCAACTATGAGTACATGTCCTACTATGTGAATAGAGGTGTCGAGGTCGAACATAGTAGTCCATCGTCTGATTACTGGACATTGATGTATATTGTTAACAGACGCAAGATCACCCACCGATAATGAAAATGGGAATCAAGGTACTAGAGTGCAAAGTAAAAAGTGTGAATAAATGTGTTGAGGTCGAACACTTGAGAGAATCCATCGATCAAGGGACATTGATGTATTCCCAAAACTGTTGATGGCGAGAGAACCTACCACTGATGACTTCAAGTCTCAAGGCGCTCAAAATGACTCTAGATTCCTATCCCAGAATAAATGATCTGAATTCGATGGGATGAAATTCGCTGGAAGGAAGGCATTAAGGAATCCCTCATCATCCAACATGAGGTACTCAACAAAGTTGTATAATGTGGAAGGACTCGATCATAATGTGCATGAACCAGTAACAGTACCGGGAATGACCTCCATGCAAAGTCAAGAGAACTGAGCAATAGCTGACTCAGGTTTTAAATTCCTTCAAACAAGAGCATAAAGGAAAATGGTGACTGAATGTAGGCAACATTGACTCAATATAGAAAACTGGGACATATGTGCGACATAGGAGGCATCGACAGAGGCTCCATAGGGACTGGAATCTTAACCAGTCGGTGGAGATAAACTCAGAGAAATAAGTGCATCTCCTAAATTCAAACTATTAACCCAACCAATGGATGTGATATACAGTGCTCTATTCGAAGGCGACACGACTCGACTATTGCCAAATATAATATCTTTTCCTATCCGGATTTTTGGTTTTTTTTTTTGGACTTTTTCAAATATTTTGAAAATATTGAAAAAGAATAAAAGTGCTTTATAGTTACAGACTAGGAGTAGATGAGAGTCAAGGGGCAAACAAACTAGTTCCAAGAAGCGGAACATACCTATGCTCAATGCAAGGACACATGTGTAAGATAACGACACTCAAGGGAAAGTCCCCTCCCGGTAAAAAATGGGGAATCAAGCTACAAAGGATATGTAAAATGGCTCTACATGGCTAGACATGAGACAAGCTCGGGTTATATAGCTGATAATCAAAGTCAAGGAAGCTGGCATAAGGCACAATAAGGCAAGAAAAACTCATGATAATGCAATTATAACTTGACATAAGGGAGTCCTGGGGAAAAAGGCTAGCAAAAAGATCAAGAGGAGTATGAGGCTCTTGCACAAAGTCATGGCGATACTATAGAAAGGGCTCCCACACCCTAAAGGAAAAATGTCGTCATGGACGCCAAATGCAAAACGGGAGCTAACTAGGGAACCCATGTATGGTCAATCTCTACCATTCACATCATGTCACTTATAAAAGCAACAAGAAGGTTCTGTGACAAGATAGAATGGGTTCGTACCTAAGGTTATAATTAAACATTCATAAGGTCATGCAAAGTACAAATGGATGTGAAACCTAACCTATATGCCAGTTTAGACATAATACCTAAAATCAGCATGAATGGGTCAAAACCACGGTCAAAATGATGCTCAAAATGGACTCCTACATCATCAAATTAGTCCAAAATGGTCAGAAACGGTCCAAAACTATAGAAAGTGGGTAAAAACTTTCAAAATTTTAAAAAAAATTCCATAAATAGTAAAAAACTCAAAAATTCCATATCATTTGAAATTTTTACCCATTTGAGCTCAAAACTTCCAACACAAATTCCGAGAGCTTCGTCTGGCGAAATTCGACACTGTTTGTTCCAGGTAACTACTCATGTCCTCCTCTTTCCATTTCATGCAAATTTTTTCAGTTTCCATGGTCAATTTTATTTTCTAGGCCAATCTAAAATAGGTGTTTCAGCCCATGCGGATATCGGGGTTTTTTCAGCGTATAGGGCTGGCCATACATGGAAAAACCTCCCAAAACTGCGTACATACACGGATGTTTTACAAACAGTCACATATGTGGCCGTGCATAAGGATTTTTAAGGTAAACAATGACCAAAAATCATTTTTTATGTGTAGGATAGTTATAGAATGGAGGGAGAGGGAACATGGAGATGTAGAATAGGCTATTCAAGATGACTTAATGGCCCAACAAGCTCTACATGCATGTGGTTTGTATAAGTTTTGGTGTCTTGGCAGCTTGAAAGCCAAAACAAGACTCTTGCAGATGCTAATAGATTACTGGGATCCAGGCTCAGAGTCTTTTCACATCGATGGGATGTCTCTCACTATAGAGATTGAGGACATATATTTTATTATTGGATTATCCCAACGAGGAGAGGTGGTCAACCTACGCTCTCGCGGGCCCAAAGGTGGCCTTACTATTGATGAGTACATTGCAATATAATACTTTCCAGACGCATAAAAGGTTGGGAGTCAAATCCTGACAAACTCAATCTAGGTACTGAGAATGAAGGCCATACTATTGGCACTCAACAAGATAGATGGTCTAGCTTCACTCCACTAGGCCTCATGACCATTAATGTTCTATGTGGTGGAGTGTATGAGACCCATAATGTATGAATGGAGCACTGCACTATTGAGTAACATGAAGCAACAGCTCAGTGACTGCAAGATGGGTAGGGTGAGAAACTTCGGTTTCGGCAGCATACTGAGCGCGTTCTTCTTTGAGCGTGTACTGGGGCTAAGCCCTAGAGTGGACATTCCTCCACACAGAGTTCGAGATCTATCCCAACGATGTTGAGAAAATGTTATGCGTAGACTAGGTGGAGGTAGGGTGGCTAAATCCTACCTAGAAAACTTCTTTCCATGGTGGCGGCGGCATATCATTTCCATCGATGAATTTCACTATGCAGGGATAGATTTTCGAGGAGATCCAGACATGACCCTACCACCAGGAGTGGCATATGGTGACATAGGTAACGAATCCCAAACCCTCTTTTTAAGTTTTTTGAATTATTAAATTTTTTTGTGTTTTTTGATATATTGAATCAAAAGACATGTTTTGGTGTGACGACACATATTGACAATCTGTCATGTGTATGCATATGTTGGACCATAGCGACCTGACGGTTTCCCTCATCATAGACGGAGGGGAAGAGGAGATGACATCATGGGTGTGGATGCGGAACGGACGCTCCAAAGCATCCACATAGACTTTGTAAGCTTGACACATAGGGTACCCATGGCACAAGGCGAGGACTTTCCTGAGGCCATGCAGCACCAGGTGGTTGGTGTACCACAAGCATGGGTTCAATTATTTTGATGACTAGCTAGAGCTGTGGTGTGCTACCATGATTATAACCCCCCTCCTCCTCCTCAGACTTAGAGACCTGAGAGTGTTTCATTTTTGTACTACCATGTATTATATTTTGGTGGCTTAGAAGCCCCAATTTTGTATTATGACACTTATGTATTATGACATCATATTTTGGATGTTTAATGAAAAAATTTTATGATGATCGATTTTATTTACTTACATGTGTGTAAAAATGTATGTTTGTGATATGCTTATGGTCTATGAAACAAATTCCAATCTAACACATAGTTATCATATCAGTCAACAACTTGATTAAAAATTCTTGAAACATGTATGTATGTTATGTTCTCAAATTGTCGTTCTCGCAATCTCACACATAAGAATCTTCGTAATAATGTCGGTGTGAAACCACTAACTGTGAATCAAGACATACTCAAGAGAGAGAACACCATGTGAAATCGCATCCCACAATAACTCTATAACGGCACTATATTCAGCAACATTGTTCGAAGAAGGTCATAAACATACGCCTCCTGAAGACAATACCTAACCCATAGGAGTATAAATCACCCAAGCAATAGAAGCTGAGTTTTGAGTGTGGTGGCTAGCACCATCAGCGAATCCTATGTAAGTGGAAGACTCCATCGATATTTTCCATAAGAAACGAAAGCTAATCAACAAACCTGATCACCATAAGAAAACCTAACTATGCAAAAAACTATACAATAATCAGCCCTCGATGGAGATCATGCATAGTATTTTTTATGATAAAGCCCATTTCTAAGCTCCTCCAAGGTTGTCCCTTCATAATCCACCAACTCATAGGCACCCTTCTCTAACACACGTTTGACTACGTAAAGACCATGCCACATGGGATTAAACTTCCCTACCCCCAAGGGTTCTTTAGCTTGATCCCATAAAAGGACCAAATCACCTTCACTAGACCTCCTCGAATGGACAAACTTATCATATTGGACCTTAAAACAACGCTTATTTACTTCTAGAGCCACTAAGGCATCCCGACGCTACTCATCAAGCTGCTCTAAGTGGACAATGTTACTCCAATGTGGAAGTGTCTGGTAAAAGCTCTATAGCTAGCTTCAATGAAGGGATTTCACATTCAACCGGCAAGATAGACTCCACCCCATGTACGAGCTGATATGGAGAGAAACTTGTGGTAGTATTAACCATAGTTCTATAGGACCACAAAGTACGATATAACATGATATGCCAATTCGTCTTGCTTCGCGCGATGGTTCATTGGAGAATGGACTTAACTGATTTATTCACTGCTTCAACCTATTCATTCGCCTGAGGGTAATAAGAAGAGGAGTGCTCTTGCTTATACCCTAACTTCAAATCCAACTCTTCCATCATTCTATTCTGAACATGCCTACCATGGTCAGTGACAAGCTCTTTCGGAATGTTGAACCGAGTAATAATTTGGTTGAAAATGAAATGCACGGCTGTCTCACCGTTGGATTTAATCGTTAGCATAGCCTTTGCCCATTTTGTGAAATAATCGATAGCCACTATAATGTGACGATGCCCCCCAGCCGAAGTTGGGTTGCAATCCATGAATTCAAGCCCAAACTTGGTGAAGGGATCGGTGGTGATAATCGGATGTAACGAGGCAGGATGTGAGTGCATATTGTGTGCAAACACCTAGAAAGGATGACACTTCTTGACCGCATTGACACAATCTTTGAATATCAACGGCCAAAAATATCCCACTCTCAATATTTTTTGGGCTATAGAAAGCTTAGATAAATGACCACCACACGCCCCTCCATGGCAATCATTCAGCACAACCTTAGCCTCATCATGGGTTAAGCAACGATGCAAAATGGAATCTACCCCATGGTGGTACAAAGTATTATCCACTATAAGGTGGTTCTTAAATACCTGACGTACTCGTCATCGCTCATCCCGTGAAAGGTGATTAGGGACCTTCAATGTTTGCAAATATACAATGATATCCCCATACCATGGGTCCAAACTTGAGATAAGGAAAATATGCTCATCGACAAAGGTATCCTCATAAATGAATTCGAGATCAAATTCTTGCAAAATAACAATCCACTTATTATATTTTCCCCCGATCATCCTTCTAGTGAGGACGAACTGAAATGGATTGATGTGAGCTACCACCAAGGTCTAGCGAAGGAGAAAGTAATGTCTCAATCTCTGAACTGCATGAACAGTGGCCAAGGCAAGTTTCTCCACATGAGAATAATGGATTTTTGCATCAATAAGGTTCTGGATCAAATAATATATGACATGCTCGTGGAGCTCCTCATCCTTCTGAACCAAAACCATACCAACCATATCCATGGACGCGAACACATAAATAAAAAAATCACGGCTATAGTCAGGTGGACTAAGCACAGGCACCGATGCTAAGGCTCGCTTAAGAACATCAAAGGACTCCTGGGCTCACTCATCCCAGCAAAAAGTAGTGTCCTTATTTAAAAGACGCATAAATCCTTTAGTCGGATTGGAAAAATTAACCACGAATCTCTGTAAGAAATTTTCCATGCCTTGCAAACACTGAAGATGTCTAATATTATGCGGGGGAGACAATTGAAGTATTTCCTCAACCTTTGAGGGATCGACTATTATACCCTCCTTGGATACAATGAACCCTAGAAAGTGACCAACGGTCACGCAAAATATTCACTTATGAGGATTTAACCTAACTTGGTAATGGTGGCATCTCTCGAATACTAATATCAAATGGTATGGATGACGCACTCTCAAACGAGAATGAGCAGCAAGATCATCCAAATACATTTCGATAAATTTTTTGAGATCATGAAAAATTAAGGTCATGTCCCATTAAAATGTGGCTCCAGCATTTTTAAGACCGAAAGGAATCTTCCGATATGAAAACATACCCTAAGGACAAATAAATGCAGTTTTATGTTGATCCTCAGGTTTGATCTGAATCTGATTATATTTGGAAAAACCGTCCATGAAGGAGAATACCTCGCTTCCCGCAAACTCATCCAAAATCTAATCAATAAATGGTGTGAGAAAATTATCCTTAGGACAAGAATGATTTAAATCATGAAAATCAATGCATATAAGGATCGCTCCCTTCTTCTTATCAACCGGAACAGGATTTGAAACCCACTCTGTTAAGGGAATGGGATAGATAAAATTGGCTTTTAACAGTTTCTCTATCTCATCCTTAATAGCAAGTGATTTTCTGGGATTCACCACACTCAAACTTTGTCGAATGGGCTTCGCATTCGGATAGGTCTTAATTTCATGTTCAACAATATGAGGGTCAATACCTGGAATTTCCTTGTATGACCAAGAAAAGATGTCACGAACCTCTTTAAATAGCTCGATATACTCGTTGATTTCATCAGGGGAACAATCCGCCCCAATGTAGACATTCTCAACTTTTCTAGGATTGCGAGAAATATTGATAGGAATAGTAGGTGATAAATTTGCCATGTTCCCATCAGCCATCTGACCAGGAGAGCTCAATGGAACCATAGGACTACCAGTCATCTCAGTAAGAATCTCCCTAAATTCCTCATGCTCCATACGCTTAAGCTTGGGATGAAAATATAATCTATGATGTAACTCTTCCCAAGGTGGCTCAACCCCAGACATGGCCTCAATAATGGCTTCATCTGATGGAAAAACATCATTAAGGAAGTCATGTGCATGAGAGGACTCAACTGCCCATACAGGCAGCACATATAGGTCCTCCTCCTCCATCCGCGAAGAGGAAGGACTAGGCTCTACAACACAATCAAGATTCACTTGATATGCTATCATTGCTGCAGGAAACGGCACATCCGTTTTGACAGGTCCATTCAAAGGAATCAGTGAAGGAAGAATCCAAGGATCTTCCATATGGATAGTGTGAAAATACATCCAACTCAACGAATATGAATCCCCACTGAAACTAGATTCAATCATAAGAATGGGCGTAGGACAACTAAAGGTCCCCATAAGAAATGGATACATACCCACACCCACACTCCCAGTTGCCGTCTAAGAATGATCGATAATCATAATAGAAGCTCTCGATGATACACTAACACTCAGATTATGGAATGATGTCTGATCAATCATAACAATATTCCCATTAAATGGAAAGCATACTACTCAAAAGAGAGAAGAGGCTATGGCTTGCATATTATACATCCAATTCTGGCCCAGTAAAAGATTGTAGTCAAGGGACACATCAACCACCTCGACCTCGATCGCGACGGTCTTCCCTCCCAATTGGACCTTAAGAGAAGGAAGAATCCCATGTGGCCAAAATGATCTACCATCAAAGGTAGTCAACATGGTAGTGGATTGAGACAACTCGGGAAAAACCAAACCCTTCCAACACGACAAAGACATCACAGTGTGTTTGACGGTCATATTAAGACACTCTACATGAATCAAAAAAGACATGCAGTAAGGCAAGCGAGGCTTTAGTCTCATGGTTTCAAATTTTATGATGGAAGAAGAGTTATCATCATTAATCCTAAGAGCATAAAGCAAGGCTTTCCTTTGCAGAGGACAACTCTAAAGTACTTCAAGTGCAGACATCGTACAAGGATTTTGGCCCAAATCCTTGGCAATAGAATAGTTCTCAGCGGCTCGAGCATTAGGATTGTACCCCAAACGCTTTAGGAATCCCTTAGGAATGCAAGGTGCAATTTTAGGTTTATCCATAGGGTTTTCAATATGCAAAGGGCTCTCGGGTGGAGTGGGTTATTTTCCAAGGTCCAGTTGTGACGAACCATAATCTTTCACATGAGTCACAACCTTAGTAGCACGTACCATGTTGATGCAACCATGACCATTATTGGATTTCAACGTATTTTGATCTCCACTCGATGCACAATGAGGATCATTGGTCCTCAAGTTCATATTTTGATTATAGGGTTTTGGATTATTTAGCACAGTTGGGCCCTATGCTATGAATCTTGAGGCATCTTCCATATGAGGGCACAAGCGAGTGAGGTGGTCCTCCTTACACAATTTTCAAGGAAACTTTACCTTACGTTTAGACTGCTTGTCCCCCCTATCATTGCGGGTGTTCTTGTCATTAAAATTAGCATTTTTGTTCTTGTTCCCACCCTTATGATTATTTTTACCCTTTTTCTTATTCCTTCTGAGCTGCTAGTTGCCCTTCTGGTTCGACGATTGCACGGAAAGTACACTCACCATTTGGGTGGGTTGAGACAAAGCCATGGCTTGTCTTGAAGCAGATTGACTAATAGACAATTGGCTCACTTGTTTCACAACCGAATCCATAGGTTTGACACTTGTACAACCCATAATGCCATCGGCATGTTGTCTAGGATTTATTTTGGGATCGAAACTAGAATGCGGAGCGTTAGGTATAATCTCATAGAAAAGTATTGATTGAGCGTAGATCAAATCCAACTCTTTTTCCCTAAATATTGCTTGTTCCTCCTTTTGGACTCTGGATGTGGAAACATCCTTCGTGATGTAAGGTAACAACGATTTCAGGAACCTCTCAAGGAGAAATTCTGGTGGTATAAAGGCTTTAATCAATCTCTTCCATCTACACCACTCTTGAATATGATCCGAGATATGTGTGGCTTTGTCTTGTCGAAATGTCGACAGGAGTTCTGTACCAAGATCGTAATGTACAGGTAGCTGAAATTGATTGAGGAAAGTCATGGCCAGGTCATCAAACAAAGCGAATGCCCCCCTTGGTAACTCTATATACCATTTCGCTACAGGGCCGGTGAGGGTGCGTTGAAATAGCCTTATACGGATTGAGTCATCATGTAAGGAATTGGAAGAGCACCAAAGGTGAAAAGTAGTGACATGTTCACTAGGATATTCTCCTACTTTTCCCTCGAACTTGGGAATGTCTGAGGGAATCTTGTTACGGACGGTCGGCCAAGACGGGTCATGAGATACCAGATCGTTCATAAGTCTCGATAAGTCAAGTAAGTTCAACGTTGGGAGGAAAGGGAGCCTAGGTTGAGCCGGTCTATGCCACGCTCCTTGACAGTTTTGGTTCATATAAGGCTGATTACTATAAATACCATGGCCTTGGCCATAATTTCCTCCTCCCATTTGACCCGTGTAAGGATGCATGGAAGCATTATGATGTGGTGTTCCTTGACTATGCAGTGCTACAAAGCCATAATTAGAAGAGTAAATAGGTTGTTGATACCCATACCCATAGGGTTGATAGTTTTGTCAATACTACGGTCCATAAGACTGTCCATGAGAATCTCCCTAAGGTGTCCCATGGGATGTCCCATGAGAAGCTCCATAGTTAGGGATATGGGGAACTCCTTGTGATGGACTGTGAGATGATCCAGAAATAGGAATATGACCTCCCGAGACAAGAGGAGGTACTTGAATCTGAGATACTACCGTGCGAGCACTCGTAGTACGAACATGGCTAGTAGCGATATTCCGGCCTGAAGGACCATGTGAATGACGAAGAGTGAGGGTTGTCAAAAATGCATTCTAAGGAGTAGGGTTTGAGGATGAAGGGACATGTGAAGGGATGTAAGTGTTGTTCCCTATGGTCACTCGTTTCGGTTCTAGTATCTGCATATGACTACTAACACTAGGTCTATGACAGACATGTGAGGTAGCTTTCACCATTGGGATGGAAGGTACAATGTGACTAGTGCTCCCAAATCTCTTTGCATGGAAAGGAATTGGAGTTCCCCCAAGCATAGTGCTAGGTTCAATTTCTCACTCAGCATGATGTGTGGAATCGTGTGTAGGGATATCAAGCATGCCATAATGAATATAACTAGCTCTTGTGGGTTCATGATGAGTCTCGTCACCTGGTAACCAATATCGATGACCTATGAATGAGGGATCATAACCAGAATGTGAAGGTATTTCTGATGAAGGATCATATACAGGAGTAGAATCTGCATCCCCAACCTCGTGAGGTGGAGAAGACATCTCAGGAATCTCATCCTCATGATCTCCCATCATGTGTGAATCAAGGTGAGAAGTAGTCCGCCCAAACTGTCTGTTTCTCTCTCCTAAAAGAGGAGGATGCATGGAAGGTGAAAGTCCTGCTAAATGACGAGAACGGCGAAGTGTCGTGCCCAAATCCACAATGGCTCAAAAAATGAAAAAGACTCTATATAATTACGCAAACCCTAGGAAAACTAGAATGCATAGAGCATACACCTATACAATGTAAAGCCAAAACACAATCAAACAAGGGTAGGATATGTGAGCTCCCAAATGAAACAGGTATGTCTTTCCTAGGAGAGGCTTGAGACTCTCATACACAACAAGCAGAGGTTCGTAACCAATTATAGTGGCCCTTAGCTTCAATGCATATAGCAACTGTTCTGTCCGACCCCTACCTAGCCAGGACACCTGCAGAATAACCTCTTTGAAGTACCCCCTCGATAACCTAGGTAAGGAAACTAAGTTCACCTCAATATAATCAATGCTCAGGCGGACAGTTGTAGGTGGGATTGATTGTATGGGCAGGGTAGCAAAGCCTGAAACTCTCTAAAGAGCCCCTAGATACGAATACAATCTTGGAAATATCTTCGGTGCTACTCAGTTATGACTAGGGGTCATCCCAATCAATAACCACTCACACTGCCTCGTCCTTAACTCCCTTGTAAAAGGAGAATCCTGAGAAACACTATTCATATAAAGGAATTTCACACTCTCACTTGGACAGACACATAAATGTTTCGTTTAGTGGTCTTGGAGAATTTACTCATAATCAACTATTCCAAGACCCTAAAACCTAATCTTGTAGGTGCACCCTATAAAAAAAAAGAGTGTAATTCATTTTATTATGCATTGATTTTAATTGGCTTATTACTCAAAATGGAAAATGGTCGTGCAACTAATGATGTTATTACACAACAAGAAGTAAAACGCACACCTAACAATCAATGCAAATGCACTCTGTCGAATGAAAAATGGGGTATGCTACTACGTGAAGTGAAAATTTTTCCTTCAAATGAATATGTAATCATTCCTATATGAAAATCTAACTAATACTTCCCAAGTAAACCTAATGCGAGTACCATGCAAAATGCAAAATGCAACAATGCATATTGATGCAAAAAGAAAATGTTTTTGTATTTTTTGAATTAAAAATGAGATAATAAAGCAAAAGTATGACTCTACAACCCCCCATACTTTGTAAGCACTATCAGACAACACCCAAGCAAAGCACTAAGGTAAAAGAGACCTAATGCACTAATCCCAAAACAAAAAATAGAAAATGAAATGACAAGAACATTTTCAAAAAATTCAAACTAAAAAGCGTCTCTGGTTAGAAACAAAGGTGTATACAGACTCCAGAATCATCCAAAAAGACTCATAAATCATCCAAACTCACCCAGCAACACTTAATCTTCCCTAAAAAGGAAAAAATCAGGGCATACGTGACTGTGTGCAGAAAACCCACTTATATACGTGGATATCCCAGTAAAAACTGTGTGTACATGCGACTGTGAAGACAAAAATCATGTATAGGAAGAAAAAGAGATGAAAAAGAAGGTAAATAGACAAGTTGAGACAAAATTTACTCCTATCAGACACTACTAGGCAAACATTCCCCCAGACCCGACTCAGAAATAGAGAAATCAGATCAATTCAAGGACATTGAATGCCAATAAAACTCCCAAAGGAAATGACTAGGAACTCCCCAGTATGGTCGCCAGTTCTGTTATGGAGAAAACTTCCTATGGCTTGGGGTACCACAATAGACAGAGTAACCGTAGAAATCAATCCTTTCCCATATGCAAGAGAAACAAAACATCTAACACTAAAGGATCTCGTAACAAACCTTATTCCAGATGGTTGATGTATATCCCCATTGAGCTTTTCCACTCTCGCTTGTATTAGCAATTTTCTCTCTCAACATTCAACAAACAAGACAAGCATGCTATATAATGGTGTTAGACCTACTCTAGCATATATAATCAATAACATATAAGCATTTAAAAGCATCCATGGATTCAATATTCATTTAAATACACATTACTGGACAAGAAAATATATTTCTATTAACATAAATTAGAGGGTATAGTGGTGACAACCTTTGTCGGCACGTCTGCGAACCAGAGAAACTGAGTCCTCCACCACTTCAATCCTCCATCTCTCGATATCAAGCTCACAATAAAAGGAAATCTTGGGAATAACACAAAGTGCTCCAAGGGACAAAGGGATGTAGACTCAAGTATAAGCTCCGGCAACAATGGACTATAGTTTTCTTGCTCTTCAATTCCTCCCCTTTCAATGTATCCAAAGGGTTCCTTATATAGTGCCTCAATGGGGTAATGGAAGGTCAAATCTAAGCGATCTCAAGGCATATGGAAGTCCAAGAGACAAGTGACTCGGATCTACATCAAGGAAAAATCCAAAACTATTTTCCCTTTTGCACACATCCCAATGTACGCAGGTTTGAGGGTCATATCTGCGTATATACGCGAGAATAGGTTTAAAAGTTACGTATGGAAAATAATGCATGTTTTTATGGATGATATTGGAAATATAAAAGGTACAAAAATGGTCCATGGGGTCCAAAGAGTCTGCAAAGGGACAAGGAAGGCCATAAATGTGTGATCCCCCATGCGTGGTAAAATCAGCTGTAAAAGTGAGAGGATTGGTTCCTTCCATGGTCAGATGTAAGGACTGAGCCATTCTGTCATGGTGAGAGGATTGGTTCCTTCCATGTCAGATATGAGTGCTGAGCCATTCTGATGTGACTGTAGGATTGGTTCCTACATGATCAGATATAAGTGTTGAATGCCATTCTCTGAATGGAGGTACTTGATATAACTGTGGGATTGGTTCCCACATTATCAGATGTGAGTGCCGTGCCTTTTCATAGATGATAGTAGTTGTGTCCTATCATGTTAGTGATTTTAAGTGCTGTGCCTTTCCATAGATGATAGTAGTTGTGTCCTATCATGCTGGTGGATGTGAGTGCTGTTCCTTTCCACAGATTGTAGTAGGTGTGTCCTACCATGCTGGTGGATGTGAGTGCTGTGCCTTTTCACAGATGATAGTATTTGTGTCCTATCATGTTGGTGACTGTAAGTGTTGTGCCTTTCCACAGATGATATTAGTTGTGTCCTATCATGTTGGTGGATGTGAGTGTTGTGCCTTTTCACAGACGATAGTAGTTGTATCCTATCATGCTGGTGAATCTAAGTGCTGTGCGTTTATGACATGGTTTTGGATGTGTTCCTCTCATGGTCAGATGTGAGTGCTAGCCATTCTGAATTAGGATCAGATATAAGCACTGAAGAAGACCTACATGGAGGCTAGGCCTACAACCAACATGAAAAAGGGTTGGCTCTGTAGAAATTCCTGTGATGAGAAGAATCATGAGATAGCACATATGATGATGACCCAGTGATGAGCCAGATCTAGTGATGATGATCCAGTAGTGGTGATACGGATCCAATGATAATCCAAATCCAGTGATGATCTAGATCCAGCGATGATGATCTAGCAGTGATAATCCAGATTTAGTGATGATGATCTAGCAGTGATGATCCATATCGAGTGATAATCCAGATCCAATGATGATGTTCTTGTGATGATCCATATTGAGTGATGATTTGGATCCAGTGCTGATGATCCAGATCCAATGATGATCTAGATCCACTGATGATGATCCAAATCCAAGATGAAGATGATGAGATGATCCAATTGATACAGAGAAGAATACCAGTGCTGACAAATTTTTTCGAGAGAATACCTTCTGAGTTAAGAGGGAGTGTTGATGTATTTGTAACTTCAGAATGTATTCACTTGTATATCTTATGTATTGTACCCCAATGTTTATTTCGGGAAGTTTATATAATGTATTTGAGTCATGTCATGCCCTGATGTTCCTATCGAGAGATTCAATAATGTAAACAAGTCATGTCAAGTCATTGTGGGAAACCCTCCTATTGATCAAGGGTTAAATTCCACACAGTTGTGGGGCACTAGGGTTATTAGACTCTCAAGTCAGCCCTAGGTGATTTAATGTAAGTCGGGTCATTAGTACCCCAGTTGTGGTTACTCGAGCCTACATAACAAAGTTAAAGTTTAAGTGAATGAAATAATATAAATAGAGAGTGAGACTCTCTATTTATCACACACACACACACACTCATTGGGGTGCACGAGTGAGAGAAGAAGTTGTTGGGACAAGAGAGAGAGATACTACTGTTGTCGGGAGATCATCTTACTGTTTTTGGGTTTTTTCTTTTGGTGCTAATTCTATCTCAAAGGAAGTTGTGGATTTTTCTCCTTTATGGTTTCCCCGAGGAAAATCTTTGTGTTCATTGTCTCTTGTGTTTTATTGTTGTGCATGTTATTCTCTCAGATAAGATCCTAAGATCACAATGCTAGCTTGAATGATAAAAATATAACATGGTATCAGATCTAACCTGAGAAGAAGACATTGTGCAACTACAGAATCTAGGTATTCTTACTTTTTGGGTCTCTCTCCACAATCCATTAGAAAAAACTATTCTAGGTTGAGCATCTTTCTCTCGAAGCAGAATTCAATTCTGAGCATTTTCAGTTTTTGGTGCGGGAAATTAGGGATTTTTACAAAAGAAGAATTTTTGAGTGAGTCTGGCATAGGATTTATCTCCTCATTAAAATCATAGTTTAGAGACCTGGGTCAAGAGTTTTGGTTGGGTGTAACTTGGGGAAATTCAAACCCTAGTTTGACCCCGAGTTGGACAAACCCTAAATACTAAAACTGATAAGTTTTGGTAAATTCGCTATATCTCAGGATTTTATAAGTCTCAGGAGATGTAACTTTCAAAGGCTGAATATAAAATCTTGATTTACACTTTGTCCAAATTTCAACTCAGACTCTCTATATCCTAGGAGATATGATCCTTCCAAGTTAGGGTTCTAGTCTCTTCCAGGATTCATCCATAAAAAGTACACCTAGGGAGAATTGATATATCTTGGGCTACCAAGGTCCAAATGAAATTTCTCAAGATTTTACAGAAAGGGAACATAATTTATGTTCTTTGGTATAAGTATCAAACCCAGAAGATGAAACAGTGACACATGGTAGTCAATACAAATAGGTCACCTTGGGAAAAATATCATAAGTCCCAATTGATGAACCCAATTCTGATGAAAACTATGGTGTTCCAATAGGGACCAATGACGCTACCTCAGTGTGAATTTTTATATAGAGAAGAGTATTAATTTTGGAGATACCACAAAAACAGTATCAATAATTTCTGCAGAAGAAATTGGTAAACTAGGGCTTCATGTTCCGGGAGCTTCCCTCCATTGTTTTTAGAAAAGGAGTACATCGCACAGCTCACCTTTAAGAGCTATATCTTTCTATCCAATCATATCTGAAATATTCCAAGTTTTTAAAATTAGGGTTTCTCTGACAAACCCTAGATCATCCAGCTACGGAACCAGAACGAACACCTTAAATCGGTAAGATCTAATATTTTGCTATTTTCATTTGAGGTTCTCATTTCAAAGTGATATATCACATCAGCTTGATGATAAGCTTGTTGAATTTTACAACTTCCAAGCATGGAAGTATATGATCTCTCCGAAGAAAATGAATTAGACACCTACGTAAGTAGAGAGGTTCCAGTTCTAGAGGGAGATGAGGCTAAAAGCCTTACACTAGAAGAACTTGGTCAAGGACAAAAAGATCATTGTTGATTCAATCACGAATCACCTTATATCACAATTTTATTCCCTAAAGACACCAAAAGAGATGGTTGATTTATTGACTAATCTATTTGAAGGGAAGAACATAAATCAGAAGATGATTTTGAGAAAACAGTTGAAGAATGTGAAGATCTAGAATGCAGAGACCTTTCCACAGATGATAGCAGTTGTGACCTATCATGCTGGTGGATGAGAGTGCTATGCCTTTCCATAGATGGTAGTAGGTGTGTCCTACCATGCTCGTGGATGTGAGTGTTGTGCATTTTTATAGATGATAGTAGTTGTTTCCTATCATGTCAGTGATTGTAAGTGTTGTTCCTTTCCACAGATGATAGTAGTTATGTCCTATCATGCTGGTGGATGTGAGTGCTATTCATTTTCATAGATGATATTAGTTGTTTCCTATGATGCTAGTGAATGTAAGTGCTATGCCTTTCTATCATGGTGTTGGATGTGTTCCTCTCATGGTCAGATGTGAGTGTTGGCCATTCTGACTTAGGGTCAGATATAAGCACTGAAGAAGACCTACATGGAGGCTAGGCCTACAACTAGCATGAAAAAGGGCTAGCTCTATAGAAATTCCTGTGATGAGAAGAATCATGAGATAGCACCTATGATGATGACCCAGTGATTATCCAGATCCAATGATGGTGATCCAGCAGTGATGATCCAGATCCAGTGATGATCCAGATCTAGTGATGATGATCCAACAGTGATGATCCATATCCAGTGATGATCCATATCTAGTGATGATGTCCCTGTGATGATCTAGATCGAGTAATGATCCAGATCCGGCGATGATGATCTAGATCCAGTAATGATCCAGATCCAGTGATGATGATCCAGATCCAAGATGAAGATGACTTGAATATCAAGATGATGAGATGATGCAATTGATACAGAGAAGAAGACCAGTGCTAAGAAATTGTGTCGAGAGAATACCTTCCTAATTAAGAGGGAGTGTTGATGTATTTGTAACTTCAGAATGTATTCACTTGTACTTCTTATGTATTGTATCTTGATGTTTATTCTAGGAAGTGTCTGTAATGTATTTGAGTCATGTCATGCCTCAATGTTCCTATCGGGAGATTCAATAATGTAAACAAGTCATGTTAAGTCATTATGGGTAACCCTCCTATTGATCAAGGGTTAAAGTCCCCACAGTTGTGGGGCACTAGGGTTATTAGAATCTCAAGTCGGCCCTAGGTGAATTAATGTAAGCCGGGTCATTAGTACCCCAGTTTTGGTTACTCGAGTCTACATAACTGAGTTAGGATTACTCGAGCCTACATAACAGAGTTAAAGGTTAAGTGAATGAAAGAATATAAATAGAGAGTGAGACTCTTTATTTATCACACACACACTCACTCACTGGGGCGCATGAGTGAGAGAAGAAGTTGCTGGGACAAGAGAGAGAGAGGCTACTTTTGTCAGGAGATCATCTTACTATTTTTGGGGTTTTTATTTTGGTGCTAACTCTATCTCAGAGGAAATTGCGAGGTTTTTTCTTTTATGGTTTCCCTGAGGAAAATATTTGTGTTCATTGTATCTTGTGTTTTATTGTTGTGCATGTTATTCTCTCAGATAATATCCTAAGATCATAATGCTAGCTTGAATGATAAAAATATAACAGATATGAGGTACCATTGCCGTGATAAACCATTCTTTATGTTGAACATCGCTCATATAAAAAATGACTCACACCATCAGTGTCTTAAATCTTTGATCAAAGTCCCAAATGATATCATTAGGAAATTGCTTAATTTCTTTTAGCTCAGTAATATACTATGCTTCAAGCTTTGGTTTCTGAAATTCTTCAATCAATCCTCTACTGAATTCATCCAATGTTTTTTCAAGGTTCCTCATAGGAAATTGTATAAACTTCATATACCAATCCAGCGTATGACCGTAAAGAGTAGTTTCTAATTAGCCTTTCTTGATGTCATCATCCGTGGCCTATCTGATGTCCATACTTCCTCACATATAAACCAATACTACTCGGGATCATCAGTCCCGTTTCTATGGAATAAAGGTAACTTCATGTCGTCTCCCGCCATCCTGGGCCTTCTTCCTACAGATGTTGATCTAATACAAGAATGTTGCTAGCACGTTGGGAAAGTTGACATGGAATTCATGGTTCTTCCTGAATGCAGAGTAGTGCACGGAGGCAAGGGTACGTTGTCGCTAGGGTTTGATATTACGGCGACTCTAGGTGTAGTCTGGGTCTGGTCGTCCTGCTCGTCATTGTAGGGTCACTTCGTCCTGTGTAGTCTTCTCCATGGTCTCATGTTTCAATCATGGCAGGACCTTCCCCTGTCCTCTGCCTCTTCTCTTGTCAAAACCTTGCTCCTCCCCTTGTAATACCACTTTCTTCCTTAGCTTCCCTCACAGTCTCATCTAAACTTGCACCCATCTACCCCTTATCTTCCTATTCTTCTCCCCCCTTTCGTCGCACTATCCATCGCCTCCACACACCGGATTCTACTACTCAAGGTGCATATTCAGTACACATTTTTTGTAGACAAGCATCTTAATTGAATATTGCAAAGACAACAAGAACCTACCTCTGGGTCTGTTGAAAAACTCCCTTTCTCCTCCACTGTAGGATTTGGAGGTGTTGACTTCAAATTTAGTGATATATCCTTCTAGAATACTATCTAGCATGACCTCAGCAGCTCATGACACTTTGTTTTCAGTTTTTTGCAGCTCTTGGATCAATTTAGGGGTCTAGGATGTTGGCTCTCCCCCTTGGAAATTTTTCTTTTGTAAGTGAATTGTGCGAACCGCTCATACAGTATGATAAGAAATTTAGCAAAAAAATATTCATATGGACTGTCATGTATGTATCTTGCCAACCACTTTTCTGTCATCAGTCCAGGGTTTTGATTTTCTATTTCAGCAAAATCTCGTAGCTTCTAATCAAACCAATCTTGAATCTATGGTCACATCAGATGCCACATATCCTCCTCTCTGTTGCAACAAGATGCTGGCAACAGAACCATTTGTTGGTTGAAGCCTCACGAACAAAACCTAGTTGAAAGGGGTTCCCACTCTATCGACACTCGACTCGCTGCGATCTCCCTGAGAATCGGCCCAGACAGGTCTTACCCCATCCGAAAACACCCGCGAGGCAGATGAATTCTCACCCGAGATGTTAGAGGGAGTGCTGACGGAACCAAGTTTCCTCCAAATAGAAGAGGGATTATGGGCATCGATGATTCATCAATTTATCTCTCAGATATGACCAAGTATTAATCATTCATCATCATTCCCTCCATATATCGCATCATTCATTCATAGTAGGAACAAATATAATACGAAGAACCATAATGTTGTGCAAATAGATCTAAGACTATGAAATCATTCATAAGAAGTAAACATTGCATCATATATCCATGTCGCACATATTCACCATTGGATTTCAGAAAATAGAAATAAAAGACAGAAAGAGGCAAAAGATAACAGTAATTCAAATAAACCCTCATCTCTTTATATTACTTCTTCACAAGAAATCACAAATCCAAAATAGACATCAAATCAATTCTCAGTCTCGAATTCACATGAATCATAGCCAAGATTTCCAAGATAGATCCCACAAACCCATACTCTATATATCTCTCTTTACATTCACAATTCTTCTTCTATTCATAGGCTTGCACCTTTACATTCATGGTCCACTTATATCTAACTCCTAATTGGTTCTACCAAATAATGACCAATATCCACAAATTATGGTAAAAAATACAAAAAGTGACACAAAAATACTCAAAAGTAGCCTATCTTCCACCTTACGTGCTACCGTCGTCTTGCGCGGTGTTTTCTGAGCCTGCGCAACATCCCCGATGTTGCACAACTAACTGATCCTCAACCCCTTTCCAATAGATACGCCCACAGCTGATTCACTGAAGGCTGATCCAAGCTTCCTCCAGCCCTTCATCTTGTTCCTCTTGCTCTAAGAGACCTGCAAAACAAATTAAACCTTCCTCAAACCAATTTGACTAAATGTAAAGAAATGATAATCAAATCAATATGAAATCCTAATTTGATTATCATTAACATCTAATCACAAACATAAGTATAACATACATTAGACAGTGATTTCAAAATAAGAAGAACACTATATCTTTATTAATAATGGAATAAGTACAAATGTTACCTTTTCCTTAAGCCAAGCACCTCACGAAACCTTGATATGGTTCTCGTGCTTCTCTTCTTCAAGGAACTCAACCTCCAAGATATGCAACACTGGAAGATGGAATCTTAGGCAAAGGTAGGGGGGATGAGATTCCCAATTCCACCATCATAACAATACAAAGTTCAAGTCCCCTTCATGTACCTCTCTCTCTCTCTCTCTTATATATTATTTTGAAGAGATAGGATTGAATAAGAGTCAGTTACAACTACCAAGTCAGTTTCGAAACCTCCCAAATCACCCCTAATTAGAGTATTTTCATATTTTTATTATTTTTTACCACTACAAAAAGGTAACCGCAGGTTCTATGAATCATATTTGCGAATACAAAGGTGAAAATCGTGGGTTTTCTTAAGCAAATTCGAGAATGGGTAAAAAATGCTCATGTTAGGGAACTTATGGGAATTTTCAGGATTTGGAGTCTTCTGCAAAGTTGTTCCTTACTCATATACCTTTCAAATGGTCTGGAGAAGAGGTAAAAATAATTTATATAAATCTATATATGGATCCTCCAATCAAGGTTTTTTTCAGTAACTTTAATAAAATGTCGTCATGAAAGTGTTGACACGCGATGAAAACATGGGAAACTAATCAGAGGCAAAGATGTGTCATTTTAGGCTATAACAGATGCCCCCTATTGTATGAGTTTAGAGGGGAAGATGATATCCTAAATAAATTATAAAAAGGAAACACCTGAGTATGGAGTGAGCATAAACTCCAAGATCAGAGGCTTGAACAGAGGTACCTAAAAGAGAGATAAATGTCAGACAAAACTGATCTCTTGAACATACATGTCCATATAAAAATGATCGCCATAAATATATAGGAGGATCCAACATATGTAACTGATGTAACTATTATGGTCGCACAATATGAAAAAAGGCACCATATCAAATCTAAAGGAGTCATGGCCACAAATGAACAAGGTTGATCCATGCTCAACAATCGATCATAGCCATAATAATACAAGGTGGATTTATGTCTCAGCAAGTGTCATATGAAATGTGAAAAGGTCTTGTGCAACTCAAGCAATGGCAAAAGAGTATGATTATGCCATCGGAACAAGGTCTTGAATCCAAATTATCCAAAGGTACAAATCCTAACCATGCAAAAAAAGGAGATGAAGTTGAACATGGAGGAAACCGTTTGATTACCGGTCATTTATGAGAATCGTTAACAAACATCATGGAAACCACCATTAATTAAAATGGTACATTAGGTACTTAGTAAATATAACATGTGTGAATAAAAGGACTTGAAGTTGAACACTTGAAGAATCCATTGAGTATGATACATTAAGGAATTCCCACTACCTAATAGAAAGGGAAATTTCCAGTAATGAGTGCAATCCCCAAGGTAATATTAGAAACACTAAATCTCCTTCTAAGAGCAAGATGTGTTGAATTTGATAAAAAGAGATCTATTTGAATGAAGGAATTAAGGCATCCTCCATGATCTAACATGAGGTAAGTCAAAGAGTGAGTGGATCTTGAATTGATACAAAATTTTATAGTAAGGACCACTGAAGACATGATTTAATAAACTGATACCAAAGAATGGCCAATACAAAAGGTCAAGGAGACTGTAGAATGTTGGACAAAGGTCTATCCTTGAATAATGAGCTCGAAAAAAATGTGACTTAGGAAACTTTTGACATGCAAGGAACAACGATACAAATCTGCGATATAGGAGACATTGTTAGATTCCCCATATAATTGGAAAAGGAGCCAACTGGAGGAGTAAAAACTCTGAATGGGATAAGGTCAAAAACCAGAACCCAACTATTAATAGAGTCAAAATTGGTGCTTTGTTCAAGGAGACAAGACTTGCTTCCATGATAAAAAGACATATGAATGAACTTCCCTTTCCCTCTTTCTTGTAAAGGTTTAACGAGTCCAAAAAAGCAAACTTGAAAACTTCTTCATTTTTTACAAGCTCAAAGAAGAGACAAAAGAATTCTTCATAAAGAACTAATCCATGGATTTTACGATCCAAAATTAGTGAATGCTCGATGGTGTTTTCATAGTTTTGAGAGTCTGAAAACTCCAAAGAAGACTCTATGGGGGTACAATTTTGTAAAGTTAGTCCCCTAAGTCTGAAAACGTATAAAAAAATCCATAAGATAAATCTCTTAGCTTCTGAATAACTAAGGTATTCCTTTTTCATAGTTAGTTAGTAAAGTCCGAAAAAGGGTTAAACTATCACCAAACTAATGTTCCTTCAAAAGCAAGCAGAAACGCTTTAGTTTTAATGAGTGTGAAGGAAAGTAAGATCACTTGGAAGGTTCCATTTATTTATGAGAATGGTACAGACAATAGTAAACTCGATTCTTGGTACTTAGGTTTTAATGAGCATGAAAAGGACATAAATAACGCTCAGAATATTTTTCATGTTCAGGTCCAAAGAATGAAAAAGAGAAAACTAAGCTCGAAAAGGTTGCTTTTTTGTAAGTTTAGTTTGTTGGAGACATTTACCACCATACATACTCTTTTTGGTCAAATTGGCCTAGTTAAAACACTATCCTAAGTATAATTGACATTAATTGACATCAGTGGAGCATTAAGTGCCATCATCCAGTCACACCCACACCTACCTACAGTCAAGGAGGCTAACTGGAGCACTCCGGGGGTGATCTGAGTGATATTAATGCACCTAATTGCTAACTGGCGGTTACAATCAGTTCAACCAGTCAGTTAAGGCACCTCCTCTCATTAAATATATTATTTAATGATTATTTATTATTATTTAATGATCTAGAGTCAACAAGGGCACCTCAACCAACTTCTGATGATCAATTCAGTTTAAGTTAACCTCATCGAGGTTCATTGAAGTCATGGAGCACTAGCACTTGATGGTTGGATTGCTATGACATGTGTTTGATCTCCTTCAGTTGAGATTCAATCATTTATTGCACTCTGACTTCAGTTAGGATTTGGTGAGTCAATTAGGGTTTTGGTCAAGTGGTTAACTGAGTGTAATCCAATGGCTTAGAGTCAGTTAAACTAGACTCACTCATTGATTTCGAATGACCTCCTAAGGTATTTGAATTCCTCACTCATTCAAGCTATTGCTTGACATTGTTATTGTAACCATTCATTTGTTTATTGAATATATAGAAAGGAAACCATTTGTGGTTTCGATTAACACCATTTCTGAGTTATTTGTTGATTATTTCTTGATGATATTGATTATTTGTTCCTAGATCAATGTACAATATTAATATGGTATCAAAGCATACGACGGGACGAAGATCTATCTCTCAAAAACAAGCTTTTTGACAGATTTCTCCATGAAAAGTGAGCAATAGCTCAAAATTCTAGCACTGCACCAAAAGCCAAGGCTTACCACTCAATACCCCAAGTAAAGAACTTATTGATCAAGCTTGATTGATTGACTATACTGGGTGTGATGAAAGCCTAGAATGTGCAGGATGTTCGACCTTATTTTTCCCTTTCTGTTTTGATTTTCAGGTTCTACAGGTGAAGCATTTGCTACAGCACATCTAGATGGCCTCCTCAGCAGATCTCTTGACTCCATACAACTTCCACTAATGGAAAAGTGATATGGAGATTCAGTTGCACTCCAAAGGACTTTTTAGAGTCACCATGGACACTGAAGTTGAGCCTGGATCCACCGTAGAAAAATCAAGATTCTTGAACAAGAAGGATGAAGCCTTCGGTTTCTTGTGCCTCTCTATTTCCAGAGACCTTCTCTTCCATCTTACTGATTTAAAGACACTAAAAGAAATATGGGACAAATTGGAATCTCTATACAGAAAGCATGATGACTTGATGGTTTACCAGCTTGAAAAAGAACTCATGTCTCTCCAACCTTCCAATTTCGATACTCTGAATGATTTCTTTACAAAGTTCAAGCATATTGTTTTACTCTTGAATCAATGCAATGTGGAGAAGGAGGATGATCAGCTCATCCTTTCCATTCTCTCCAAACTCGGGGCTGATTATTCAGTTTTTTTTCTACATTTCGTGCGGGGAAGCTCACAACCCCTGGATGGAAGATTCCTACACTCAATGCCTTCATTGAGTCCCTAACAAATGAACATGACAAGCTTGTCCAGATGGAGATCATCCGATATTCCCATGATCAAGCCCTCCATGTCTCAAGGCCCAAATATCTGAAGGGTAAAGGGAAGCAGCAAAAAAATTAGAAAACTAAATTTGATGCTCCCAAGCCTAGAGTTGAAAACCAGCAGCATGATGAATTTTCTGGCTCAAGGAAGAACAAAGGAAAAGGGCACAATGGGAAAGAAAAATTCAAGTGTTCTTATTGTGGGAAGGGTTTTCACCCTGAACATGCCTGCATGAAGAAAAAGATTGATGAAGCAACCTCTCTCCTTGAGAGGAATCACATCAATCTTCCGTAGAGCTTTCGGAGGAGAGATCACCAAGATCGGGAACCACAGAATGAGAAAGGTCATGCCCTCATGGCAAGCACATCAAAGTCCAAATCACTGCTGATTGAATCTGGAGCTTCAAATCACATGATGGCTGAAAAATACTCCTTTTCATACTTGGATACCGGAAAATCCATCCCCATCCACATGGGAGGTGACTCCACCATCATTTCCAAAGGACAAGGTACTGTAGATCTTGAAAATGGTTTTTTCTCTAATGTTTTGTATGTACCGTCTCTAGCAACAAATCTCCTTAGGGTATATCAGATGACACATATAGGAATTCCTAAGAGAGTCTCTTTTATACCAAATGATGTTGAGATAATAGAAATTGCATCCAGGAAACGCATTGCAAAAGGCCTAGCAAATCATCATGCAAAATCCTATGAGTTCTCTCACTTTGTTGCGGATGCAAAGCCCACTGCTCTGCTAACTCATGGAAATGAGGTTAGTAAGCTATGGCATGAGAGGTTTGGCCATCTTAATTTCAAATATTTGTAGCAATTATAGAAAAAATCTATGGTTGAAGGCCCCCCAGTCATCAAGGAAACCATAGAAATTTGCAAGGGCTGTGTGACTAGAAAACACCCCGAGCACAAGTTCAATCGAGGGAAGGCAAACTGAGCTACAAGCATATTGGGGCTGATACATTCTGATATCAGTGATCTGATTCCTATCACATCCATGAATGGATCAAGGTACCTCCTTACTTTTATTGATTATTTTTCAAGGTATACATGGGTTTTCTTTCTAAAAAAGAAATCAGAAGTATGTGAAATTTTTTATAAATTGAAGGCCTTGATCGAAAATGCCTTTGGGCTTAAGATCAAGATCTTGAGATCTGATAATGGAGGGGAGTATGTCAGTAATGATTTTCTGTACATATGCTCCCAAAGTGGTATTTAGGTCCAGCATTCAATTCCCTACACTCCCTAGTAGAACGGAGTAGCAGAAAGGAAGAACCGGTCTCTTAAGGAGATGACCACCTGTATGTTGGAGTCAAAGAAGCTTGCTGCAAATTTGTGGGCTGAAACCATGCATGCTATAGCATACATTCAAAACAGGGTGCCACACTCATCCATGAAAGGAAATACTCCTTTCGAAGCATAATCCGGACACAAGCCGGATGTGTCGAACCTACGGGTGTTTGGGTCCACTCCATGGGCCCGGATTTCGCTTGATAAAAAAAGGGATTTGCAACCGCAAAGCATAGAATGTCTGTTTATTGGGTATCCTGATGAATCTAAAGGTTTCAAGCTGTTGTATATCAATACCAAACAGATCATCGAGAGAGAAGTGTCAAGTTCGATGAGCCTCTTCAGGAGATGGAACTAGTGAAGGAGAAAACTGCTGAATTTCCTTCCTATTCTACTGAATATTTGGATGATGAAATTGGGGGTTGTTATCCACTTTTTTGTACCATAGTTGGGTCACCTGAAGAGCCGCCAGTTGATATACTTGTTCAAAGTATGATTCCAGTGTATCATTTGATCCGTCTGCTTGTCTTGCCAATATTGGCTAGTCACTTTTTTATTTGAATAATTTTGACCATGGCCCCGCGGGGTTTGTAATAAAATGTGCTAGTAGGATATTTTTGATTGGTTCAGTATCCTGAGACATAGAATTTCAAATAGGGTATTCCAGGGAGTTTTTTTCCCCTGATAATTATGCTTTGCCTTCAGCCGAGTATAATTGACGAGGTTTTCTCCTGCTTCCTCCAAAGCTGGAATGCCCGATGTTGAATTCTGGGCCTTGGGGGTTATTAGAGCACAACTAAGTGTTATAATACTACTAGACATTATTTAGATAGATCATGGTCATGTCCTAAGTCATCTGGACACATAAAAAAAATTCGAAAAAATCTTTTTCGAACAGTGAAAAATTATTTTTTAATTTTTTAATTTTTAATTACTTTTCCTAAGTTTTTTGGGTTAATTTTTCCATTAATTAAATGGAAAAAACCCATTCGTGGTAAATAAGTCATCCAGACTCAGAATTCAGTGATTTAAGGCTTTAACCTTAAGCCAAAAATCATACTTGATCATCCAGCCAGTTAGAACCAACTTTCAGATCAGCAATCAAACACATAATGCCTTTTTACTCAAAAAACTCAGTTTTGAGTAAAAAAATGATTTTGAGTAAAAAAACGATTTTTATTAAAAAAATATTTTTATTAAAAAATGATTATTTTGGAGAAAACTAAAACTCTCCAAATTAATCCAAATTCAATAAAATAAAAGTCTAAATGACATCTCATGGAACACTTATGATGATTGGTCATAACTCAGCTTCAGTCATCATTAAGAGGGCAATTAATTTATTATCAGTTATCAGACATGTCATCTCTAGTTAAAGATGAGATGGACAGGTCTCATTGGTCCAGTGATTTGATCGAGGTGAAGACTGAAGCTTACACCATCAGTAGGCTTCCCAGACCTAACAAAGTAGGTTTCCAGACCTAGCAGACAGCTTTCCCATGTAGCAGGGTTGGTTTTTTGGTTTTAGGGTTTTAGCACTCTCTCATTTGTTAAATAGAGGCTCTTTCAGCTCTATTGAAGATGGATCTTTATGCAAAGAACCTCTGGTGAATTACTGTAATGCTTGTTGCTTTACAACCGTATAATAAATTTTAAGGCTTTGGAGGCATACGTGGTGTGTGAATGTGGATGAACAATTAGCGAATGAGGTGAAATGTTTCAATTATTTTCTTTTATTGCTTAGGATTGGATAATATCTCATGCTTTAGAAGGCTTCTATAAGCAAGTAAGATTGATCATTTGATGTTACAATTTGATCTTTTATGGTTTTGTTTCTATGAATTAAAGTAGCATCGATTATTCAGTTGTATGCCATGCTCTTTATATTTTTATTTATCAAACATACATGATCTAATCCATTGTTTGCATGTATTGAGTTGAAATTGCGTAGGTCATCTCATTGAAGCGAGTAGGAGTTTGAGCTCAGGTGCATCCTCTCCTCTTGAAGCCAAGGAAACTTCCAAATTTTCAAGATCCAAAAGAATCCAAACCCCATCAAAGTACCACAGGTTTGAGTGTTTCTTTCATATTATTCATCTCTCAAATTTTTATAAAATCTTTATTTCCTTGGGATTAGGGCACGTTTTGGCTAAAGTCAACATTCATTCACTTAGCCTTTGCCCCGGTTGGCTGCCCTGTTTCTTTTTCGCAGCCTTTTAGGCCTTCTTTTTGCAGCCATTCCTTCCCTTAGTTCGCTGTCCACTTTTCCCCACTTCTCACCCTTTTGGACAGCCCTCTTTTTCCTCCTCTTTCCACTTTTTTCATCCCCTTTCCATCCTCTTTTTGGGCCATCTTTGGGGCTGTACTTTCAGCCTTTTAGGCCTGTTATTTTCAGCCTTTCCTTCCTTTTGTTCGCTGTCCACTTGTCACCATTTTCACACTTTTGGACAGCCCTTTTTTTCCTCTTTGTTTCCACTTTTTGCAGCCCCTTTCCATCATCTTCTTCAACCATCTTTTGGGATGTACTTTCAGCCTTTTTTACCCTCATTTGCAGCCCTCTTTCTCTAATTTGCAGCCCTCTTTCTCCCTTAGTTTCGATCCTTCTTTGACTTGCCTTTTGTCCTCTTTTCACTCCCTTTCCCCCTCTCTTGCCTTGCCTTTCTCTTTCCTCTTCTCTCCCTTCTTTTCGGTAATTTTGGGTAGTTGTTTTTATCTAGTTTGTAGATTTATTTTCAAGTTATTTTTTATCAACTAATCCTATAACAAGTGTATGTCTAGATCTCTTAGATTCAGGCAGGTGAAGGAGACCCCAAAGGCCATAAGCAAGCAAGGAGTGCAACAGAACAAAAAAACTCTCTCCCTCTTCTCTCAGTCCCCTTCTTTACCTGTTCTTCCAAGAAGTAAAGAACACATCATCATTGTAAAAAACTAATAAAAAGGGCTACTGGGAGCAAGTCTCCTTTCTTTTATACTTCCCCTATTTGGGGGAAGCGTGTTGTGTCATTTTTCATGATTTTTTAGTGTAGTTTCCTTTAAGCAATTAGCTTAGTTTTTACTTAGTCTTAGTTTCCATTTTTTTCTAATTGCTAGTTGTTCCTTAGCATAAACACTAATGGCTAGATTTATTATTGCATTTTGGTATCTTGTTATATAATTGTCAAATCATAACAAGAACCAAAATCTCTTGAATCTCACCATAAGGTGGATCAAGAGTGCTCTCTGTCGGAGTGTTTAAACAACCACTTTCATCTTAATTGTTGTACTTGTTTAATAAATTAATTATTTAAGACTCTAGAACTTTCAAAAACACAAGTCAAGAGCAATCTCTATCGGAGAGCATCCTGTGTTTGCACAATCCTTGCATTAGCTGCATATAGATTAGCTAAGTCTCTTGAACCACTGTCATAAGATGGGGTCAAGAGCGCTCTCTGTCGGAGAGTCTAATTAATTGTTTTGATAAAATCTTCAACACACATACCCCTTTAATTAATTAACTACCTTCCCTCATTTCTGGAGTATGCTCTGACCGATCTTAGATCGGAATACCCAGAAACGGCATTGGATCTTTAAACCCTACAAGAATAATTTAATAATCCTTAAAGAACCTTAACCAACGCACCGGCATTGTAGGGATCCTTCCAAAGTACTTCCTATTATAGGCCCACCAGAACCTCCCACTGTCTTAGATTCCCAGCTAGCTGGTCACTTGACAATATCATCCTGGGATCTGGGCAGGCACGACATGTCTTAAACAAAGGAAAATTAGAAGAGTCTACCGGATTTGACAAACCTTCGTTGACACCCTAATCAAGAGCATTTTTAAAATTCTTAAAATCTACCAAGAGCACTTGCAAAACCTAATATTCACTAGCTTAATTCCTAGACTTTACTCCACGCATTTTTTTGACTCCATAAGGCACTGGTCCTTCGTTATAATTGAGTAATATTCTATCTTGATCAAATGTCTATGGTTTATTTTTGCTGATTATATCTAAATGCTTAAGTTACAAGTATGGAATATTTGCTTATCTTTCAGTCTCTTGCCAGCAATGTGGATTGCTTTGATTTACGTGTCACATTCATAAACTTAATCATTTCTAATCACAAGTAACTCCTAAACAACACCCATCTGCATCCAAAACATCTTAAAACTTAACTTAAACATTGAGCCATAGAAAACTATTTGTTAAGGACTACCCCCCTTGGCTTCATTAGGAGTTATCCTAAATGGAGGAGCTAGGAGTAGGTGACAGTAACTAGCTCTGTGCTTGCTCCCAAGTTCACACCTCTCCCACTTTGTCAAGTGAGGAGACAACTTTCAATTGATTTCTGCTACTGGTGGGCAATCGGCGAACAATAGGGGTGATGACCCTGATTTGGATCCTCTGATTTCTAATATCAGTGTGCAGAAATCATCAGATGCTAAATCAGAACCTTAAGTGAAAAATCATCTTCCTACATGGGCCCAACAGACACTCTCCTCCGCAGGAGACAACATTGGAAATCCGGATGATCTAAGGAGAACCCGGTCTGATTTCCAAAGAGCAGATATTGCGCTCTCTTCTTTTGATAATTTGTTGTTCGAAAATTGCTATTTGATGATTAGTTCAGATCCAAAATCCTACTACCATGCTCGAAATGATCCGATATGGCAAGTTTCCATGGATGAAGAGATGAATTCTCTTCAGAAAAACATTACTTGGGAGCTAGTTTCTCTTCCTTTGGGAAGGAAATTGGTTCAATGCAAGTGGGTGTTTTGGACAAAGGTTTTTGCTGATGGAAGCACCTACAAATATAAGGCAAGGCTGGTATAAAAAAATTTCTCTTAGGTCCAAGGAGTGGACTACGATGAGACCTTTGCACCGGTTGCAAAAATGGACTCCATCCGCATTGTTTTGGCAATTTCAGCATCCATCCGAGGTGCATCACATGGATGTTAAGTCAGCCTTTCTGCATGGATATCTTCATGAGGAGATTACATAAAGAATCCTGAGGGCTACATCACTAATCCATCTTTGGTTTGCAAGCTAAAGAAGTCACTATACGGGTTAAAACAGGCCCTAAGAGAGTGGTATTCCAAGATGGATGTCTTTCTTCTCTCGCAAAACTTTCAGAGATGTACATCAGATCCAAATGTGTATTTACAACAGCATGATGGTCATATAATTATCATTGTTTTATATGTTGATGACTTACTGATCACAGGTATCACAGTTGCCTCCATTTCAGCCATCAAAACTACTCTCCACAATGCCTTTGAAATGAGTGATTTAGGGCTTCTAAAACAATTTTTGGGGCTCGAAATCGAGCAAAATTCTGATGGGATTATGGTCACTCAGTCCAAATACACTTCATACCTATTATTAAATTTTAACATGGCTGAATGTAGGCCTGCGCCATTCCTTTTCCTTTCATAAATCATCCTTGAAGAAGGAAAAAACACACCTCCCATGGACTGCACTATCTATCAACAACTGATTGGTAGCTTGTTGTACTTGACACATTCTAGGTCTGATATTTGTTATGCTGTGAATGCTGTATCAAGATACATGCAACATCCTCATGATATTCATTGGAAGGCAGCCAAGAGGATTCTCCAGTATATTCAGGGAACCAGGACCTATGGCATTCACTTTGTTGCAGACTCCTAGCTATAGCTGGTTGGATGCATAGATTTCGATTGGACGGGTGATTCTATTGATCGGAAGTCAACTTCTAGATATGTATTCATGTTTGGTGGTGGCCCCATTTCCTGGTCAAGCAAAAAGAAGGCTTCCATAGCACTATCTTCAGCAGAGGCTGAGTATCGAGGAGCGGTGAATGCTTGCATCCAAGCAGTTTAGTTGCAAGGCATTCTTTTAGAGTTTGATCTTGGTAGTAATTTGTCCACTATCCTCTTTTGTGACAACCAGAGTGCTATTAACATATCCACGGATCCAGTTACCAGGCAGAGGACCAAGCATGTAGAGATTCACATGCACTACATCAGGGAGCTAGTGCATGACAGGACCATCATTCTGCAATACTGCCCGACTGATGAGCAGATTGCAGACATCTTCACCAAGATATTTTCAGAAAAGAATTTCACTTACCTCCGTTCACTGTTGGGGGTGAGTTCATCAGGGCGATTCAGACTACTTTCAGTGTTCAGCTTGAGGGGGGGGGTTTCCCACTGGTTTTTCCCTCTTTTCCTCACTTAGTTTGTTTTGATCATTGTTTCAGTTTCAGCATTGTACAGGGTGACCTATGGCCTTAGTTGTAAGGGCCCTAGCATTTTTATGCATCTATGTTTTTTAACTCTTCCTAAGTATAGCTTAAGGGGGGGCATTGGAGACATTTACCACCATACACACTCTTTTTGGTCAAATTGGCCTAGTTAAACCACTAGCCTAGCCAAATGTTATCCACTAATTTGCAATTAGGGTATTTTTCAAGTGATCCCCCAAGGATCAGAACAAATCACTTGTTCTTACTCGGTGCTCAGAAGTTTTGTGGTTTCATCAGGGTTATTTGTGGCCTCCTTTGGATGTTCACGACCTTTCATGGGAATTGTAATAAATGACATAGCATGAGGTTCTTTCATGTAAAAGGATTGTCCTTCTTAGACTCGGTCATCAAGGTCATCATACTTGAGTGTTTTTTCCCTTGTTAATTATATGACGCTTTTTAAAGCGACATATAAATTTCATGTTTTTTCACTCAAAATCTTCCAAAGCTGGGATGCTGAGTTTGGAAACACTTTTGTCATAAAGGTTATTAAATCCTAGGTTCTATGTATTATACCATGCTAGTCATATGTCCATATTTTCGTGAACATCCGATAAGTCCATCCTAGGATTTTTTTATTTTTATTTTTAATAAAATCATTGATAAGGTGTAATTTAATTTTAATATTTTAAAAGGTCATAAAATTGGGCCTAGGGATCCAATTTGTACATGCAGATGCTCTCTTTTATTCCCAAAGACCTAAATTAAACCCTAAACCCACTTTTGAGAGTCAAATTAGTATTTTTCAATTATTAAGTTGGATTTTATTTCCAACATGACTCAGTTTGTCTGGGACTTTTCTATGAGGCGTTAAATTTGTTAAGGATAATTTTTGGGACATTTATGAGCATAGAGGATCATCTTCAACCATTAAAGGAGGGGATCCAAGTCACTTCCACAAAAGGGGGGTGAATTTTCTCATGGAGGGTTGTTTTTCCTCTTGGATGAAGTGGTTAGAGGAGGTAAAGGATTACCAAACCAAGTGGAATACCTCCATATAGGTGGAATCCATTCATTCCAACACTCATGCCTTCCTCCCACCATTTTATCAACCCCCAAAACACCTCACACTTGTCAAATTCGTCCCCTTGGGGTTTGACATTCTTTTTTGCTATAAAAGCAAGGTTTTTCTCCGTTGGAAACGAGGATGCATTGAACCTATTCCCTTTCTACTTATGTTTCTGATATTTTTTTAATAAATTTGAAGTATTTGGAGGCTAGTTTGTGATTTCATTGTGATCTTGTAATTTTGTCAAAATCTGAGGTGAAAACTGTGGAGTTTAATGTTTTATTTCTTTTGAATGACGTGTCTAGATCCAGTTAAATTTCAATAACTATTTGTTATTTTCAAGTTACTTATGTTTATTTTATTATCGTCATTTTGTAGGAGTAGAAAAATGTAGTTGGTTATACTTTTTCTCTCCTTCTTCTTTTTTATTAATGAAATGACTCAATTAACCTTGTTCTTTTGAGAAATTGCCTAGTTTTTGCAGATTTGGCTCAGAGTGAAGGGGCTTCGAGCTCAATCGCATACAGTTCTCTTTAAAAAATCCATTTTCCCATTTCTAATACAATTTTTTTGCAGATCCCTCTCTCCTTTGTTTCTTTCAAGCATAGGATTGGGAATTTCAATCTTCTCCTCTCTAAAATTCAAGCTTTCTTCTTGATTTTTGTTACTTGATGCTTAGTAAAATTGGATAAATAATTCTCTATCCAAATATGATTTTATTCAGCATATATATCATATTTAGATTCAATTTTAAATATTTATCTTAAACTAGATCCGTTTCAATATTTCAAAGTGCCATTTTCACTAAAAATCTACAATTTTATGAGCATTTTGAGTAGGGTAGATTATGCATTTTCTTTGATAAATTTACAATATTCTAACACATTCAAATCACTATTTTATAGCAGATTTTGAGAAAAGTAGAAGGACATACTGCTCAAATTTCAAATTTCGGTCATCTCAGACATCAAAAACCTCCATCCTCCATCCCTTTTCTTCTTTCCTTTTCTCTCCCGACGACAGTGTAAGCCTTTCAATCCCTTTCAAGGACCAAAGTGAAAATCATAATTAATTTTTTATCATATTGTAAACTCGTTAATTAAGAACGAAAGTTGGCTACATAGCTCCCACACTCTATCCCCCCTGGGGGGATTCATAGTGTCTTTCATTGTTTGTGTTTTACTAATCAACACTTGAACACAATCCTCCTTCTTAAATGGTTGTATAGAATAGTTTTTATTTTATTTTATTTCATCTCGTATTAAGTTTTAATTTCTGACACAACTCGTTTCCATGAAGTATGCTCTCTCCACCAACTAAAGGCTTTGTCGATTATTGGCAAATGATAAAAGAGTGACACATAGTTGTGGTTCTAGTTTGTCATTAATCCTTTAAATTTACAAACTTATTTGTTGTATCGAACTGGATTCAACATTTTTTTGTCAACTTGTGTATGCTCTTTCCCTTTGCGGGCTTTGCATGGTCGTTGGGAAATCAAAAGCAGTTTTTTGACACTTTCTAATTTCTTCACATTAATCTAATAAATCATTAAGAAAATAAAATCCCCTTATAAACATTACAAAAATCCAGCGTACTGTACTTGACAATTGTGGGAAAATTTCACAAAGGACGCGGGAACAACTGAGTAGTGACCTCCATATATAGTTAGGCTGCATCCTTTTTGGTGTAGTGTTGGACACATTCTGAGAGACTCAGATTCAGCCCACATTCCTAAGTGAGGATCCACTTTAGTCATCTTCCAGACACATTCTCAATACTTCCAGTATATCAACAATTACCTTCCCATAATTCGACTCATCTCTTAATAATTAAAACAACCCAAGACACATTTGCAAAACATTTTACTTCAACATCATTATTTCACTTTGACTCAATTGGCACTGATCTGATATGCAATTATTTTATTCTCTCTTTATGTGTTGACGTTATTCTATTGAATATTTACTTAAATTTCCAAACAATCTTCTATCAGAATTTACTTCAAAAAAAATCCTAAACAACTTACTTCCATCAATAACAATTAAAACTTAAAGAGCCTTAGACAAATTTTCGTAGGGATCACCCCACTTGGGTTCATTACGAGTTTGGAATAAACAGAGGATTCAAGATCAAGTACCAGTACTTGACTCGAGACATGCCCCCAAGGACAGACCTGTCAATTCGAATATTCCTATTACGCTTAACCACCAGGTGTGTGAAAGGTGACACCATCGTGTAGAAACATTTCTTGGCATTGATCCAGTTATGGAGGTCACAAAATATTTTAAGTTATCCAAATCACTGATTCAATAACTCCATAGTAAAAATATTTATTTATTGGCACAAATCAAAAGGAAAGGTGTAGTGGTGGTTTTTATTCATAATATTGGTATCACGATAGTGAACTGGAATTGTTTGACGATGTGTAGGAGGAACGAAATCGCTTTACGATGACATTGAATAAACATGGAATTAATTCTTTGGAAAAAGTTGAATCCTTAGGTTGGAATTGGGGCGATGTTAAGGGGAAAATATCAGCAAATAAATCCTACAAAGCAATCATTGCGAAGGAGGGGCCTTTCTCTGTTAACCGCTGGTCTCAGAAGTTATGGAAGAGAAAAAACCCTCTAAGAATAAAATGATTCGCATGGTTGTGTATTGAAAACAAAATACTTTCTTGAGAAAATGTGCTCAAATACAACTTTTTGGGCGTAGGTATATGTGTCCTTTTCTCAGATGTGGAGAGTGTTCCCCATTTATTTTGTCATCACAGTTTTTTTTTAAGTGATGTCACTGGAGTTGAAGATGAAACTCAAACACAAGGATGAATGGGACAAACATAACTTAAAGGACTGTATATTTAATTGGTTCCATTCAAAGTTAAAATACAAAAAATTGCCTCTGGTTATAATTTGGGAGATTTGAAAAACCAACAACCTGTGTATTTTCGAAGTTATTAAACGTTCTTCCTTCCTTGTAAGTACTAGAGAACTCGGGGATCTTAATGAATTTATTTCTTTTAAAATTACTCTGAAGCAAAGAACTATAAGTTTTCTAGATATTATCGAAGATATATCGACATGCTTTCTTGACATGGAAACAAAGGATGGATTCTATGGAGTGGGGATGATCTTAAACATCAAGAAGGAACACCACAACCATTAAGGATGGCTATAGGTGAGGGTAGTAATACCAAGGTAGAGTTTTTGTCCTTTTGGGGCTTATTGTGGTATTCTTCTAAAAGAGGTGTGCTCAGAGACAAACCTTTGGTGACTCTAAGGTTCCCATTGACTAGGCTAATGGTCTTGTTGATATGCAAACTCTATACTTGGAACACTAGTTGAGAAAGATTCATTTTTTAATCGATGATTTCACTGAGATTTCCATTGAGAATTCTTATACGGAACTGAATATGCAGACATATTCTCTCTCTAAGGAGATTATCCTTCAGATGAATAGTCATATCTTTTTTGATGAATTGATCTCCACTCCGCTGGTGTATTTAGACTCTGTTTTTGGTTTTGTTGGGCCCTTCTCTTTGGTTAGTATGGAAAACTTTCCTTGTATGCTACTTGGGTGATAGTTTTTGTATTTGATGTAGAAAGGTCTTAAATATTGGATGTAAGTATCTTAGTAAAGTTGTGTGACTCATTATAGTGTATTTGGTGGAAAGGATTTAATTTTGACTAGATTATATGTAACTTGGATTTCTTAATAAATAACAAGTTAAAGTGTTTTCTAAAAATAAAACATAAAATAAAATATTCTTCCAAGTAACAAAGTATTTTATACTAATTAAAGTCCTACCCCACTTCAAAAATCTAAATTTGCTTATTTTATTTAATTTTTATTTTAGAAAATTGTAAAATTTGGATTTTTCTTAAAGTTTCGATATTTAAAGGATAAATTCAGACGCAAAGTGGCCCACACGAAGGGATGCCCATTATATTAGGGCCTTTTAATATCGATCACGATTAGTAAATTGGGTAAAAATTCTAAAATACGAAAACTTTAGGGATTATTGTTATGTTAAGCGGAGTTAAAAAAAACAAAAATTATAAAACATCAAAACGTGGTTAGATTACCGTTATCGTAGGTGGAGTTGAAAAAAAAGAAAAAAGAAAAAATAAAAACGTCAAAATGGGCTAGATTACAGTTATATTAACCTAGTCAAAAGAAAGAAAAAAAATTAAATAACGACATGGGTCATTTGGTTGCAATACACAACTATATAATAAATAAAAGCTCAGATGTCTTTCGTCATACCAATTTTAGATCATTCTCGCCAAGTTCGTTCAGACTGAGGGGGTCAAATAAATGGAAAAATAGGAGAAAAACCCAATCCTAAATCAAAGGAAGCTTGTTTGGGACTTGTCTATGAGGTGTCAAAGTTGTTGAGGATATTGTCTAGGACATTCATGAGCATGGAGGAGCATTTTAAACCATCAAAGGAGGGGATCCAACTCACTTCCACAAAACGGGGGCGAATTTGCTCATGGACGGTGGTTTTGCCACTTGGATGAAGTGGTTATAAGACGTAAAGGATTCCCAAACCAAGTGGCATACCACAATATATGTGGAAGCCCATAATTCCAACACGCAATCCTTCCTCCCACAATTTTCTCAACCCCCAAAACACCTCACACTTGTCAAACTCGCCCCCTTAAGGTTTGAGCTTCTTTTTTGCTATAAAATCATGGTTTTCCTCCTTTGGAAACGAGGATGCATTGAACCTCTTCACTTTGTACTTATGTTTATGATATTTTTTTGATAAATATTGAAGGATTTGGAGGCTAGTCTATGATATCATTGTGAGCTTGTAATTTTGTCAAAATCTAAGGTGAAATCTGTGGAGTTTCATTCTTTATTTTTGTCAAATGATGTGTTTAGATCCAGTTAAATTTCAATAAGTATTTGTTGTTGTCAAGTTACATATGTTCATTTTATTATCGGGATTTTGTAGGAGTAGAAAAATGTAGTTGGTTATACTTATGCTATCCTTCTTCTTTTTTATTAATGAAATGACTCGATTAACCTTGTGCTTTTGAGAAATTGCCTAGTTTTTGCAGATTCGTCTGAGAGTGGAAGGGCTTAGAGCTTGGTTGCATCCACGTCTCATTAAAACATACATTTTATGTTTCTAATACAATAGTTTTGTAGATCCCTCTCTCCTTCGTTTCTTTCAAGCACAGGCTTGGGAATTTCGGTCTTCTTCTCTCCAAAATTCAAGCTTTCTTCTTGGTTTTTGTTTCTTGATACTAAGTAAAATTGGATAAATAATTCTCTATCTGAAATATGATTTTATTCAACATATATATCAGATCTAGATTCACTTTTAAAGATTTATCTTAAACTAGATCCATTTCAATTTTTTAAAGTGCCATTTTCACTAGAAAAAATATACACTTTTATGAGCATTTTGAGTAGGGTAGATTATGCATTTTCTTTCATAAATTTACAATATTATAACACATTTAACTCGTTGTTTTTTAGCATTTTTTGAGAAAAGGAGGATTACATACTGCTCAAATTTCAAATTTCTGTCATCATGGACATAAAAAAAACTCCATCCTCCATCCCTTTTCTTCTTTCCTTTTCGCTCCCGGTGACATTGTAAGCCTTTCAAACCCTTTCAAGGATTAAAGTGAAAATCATAATTGATTTTTTATCATACTATAAACTCATTAATAAAGAAAGAAAGTGGGCTGCACAGTGCTCACACTCCATCCCCCCTGGTGGATCCACAGTCTCTTTCATGGTTCGTGTTTTACTAATCAACACTTGCACACAATCTGTCTTCTTCAAAGGTTGCATATATTAGTTTATTTTATTTTATTTCATCTTAGATTAAGTTTTACTTTCTTACCCATCTCATTGCCATGAAGTATGTTGTCGCCACCAACTAAAAGCTTTGTCAATTATTGGTGGATGATCCGAAAGTGACACATAGTTGCGGCTCTAATTTTTCGTTAATTCTTTGATTTTACAAACTTATTTGTTGTATAGAGCTAGAATAAAAATTTTGTCGTCAACTCGTGTATTCTCTTTACCTCTATGGGATTTTCCTAGTTGTTGGGAAATCAAAAGTGGTTTTCTGACACTTTCTAATTTCTTCACATTAATCTAATAATTCATTAATAAAATCAACTCCCCTTAGAACCATTACAAAAATCTAGCGTATGATAGTTGACAATCGTGGGAAAATTTCTAAAAGGAAGTGGAAAAAACTGAGTAGTGACATCGAGATATAGTCAGGATACATCCTTGTTGGTGTAGTGTTGGAAAACTTCTCAGAGACTTCGATTCATCCCACATTTCTGAGTGAGGAACCACTTTAGTCATTTTCTGGACACATTCTCGGTACTTGCAGGTGACTTGCAGTATATCGAGAATTCCCTTCCCATAATTCAACTCGCGTCTTAATAATTAAAACTGACCAAGACTCATTTGGAAAACATTTTACTTCAACAACATTATTTCACTTTCACTCCATTGGCACTGATCCAATCTACAATTATTTTATTGAATATTCTCTCTTTATGTGTTGATTTTATGTTGTTGAATATTTACTTCAATTTGCAAACAATCTTGTGTTAGAATTTACTCAAAAAAACTCCTAAACAACTTACTTCCATCAATAATGATTAAAACTTAAAGAGCATTAGACAACTCTTTCTTAGGGACCACCCTCCTTGGCTTCGTTAGGAGTTTGGCCTAAACGGAGCAGTCCAAATCAAGTGACAGTACTTGACTTGAGACTTGCCCCCAAGGGCACACCTAATAGCTTAAAGATTTCTATTGCACTTAAGCCCCAAGTGTGTGAAAGGTGACAACATGGTGTACAAATATTTCTTCGCATTGATCGAGTTGCGCGGGTCACAAAATATTTTAATTTATCCATGTAACCGGTTGAATAAATCCATAGTAAAAATATTTGTCACGGCACAAATCAAAAGGAAAGGTGTAGTGGTCGTTTTTTTTCAACATATTGGAATTAGGATAGTGAACTGGAACTATCTAATGATGTGTAGAAGGAATGGAATCACTTTACGATGACATTGAATAAACATGGAATTTATTTTTTGGAGAAAGTTGAATCCTTAGGTTGGAATTGGGGCAATGCTAAGGGGAGACTCTGAGTATATAAATCCTACAAAGAAATCGTTGCACAAGATGGGCCTTTCTCCGTTAACTAGTGATCTCGAAAGCTATGCAAAAGAAAATTGCCCCTAAGAATAAAATGCTTCACATGTTTGTGTAATGAAAACAAAATACTTTCTTGAGAAAATTTGCTCAAACACGAATTCGTGGGCGTAGTTATATGTGTCCTTTGATCCTTAGATGTTGAGAGTGTTTTCCATTTATTTTGTCATTGCAGTTTTTTTGAAGTGATGTGGCTAGAGTTGAAGCTGAAACTCAAGCACGAGCATAAATGGGACAAACATAGCTTTAAGGACTGTTTATTTAATTGATTCCATTCAAAGGTACAATACAAAAACTTACCTCTGCTTATAATTTGGGTTGTTTGGAAAACCAACAACCATTGTATTTTTGAAGATATCAAACCTTCTTCTTGCCTTGTAAGTATTAGAGTACTCGGGGCTCGTAATGAATTTCCTTCTTTTAAACTTCCTTTGAAGCAAAGAACTATAAATTTTCTAGATATTATTGAAGATATATCGACATGCTTTCTTGATGGGGAAACAAAGGATGGATTCTATGGAGTGGGGATGATCTTAAAAATCAAGAAGGAACACCACATGCGTATAAGGATGGCTATAGGTGAGGGTAGTAATACTAAGGTAGAGTTTTTGTCCTTGTGGGGCTTATTGTGGTTTTCTTGTAAAAGAAGTGTGCTCAAATCCAAACCTTTGGCGACTCTAAGGTTGCCATTGACTAGGCTAATGGTCTTGTTGAGATGCAAACTCTATACTTGGAACATTGGTTGAGCAAGCTCCTTTTTTAATCGATGATTTCACTCAGATTTCCTTTGAGCATGCTTATACGGAACTAAATCTGCAGGCATATGCTCTGTCTCTAAGTAGGTCATCGACCCAATGGATAGTCATATCTTTTGTGATGAATTTATCTCAAGTCCGGTGGGGGATTTAGACTATGGTTTTTTTTGGCCCTTCTCTTTGGTTAGTATGGACAACTTTCCTTATATACTACTTGGTTGATATTTTTTGTATTTGATGTAAAAAAGTCTTAGATATTGGATGTAAGTATCTTAGTCAAAGTGTACTGGGTGGGAAGACTTTAATTTTGACTCCATTATATGTAGCTTTGATTTCTTAATGAATAAAATGTTACACCTTTTTCTATTTTGAGAAAAAGGAAAACAAAATTCTAAATAATAAACTATTTTATCTAATTAAAGTCCTACCCCACTTCAAAAAAAAATTTGCTAAATTTAAGATTTTTTTAAAGTTTCCATATTTAAAGGATAATTTCGGACGCAAAGTGCCCCACACGAAGGGATGCCCATTATGTTAGGGCCTTTTCATACTGATCACGAATAGTAAATTGGGTAAAAATTATAAAATCCGAATACTTTCTGGATTATTGTCATGTTAAGAGGAGTTAAAAAATTAAAAAAATTAAAAAAACATAAAAACGGGGTAGATTATGGTTATTTACGCGGAGTTGAATAAAACAAAAATTAAAAAAACTTCAAAATGGGCTAGATTACGGTTATATTAACCGAGTCAAAACATAAAAATTAATAATAACGGCATGTATTGTTTGTGTGTAATACGCAACTATATAAATAAATGAAACCTCATACCCATTTTAGATCATTCGCGCCAAGTTCGTTCAGACTTCTATTCGCTCATACACGTTTCTGTTTATTCAGTCCAGCGGGTAGATCATTCGGCAAAGTTCGTTCAGACTTCTCTTCGCACACACATAGAAAGCCCTTTCTGTTTGTTCAGAGCAGCGGGTAGCCATGGCCAAAGAATCCAAGATGGTTTTGAAGAGCTCAGATAACGAATTTTTTGAGGTCAGTGTGCAGGTTGCCTGCGAATCCGAGCATATCAAGAACATGGTCGAGGATGTTGGCATCGCCAACGCCCTTCCTCTCCATAACGTTTCAGGCAAGATACTTTCGAAGGTCATAGAATACTGCAAGTACCATTTCAAGGCTCAGAATCCAGTTGACGGGAATTCAGCGCTTACCGAAGATCAAATCAAGACTTGGGATAAGGATTTCGTTAAAGTCGATCAGGTCACTTTGTTCGACCTTATTATGGTATTGTCTGAAACCCATTTAAGGAGAGAAGTATTAATGAAATCTTTGTATTTAACTTTTGTATATATTTTTGGGTAAGTAATTAAGGTATTTTTGGAAAAAAATATTTTCTTTTTGTATGAAATTTGAGGTTTTTTTACTGTTATTTCAAAAAAAACTAAATTTCAGATATTTATTTTTAATTTAATTTTGTTTTTTATATGTTGACTTAATTTTCATATTTTATTTTCAATTGTTATTTTTATGAATAATGAGATTTAAATAATGCATTTTTCAAAGTGTAATTGTTTTGCAATTTGAGAAAGAAATTTCTGGTTTTCTAAATATAGAATTTAATAGTCTTTTAGTTGTACAAAACTTTCCCAATGGTCGTCTATTCTTTTATATAATAATTTTGTGGATTTTTTTTATTGTTTTGTATATGTGGTTTTTTTTTCTAAGTCATAGATATTTTTGTATATTTTATGGAAATTTTGGCTTATCAAGGTTTTTGGTTTGTGTAGGCCGCAAACTATCTCAACATAAAGAATCTCTTAGATTTGACATGTGAAGCTGTGGCAAACATGATAAGGGGGAAGACCCCTGAAGAAATAAGGGCAACTTTCAACATTAAGAATGATTTTAGCCCTGAAGAGGAGGAGGAAGTTAGGCGTGAAAATCAATGGGTATTCGAATGATAGTGATATTAGTGTAGTGTGGTGGAAAAAAACATATATAGTTATTGTTTGGATTTATTAAGGCGTGAAAATCAATTGGCATTCGAATGATGGTGATATTAGTGTAGTGTGGTGGAAAAAAACATCTATAGTTATTGCTTGGATTTATTAACTTCTTCTAATACTAATGTCGATCTAACTATTATTTGGTCTAGTTGAAACATGTAGTTGAAGCATTTTTTAAATATCTCCGAACAGGTTTTGCAATGGTATTGGGCTTTTTGGCATTATGGTAAATATTGCAACTACTTATGTTAACTCTTTTTTTTGTGTGTATGGGGTTACTCTCTTTTTTTCTTAGTGAAGTTATTTATATGAGGTAATTTTGTGGCATTGAGCTAATAGAGGTAATCGTATTTTGTTCTTTGATCCAAAGTGTTATTGATGGGATACCCAAAAAAATTGTAGTGTAGAATTTTATGCTTCTCTTTTATGAAAAAGGTTTTGATTGATGTGCACGATTTGACATAATAAATAAACAATAATTTTCTTTGGGGCATGGAAGGTTTTAGTGTGCTATGAAAAAGGTTAGTGTTTCTACTTGTTTTCTTGATTTGTATTTTATTTTCTTTGATCCTTGTGGTGTCCTTCAACTATACATATATCATTCCTCAATAATCCCTTTATCCTATTGGTACACATGAATTGTGATCAAATATTGTATTATTCATTGATCCAAGTGACACCCGTCATCTATACATATATCAATCCTAAATAATATAATTGATTTCTAATTGGGTCTTTTATTACTCCTTAATCCTTTTGGTACCCTTCAACCATATACATATACCTAAATAGGAGACTTAATTTTTGCTTGGGACTTTTATTATTCCTTGATCCATAGAGTTCTTCTAATACTTCCATAACACTTTGATTTGGCTACTTTTATAGCTCCAATATTAAGGCATAGCACTCTAATTTTCCTAGATTTATAGATTCAAACTTTTAATTTTGTGGGAAACAATTGTAGCATTAATTTGTTCTCTATGAAAATTTGGATTGTAGCCTTAGTTCTTTGTTTATAAAAAATTGTATTGTAATTGTAGTCTTAATTATTTTTCTATCATTTTGTGGTTATGTCATCATTGCATTTCGTAAATACCTTTATGGACTTTCTATGAATTTTATTAGACTGTAGTTTTTTTACTGCTTCGTGGGTGATTTAGTTGTATATATCAATTTTTATTCACTTTTAATTAATCAAATTGAATATTACGGGAGCATGGGGTGGATGTACTTCTATGATCATTATGGCAATTGTCTAGTTGTCTTTCCACCATTCTCTCATATCCTTTGGGATCAACCATTCATTCTCATTGTCCTCGTGTAGATTTACACTACTTATAATTTTTTTCTTTTTCTTATCACCATTAAAATCCTATGAATTACCCAAGCAATTTAACTCGGAAGGGGAATTGCATATTTTATGCTCAAAAGTTTCAGAAGCCATCAATTAATAGTACAAGAGGTATTCCAACAACATACAACAAGTTGGAATTTGATAGCATGCAATAGTAAGCAATGCAAGAGTTGGGTTTACTAAAGGAATGGTGGATTGGTGAAGGGAAATGTCGTCCTTATAGTGTTTCATAGTTGAAAGCATAGTTTTAAAAAATAGAATGAGTTGAGGGTTGACACAAACTCAGGATCATGATCGATAATGAATCAATTGATTTGAATTTAACCACTCGATTTACTAAAAATACTTTTAGTATTCTTATCCATGATTCCAAATCATTAGAGACAAAATATATGAAGATTTCTCATGAATATACCACATAAGGGTAAATACATCAAAATAGCACAAAGTGTATTGTGCAATACATATCTATGAGACTAGGAGTAGAACAAAATAGATAATTTATGAGGATTATAGGCTATATGTATTGTAGAGTCCAAATAACATGTTATGAATCATGATTTAACTACATAATGATCATACAGAATACATCGATGATCATACCACATGCTACATACTACATAGTCAAATTTCATACATCATCAATGATCAAACTTAGCACCACTTCCAGCACTAGAAGAAGAAGAGTGGGGTCATTAAAAACATGTGTGCCTTATGTTTAGGTTAAATTAGGAAAATATATTGGGGGGAGTCACTAAATATATTTAAGCCCTAGGGTTAGGAAAGATTAGGAAAAAATAAGAACTAAACTCATCTGATCTGATAAACTTAGCCAAGTTCATGTATCCTTTTATTATTCCTCCATCATATTTCTTCCTTAGTTGTTCAAAATAGAGGTGCTAACAACTTGCTCCAACTGGGGATGATATCCTCCCTGTGAGGTATCAAAGAACTCGTAGACCAGGTGCCTATCTCTAATATTTGTATCCAAACTTCCAAACTTTTTACTTTTTATCTCATATATTTCTTCTAAAGAAAAATGGTTTACCTCCTAAATCTTAGAGACTTCACTCTGGACTTCAAAAATATTTAGCTCACCATCTGTACTGCTTTCAAGAAAACAAATATTTACAAACTATGGTACAACTTTACCTTCCACCTTAGGACAGGTAATGCTTCAAAAATAATCCATTGACAAGGTTACTCTCCAAAGAAACCCAATTTGAATATTCCAAAAGAAATGAATTTTCCCCTCTGTGACCTGCAATCACATAAGGACCTACCCACATGTGATCAAATTTTCCATTTTTATCTTCTTTAGGAGCATCCCATTTTAACACTAGGCCATCAATTTGGAACTGTTCTTCTTTCACCCTTCTATCAAAAGTATTTTTCATTTTTTCCTGGTGTGCCTGCACTTTATCATAGGCTTTATTCCTTTTCTCTTCTAACTCAATGATTTGGTTTATTCTTCTCTGCATGTGGTTTGGCTCTTCTTGTTGCTCCTGAAAATATCTCATAACCGGAACACCCAAAGATGATGGAAAAATAACTTTAGTTCCATATACTAATTAGAATGGAGACATTCCAATCGCTCTTTTAGTACTAATCCTATTAGCCCATAAAGCATATTTAAGTTTGGTATGGAAAGATCTCTTATTATCTTCTAACAACTTCTTGATAATCCTTACCAGGTTCTTATTTGAATTCTCGGCCAACCCATTTCCTTGTGGATAATAAGAAGTTGAATGATTTAAGCTAATATGATATTTATGACAAAAATTAATCATCTTTTTGGATTTAAAGGCTGCTGCATTATCAGTCACTATTCTTCTTGGGCATCCAAACCTAGCCAATATATTATCTTCAAGAAAGTCCATAATTTTGATCTCAGTCGCTCTCCTAGTAGGAATTGCTTTGATCGATTTTGTGAAATAATCTATGGTTGTTAAGATCCATTTATGCTATCCTGAAGAATTTGTGTTTATCTCTCTAATGAAATCCAAACCCCGATGTTGAAAAGGAGATTCTACTGTTATTGGATTAAGAGGAAGGGGAATTACCTTTCTTTTACCGTCAAAAATATGCCATTGATGACATATGCTAGTTTCTTTGTACACATCTGAAAACAATGTCAGCCAATAGTAACTTGCTATCAAGATTTTATTTGTCATCACCTTCCAAGAATGATGTCCTCCACAATATCCTTTATGAAATTATTTTACTGTATGCTGGGATTCATTTTCTAAAAGGAAATTGAGTAACACACCTCCAGGATCCTTCCAATAAAGATATCGATTTATAATACAAAACTTGGCAGCTTTCAACTTCACCGATCTTGCTCTTGATTTACTCAATCCTGCTAGTGCTTGTAAATTTTGAAGAACGTGAACAATATCAGAGTACCATGGAGATGCAACATAGTCAATCATTACTTCTACCCCTATATCTAACTGATGAGACTGACTAGATAAGAAATTGAGCTGTAAAGACCCACAGTTTGAATCTGTCATAATTTTCGCCAATCCCTGCCCTTTAACCAAATTGGTAGGTTTAATCTCTATGTCATACTCCATTAATGTCACTATCCATTTCACCCTTCTTCCTTCTGGGTCAGGTTGTGTGAGAATCCCTTTTACTGTAGCGGTTGGAACATGAGCAATTATATGTGAGTGAAGAATATACACCCTAAAATCCTTCAATGCTTTAACCAAAGCATATGCCTGCTTCTCCATGATATCATATTTTAATTCTCCATCCCTCAACATCTTACTGAAAAATGCTATGGGTTTCTCCATGTTCTCATCATTCTTCTGTAGCAAAACTATAGCAATAGTATGTTCTGAAGCATAAGAAAATACTAGAAAGTCTTTAGTGAAATCTGGACTCACCAACACCGGAGCCTCTGAAATAGCTTGTTTTATTTCCTTAAAATATTTCCTCGCTTCCGCTGTCCATTTTATCTCATGACCCTTTTTCAACATATTTGTGATATTCATTAATATTTCAGCAAAACTGGGCACGAACCTTCTTAAAAAATTTACTTGTCCCAAGAATGATTGTATTTATTTTTTACTCCTTGGTTCTCCTACCTTCAAGATTGCGCTGACTCTATTAGGATCGATCTTTATTCCATCTTTAGAGATTATGTGGCCCACCAATTTTCCTTCTTCTAGTGCAAAATTTGATTTCTTTGGATTCAATGATATACCAAATTTCTTGCACTTCATGAATTTTTTTTCCAAATGATGAATATGCCCTCTATTTGACCTTGAATAAACTGTGATGTCATCCATGTAAATTACCACAAATTCGCCAATTTCTCCTGCAAAAGAAATATCGATGGCATGCTGGAAAGTAGCCCCTGCATTCATCAAAACAAAAGGCATCTTTGCGTACATAAAAGTGCCCCATGGTGTAGTAAAGGAAGTCTTTTTTTGATCTTCAAGTAGCACCTTAATTTGATTGTAACCAGAAAAACCATCCATCATTGAAATTCTTTCTGCTCCGACCACTTTCTGCAATATATGATCCATCTTCGGCAATGGATAATTATCTTTCATAGAGACCTTGTTCAAATTCCTGAAGTCATTGCAAAGCCTTATTTCTCCATTCTTCTTTCTAACAGGAACTAAATTAGCAACCCATCTTGAGAATCTCAAAGTCACGATAATTTTGGAATCAAATAATTTTTTAATTTCCTTTTCAATAACTGGTAGCAGCTTTGGATTTATTCTTTTGAGCTTCTGTCTGAAAGGTTTTTCTCCATATTTGATGGGAATAGTGTATTGTATTATTGAAGTATCGTATTCCTAAATTTCTTCATAACTCCAGGAAAATACATCTATATACCTTTTCATCAAGTTCACATATTCTTCTTTTTCCTTCACAGGCAAATTTTTAGACAATTTCAGAATCTTTGGATTTTTTTTAGTACCAATATTCCTATCTTCAACAGCATTATCAGCAGGCTTCAATTTAGGATCTTTAGCAACATCATTTTGATCAAAACGTTTTTCTAAAGGGATCAAATCTCTTGGTATAAAATTATTTTTCAATTGAATGATATCTTTTCCTCCTAAAGTTCCCTTCAATTTTTCAGTATCATTCTTTTCTTCTTCGCTTTCTTCAACATCTTGGAAATTCTCATAGTTATCATTTTCAGCATCAATATGAGTATTTACAAATTCTCCTGACAATTATAAAAACCTTTTTATCTGCATATCATCCTCAAACACCTGCCAATATTTATAATTATCAAGTATAGATGGTCAATTTACAATGTCCACTTGATATTCCTTTTGACCAGCACTTGGGGTTTTGAATTTTCCAGTAACTACTGCCAAAGAATCAGCTACTGTATTCTCATATCTAGGGATCACCTTAATTGTATGATCTATAAAAAAGTTACCAATCATATCCCATACTTCATTTCTATAAGATCCCATCCGGGGATGTCTGGTTTGATAACTGTCATTCAACTGATTTATCACCAGCTCTGAATCTCCCAAAACTCTTATCCTATGTGCTCCCAGATCTTTCAACGCATGCAACCCAAGTAACAAAGCTTCATATTTAGCTACATTATTTGTGCATTCTAAAATCCCTAATAGGTGAAATTATGTACACACTAGCACCAATGACAACCTTTGCCACAGACCCATCCAACCTTTGCCACAGACCCATCAAAATACATAGTCCACAAACCATCTCTTTTTTGTTTCTCTTCCAAAGCATTTTGTTGTATCACTCTTTCCTTTTTATTTTCTTCAGATTTCATTTGCAATGCAGACTCCAAATCACATGGGACAGTATCATTAAAGAAAATAGAAGAACCCAAATCAGTATTGACAACATATATATGATGAATTTTGGGTCTATCCTGACTGCTTACTACATAAGGAGTTATTTTCTCACTATACAATGTCCTACTCCCATCTTGGATAGGAATAGTGGCATATGACATGTCCATTTGTAAACTACCCTTCAACTTTGAATTCCAAGACCTTGATAACAACACCCCAAATTTTGGTGGAATATCTACCACTACCACATCCATTACTATTGTTTTAGATGAAAATTTATTCAAAGTTACTACCATATCCTTAATTAAACCAAGACACTTCACTCTTCTGGAATCAAAAGAATACAAATATTTATAAGGTCTTGTCACTTGCAGTCCCAAAATTTCAACTACTTCCTTTGGCATTAGATTATGTGATGCACCTAAATCTAACATTGCATTATGTACCACCATATCATGCACATTCAAACTCAAATAAAAAGGAGGAACTTCTTCATTATCTATACTTTCAACTTTTGGCCCAAATGAAATAGTAGGATTGTCATCTGTCAACTCCAAAATGTCAGACTGAAATTCTCCTTGACTTTTAACCATGTTTGTTATGGTATCTATGTACTCATTATTTCTCAACAATTTATTAAAAGGAACAGATATTTTCAGCTTGGAAAGTTCATTCTGTAAATTAAAATTAGAATTAACTTTCTCTACATCTATTGGTGCTACTTGTTTCATTCCTTTGTTTTTTGTATTTCGTTCTCAACTTCTTTGTTTACAATAGACTCTTTTTACATTTCCTTTCCTTTTTTGGTATTTAATGAACTGGTGGAAAGTTGATTTGGATTTATCCTCCCTTTATTTGTAACAACTTCTCTGTTTCTCAATCTAATCGTCCTCTGTACAAAATCCATAGCATGCAGATAACCCCTCTGATACTACTCTGAATCCCTTTCAAATTATTCATTTCCATATTCCTGTGCAAACATGTTATGTTCTTCTTCAGTAATATATGTCTCTGAATCTAATTCCCCAAAAAGATGAATTTCATTCTCAGTAGGACCTTCTTCATCAGCAACATAATTCTCAGGGAATGGTGGTCGAATCTACTGCTCTTCTTGATTCCTTGGATTTCTCATATCTCTTTGCCTATTTTGTGAAGGCATAGGAGGATTTGGTCTTCTGAAATTCAGATTTCTAATTTGAGGATCAGCTTGTTCTCTATTGAATGATAATTGTCCACAATCAATCTATCCATCAACTTCTCCATTGTCTTCAACATCATTTCAAATTTAATATCAGTAACAGAAGAAGAAGTAGAAGGCATATTTTCTTCTTTTTTCCTCCTATCAATGTCTCTTTGTTTCATTTTTCCACCCACCATCATATTCGCTTCCACTTCTAAAGCATCTGTGAACATAGTAGCAAGACTCACTGATTTCCTTTCCCTTAATGAAAATGCAAAGTAATTATCAAAAGCTCCAACATAATGAAGTTTAGCAGCAGTTGCAGAAGGTTTTATATCTTCTGGAATGGAATTATAAACTCTCATAAGCCTACTTGAAAATTCATGAACAGATGCAAAACCTCCCTTCTTGAGACTGTTATATTGGGACAAAAGCTGCAAAGGACTCTGTTTGTCATCCCACCTTTCTAAAAATGCATTATGGAAATATTAAAAAGTCAATATAGATGTGGCCGACAAATATTTAAACCATTTATTTGCTTCTCCTGATAAAATTTGAGAAAACAACCGTATTTTAACATCTGCATAATCGACTTCCTCCAAGTCAACAAAATATTCAAATTTAGCCACATGCTGCTTTGCAGTTATGCCTCCCTCTCCATCGAACAGAGAAATTCTTGAGAATAATTTTGGGGAAGGTCATGCAATATAGTAGGTAAACGTAAAGGAGAAAATCTAGCTACCATTGGCCTAGGTGGATTCAGAGCTATTGAGGAGTTTTGAGTATTTTGAACAACAAGTACTTCTTCAGCCTTTGTAGACCGTTGGAGATATCTCCAAAGGGAATCAAGTAAACAAGACTCTAATATACGGGGGTTAAATTCAACATTTTTAAGACCAGATCTAAATTTAGAATTCAACAAACCCTTTCCAATATTAACTTCCCATTCTTGATAAAAAATACTATGAGAATCTCGAGAAGATGATGCACCAAATAGAGAAATATCTATCTTTTCTTTATCATTTTTCTTAAACAATTTTTCTGGATCTTCCAAACTCCTTAAAATTTCGGTATTAGAGTTACCTCGTGTATGTCTTTTCGAAGCCAGAATGACTTCTAGAATTTTGAAATATTCTTAAACTGGAATCACCAGGGAAAATATTACAACCTTCTTCACTGACAAAAAATTCCTGTTTGCCCACAGAAATCTTTTCTTGATCTTTAAAACTATGGCGTTCTTCCCAGGGCTGATTTTCACTTTCGTCCCTGGAAACAACGCCAATTTTTTATCACTCAGAATGTACCCAAGTTGTAAAACGTAAATCCCAAAGGTAACAGCAAAAACCACTTCAGAAAGAAACTGGCTTTTCTTTCCAGAGAGGGATCTCTCAAATATAAATTTAACAGGGCCAGATATTGGAATCAATACTTTAAAATTATGCAAATGGTTGAAACAATACATATAACCATTGGGAAATGGAATCAAATAGATAAATAGAATACAAAGCTTTCATACATGGGATTTCAACAAAGGAAAGATAACCATCCAGTTACAGTCATTCATTGATTTCAGGCGAATAAGAAAGAAACATGAACAATCCTTCAATATAGAGCATCATAAGATGAATTCCATACCAACTTTAGTAGAAATATTTATGAAATATCTGAGACAATAGTTAGAGCATAACAAGTATTCATTCTGAAACTATTCAACACTACCTTTCAGATATGAAGAAAACAAAATGGAAGGTAAGCACTTAGAAGACAATCACATAGAAAGGAAAGGCACAGACTATAACATGAATGACATAGGAATATTTGATGACCAACCATCACTTGGGTTTTTTATTTCAAAAATTATAAGTCCTCAAAAAACACGTCGATCAAACATATGGGTTCCAACCCCCAATACATCAAGTAAATTCAAATATATACACTAG